>OY282559.1:226893562-227468562 GCA_958295665.1 Tipula vernalis | reverse complement strand
TAACCTAATGACGTCATGTGTAATACAAAGATGAGAGGAAAATAGCAAATATAAACTAAAAAGGTATTGACAAAAAAAATGAATTGCTATAAATTTAACTATTTACCCTCATCATAGTAAATCTAAGAAAATGTATGTACTTAAAAATATTAATAATAATAATAATAATATGTATAATATAATAAAACATCAAAAGGTATTATAAAAATCTTATCTTAATTTGATACGAGCTCGCAGCCAATAATCCAGTAGGCTCAATGTCTTTTGTATTTAATCATAGTATTTTAGTTTTATCACTACAAAGTTTATATATAAAACTATGATCTGAGCTATTTTTATTTAATTTCACTTATTGTTTGTTAATTTATTTTTCACTAAATCTACTTTGAATTTTCACTAAATTAAGACATGTGATTTTAGTTTTATCACTACAAAGTTTATACATAAAACTATGATCTGAGTTATTTTTATTTAATTTCACTTATTGTTTGTTAATTTATTTTTCACTAGATATACTTTAGATTTTCACTAAGTTAAGTACATATGATTTTATTACAACACACTTTTCCAGAAAAAAATTTTGTTTATGAGTTTTATAGCGGTTGTTTTCACTTATTTACACAGTAATAAAATCAGGTGATCCCATATATATTGGTTTATTTTCTGATGAGACCGTTTTACTGGTTTGATGCACTTTATAGTTTTAAATTTTTTTTTTTTTTTTTGTATTTTTAATTTAGTTTAATATTTTTATTAAAGTTTATTTTAAGTTTAGGTATTTAAATTTGAACTAATAATATAACATTTCATTTAGATAAGATAGATTTAGGAAACTTTTTGTTGTTTCATATGTGGACAATTTCCGACATTTTAATTTATTTTCGAATGTATTATTTTCCACCCAAAGAAAATCACTTAACTTAACTACTTATTATTAAACATGAATTAGATATTACTTTTTATATAAATTATTGATATTCGTTATTGAATTCATTCACTTTTTTATTGTTTTTGAATAGTTTTACAATCCAAAATTATAGATATTAAATTACAACGGATACATAACACAGTTATCGCCGGATGATAGAGTTTCAAACATTTTTGTTTTTCTTATCATGGTCTCAAGTCCAACCATATTTTTAATTATTTTTAGAAAATTAAACTACCACAATATACGGAAACTTTGCCGTATAAGCCAAAAACTTAGAAAAAAAAAAACTTAATTAAAGCTAAACAAACTGATTTGATTTTTCTTTATTTTTTTTTTTCCTTTAATAATCAACTGATAACTCCGGTAGCAAAACCAAAAAAAAATCACTTTTAAATGTTTTAATTTTATGACTTATTGTTGGATTATTATCCTCTTCGATAAGGTCATCCAAAAATTTTTAAACCGACAAAAAAAAATTTTAAAATGTTCATCTTTTTTATACCCATCAATAAAATTTGATAACAATACTTAGCCTCCCCATCACAAAAATGATTCTTAAATTTTTTTGTTTCTACAATTTTTGAACGGGACCATCCAGTTGGTTTTCCCCTTTACAATAACTTGTTTTTTTTTTTTTTTTTCTTAACTGGCCACAATTCTATTCCCACAGGGGTCTTAAACCACTTGAAACGTCAAGCGATGCTGGCCGTTACACATCCTTCAAGCAGCATTCAAAGCAAAACGAACTGTAAATAAAATCTCCAAAGTAACAACTAAATCTGGTTTGGTGCATATTACGTATACAAACAACAACAAAGTTTTTATACCAAGAAGTGTAGAGGAATTTTACAAAATCGATCGTCAATTTCAATCAGCTGATCATCCATCCTCTAACGGTAGGCGACAATCAGGTCATAAAACGCAATAAACAGGTAAACACGGTAGTAAATGCGAATGATAATTTTATCGCACCTATTACTGGGTCGCAAAACAGAATCAAATCCTAATGTCTATTTTTTGTTTTCTTTTCAAACGTTCAATATTAATATTTCAACTGTATTGCATTCAATTTTTATTTTTATTTTTATATTTTATTGCTTTGTTGGAGTCGTAATTTCATTCAATTTCATTCTATTATTGTAATCAATTGTATTATTATTATTATTACTTTTTTTTTTTGCTTTATTGATCATGTACTCATAAGTTTTTCCTTATCATATTTTTATTATTTTCATTCATTCTTATTTTTATTCCTTTTTCCATCTCTATTTTGTAAATTGTGTGCCTCTTTGCTTTTCTGATATCAGTTTTTTGACACTAAACTCGTTACTTCATAATTATGATGGGTAGTAGACATATTGACTGGGCTGGCTCGGTGGATGTGAGGAACGTTGTTTTAAAATCGTCCCTACCTGACAACAACGTTTTATTTAACTTCTGCCATTTAAATCCTGGTAGTTTGGTTCCTAATTTTGAAGAATTGAAGTTAATCGTTAAGGACATCCCGTTCCATGCTATTGCCATTTCAGAAACATGGTTGAAATCTAAACACTCTAGTAAACATTTTCATCTTGACAATTTTACTCTATTTCGTAGAGATCGTTCGGGGCGGCGTTCTGGTGGTGTTGGTGTTTACCTCAAAAAATTTCTAAATCCAAAAGTTATATACACTAATGCAAGAAACTATTCGACATAATCTTCATTGAAATTAGAAATCAACTTAACATGAAAATGGTCCTGGGTGTAGTATACAATCCGCTCAAATTGGAGTCTTTGAAATTAGGATTCCTAAAAGATATTGAAACTGTCTTAAGTGATCTTATGACACGATATAATGAGGTTATTATTGTTGGTGACTTTAATATTGACTGTCTCGTTTCAACAACTACGGCTAAACAACTAAAATCATTAATGTCATCTTATGGGCTTGGAATAGTCTCAAAGGTAGCTATTAATTTTGTGGGTGATTCTGCCACTTTAATTGATTTGGCCTTCGCCAATCATCCTAACAACATTAAAACTTTTACTCAAATTTCAATTCCTGGCATTGCAACCACGTGAGATTTACGTGAGAGATTTTTGGAATATTGACAAGGACGTGCTACTGATGGCTGCTAATTCATTAAATTGGGTATCATTATATCATTTTTGTGATGTTAATAAACAGTTATCACTTTTAAATTCATTTATAAGTTATCTTATTGATAACTTTGTACCACTAAAAATGATTTGTGAGAAGCGTAAAGTGCGGTCCGTATTTTAATAATAATATTTCATTGCACCGTAATATTCGTGATTTTCTACATGAGAATTGGAGAAAGCATAAGACTGACATTAATATGTTAAAATACGTTAGACCTCGCAATAAAGTAAATTATATGATCAAAGCTGCCAAATGCCAGCTTTTTAATGATCGTTTTAGCAATAATACTACGAGTAAATTGTTCTTGAAGAACTTCAACACATATGTAACTCCGCCAATTTCGGAGTGTAAATGTGACATTACCTCTGATGAGTTCAATAGTTACTTCGGCTCGGTTTTCAACTGCAATGATGTAAATTTTGTTTGTGATGCAGTTCATTCTGCCGCTGACGTAAATGCTTTCTACTTTAAACATGTTTCTGCTGAAGAAGTTTGTTTCCATCTGGATAAAACCAAATCGAGTTCTGTAGTAGTTGATGGTATTCCACTTAACCTCATTCAAATTCTACTTCCGGTTTTGCTACCTCAATTAACTTTTATTATAAATTCTGGCCTCATAAAATCTATATTTCCTGATGCGTGGAAAATTGCGACAATTTCGCCTATTCCAAAAATACCGAATCCATCTATAGTAACTGATTTTCGTCCTATAAGTATATTACCAACATTATCTAAGGTTTTTGAAAGAATTATTCATGCTCAGATCAGTGGCTTTATTGCTAAACATAACCTATTGGATGAACTACAAACTGGATTTCGTGCCAAGCACAGTACTGCACCTGCCTTGTTGAAAGTTACTGATGATATTACTATTAATATTGAAGATGGTAAAGTTGCAGTTTTGGTTCTCTTAGACTTTTCTAGGGCATTTGATAAAGTTGACCACGCTATGTTGTTATCGAAACTATATTATGAAAATAACTTTTCCAAGAGTGCTTGTCAACTTATAGATTCTTACTTGCATCTGCGACAACAATCTGTAAAATATCACGGCAACTTTAGCGACAACATTTTTGTCACATCTGGGGTTCCTCAAGGATCTATTTTAGGACCTATTCTGTTTTCATTGTACATAAATCAAATTTGTCAATCAATTAAACAAACGGGAAACATTTGCTATCACCTTTTTGCGGATGATTTGCAAATCTATTCTTTCGGGGATATTGATTCGGTTGACGCTGTGATTAATATTCTAAATCAAGCTTTGTGTAATATTTTGGAATGGTCCAAAGTGCACAAACTTCAAATCAATCCTGCGAAGTTATAAGCCATACTAATAACTAACAAAAAACGTATAAATTTACCGATAAACAGTCTTTTAATTGACAATCACAGAATTGAGTTTTGTGACGTTATCAAGAGTCTGGGGTTGATCATTGACACTATGTGGTAAAATTTATGGTATCTTAGGCAAATTGTGGTGCACGGCGAAATTTATTTCAAGTGATGTGAAATGTCATATCATTCGTACTCTTGTGGGACCTTTACTTTCATATTGTTCTTCGATATATTCGCAATGTTCCAAGAAGTCCCTACGAAAGTTAAATGTTGCTTTTAATTCTTGTGCTAGATACATATTTTTGAAGCGAATGGGCGATCCAATTTCGCACCTTTCTGAACAGATATTTGGTGTAAGCTTGAACCAGTTTTTGGAACTGTCGGTGTTGACTGTAATGTTTGGTTTGACTAAAAATAAGAAAGTTCCGAAGTACCTTTATGATAAACTGAAATTCTCGAAATCACAGGGGATGCTTTCTTTATCCATTGAGTGAAGCTCTGGAAAATAAAGTCATATAAAGGCAGCATCTAATTTGCGTGGTTTCAAGGAACTGTACCTCGAGGGGCTGATTGGCACATAATTCGTTTCCATTAATTCGTTTTTTTTTCTTTTCCTTTTTTCCATTATCACGACTTCTAATGTTTTATCTTTTGTTCTTAATCTTTTCTTCTGTATTTTTAATTATATTATATTTAATTTTAATTATTGTTCTAATTATTTTTATGTGTAATTGCTGGAATACACATAGGAATATATCCCTGGATATTGTAAAAAGGCTAAAAGCCTTATTTGTGTATAATTAAATAAATAAATAAATAAATAAAATAAATAAAAATAAATACCTTTGAATAACTTTTCGCCCTTGAGCTAAAAAAGTACTGATAGGAGGGATGATATTTCTACTTTTTTCAGTAGATATGTTATGAGGGATTGCCATGAACAATTAATATATTTGTCTATAAAAAGAAGAAAAAATCAACTGACAGACAATTTAAATTCTTAGGAAATATATCGCACACGGAACTTGTTTACTACCTTTCAAAAGCAAAAATTAATAAAACCAATGCTAAGGTAATTATTTCTTTTACACTGTGTTTTTAGCGGGAAATTGCAAACTTGAATTGCGTTGTCATGGCGTTACGCCATACGTACCAGAAAATAATGAACTCAATTTTGCATTCGAGACTAATATTGTATTTTGTTTTCTCCTTAGTGAAAGCATAATACATAATAGAGAAACTTCGTAACAGGAGTAGAAAAATGTACCATCAAAATAATGAAGACGGCTGAGAGTTTAAGTGACAAGCAAGCAAGCTTTTAGACACGGCTGGTTTTTGTTCATTAATTTATTTATTATTTGTGGAATTTTTAATATTTTCTGTGAAACAAATTCGTGTTAAATTATATTTGTGAAAATAGATAAAAGTGATTCAAAAACAAATAAAAATCTAAAGAAAAACGAAAGCAACGAGATTAAACTCTTAAACCGTAACAAGTATTTTCCAAATTATATTCGACTACGCACGAAACTCAAATTAGTTCATTCAATCACAATTTTTGTATACATAAGTATTTCTCAAAATACGAAGAAAAATGCTGAAATATATTAAAAAAATTAAAATTCCATTAGAAAAGTTTCTTAACATTACAAAACAAAAAAAAATAACTTAATCGAAAGGAAAATTGAATCATTTTAAGAAGATAACAGACAAAATTATTTTCCCTTTGTGCTTTCGTTTCACAAGAATAGCAAAATATTATATACTTATAAAATAACCAATCGTAGAAAACTCTCACTATGGGTAAATACACAAAAACCATAATGCAAAAGGTAAAAAATTGTTTTAGGACTTTTAAACATCTTAAATGATTTTGTCTTTTACAAAAATAAACTTTATAGAAAGCTTTTTATGTGTAGTTTTCAACTCAACATTGTCTAATTTGTTTTTGTCTACACCAACACTGTAAAACGTACGAAGAAGAACCCTTAGCGGGTATAACCATTATCAAATGAGTAAATTATGAGCAAAATGAAAAAAGAAAATTATTTAAATTGATTGAAACTTTTCCAAATGAACAAATTTTTTCCTTCTTTTTATTTTCCAGCCAAATAAGAAACAAAAAAAGCAGAAAAGCTCAAAATTAAAAGTTTCATAATGAACACTGTGTGTATATAAGAAAAATAACATAATTTCATGATGTCTTATTTTTTGTTATATTTTTTTTTTTTTTTTTTTAATAAAAGACGCTACTACTTAAAATATATTTGTATGTGTATAGTACGTAGTAGCAAAGTTAAAAAAAAAACGAAAAATGCCAATCTTCTAGTAGATTTAATAATAAAAGGTTTTTTTAGCTTTTTATCAGTTATTTTTTGTAACTTGTTCAATGAAAAAAAAAAAAAAAAGGAACTTGAACGAATGAACGTATAAAAA
Source organism: Tipula vernalis (assembly GCA_958295665.1). Classification (NCBI taxonomy): domain Eukaryota; kingdom Metazoa; phylum Arthropoda; class Insecta; order Diptera; family Tipulidae; genus Tipula; species Tipula vernalis. Next base: position 227,461,714 of record OY282559.1, on the reverse strand, counting down.
AATAAAACTTAAATTGAATGTTGAAATGAAAATCTGGTTGACTTTAAAGTTTACGTGACTCTTCGCAAAGTGAAATTAATAAAATGTGAAATAAAAGTAAAAAATAAAAAATAAAATATTAGTATGTAGTATAGTAGTGGGTACATAGTAGCGATGAATATTAAGCGGTGGAATATTTTTTAATAGGAGAGTTAAAAATCATTTTTATGCTTTTAATGTTTTTAGTCAACACACGAATTCGACATTTCGATGTCGACTTTTCGTGATAACAGAATTGTGCTTTTAGTGGAATTTTCTAGTTTTTTTCTTTTTTTTTTTTAAATTATTTTGTATTCAAATTTCGTAATAAAACGTGATACATTTGTATGCATTTGTTAGTTTTGAAGAAATCCAAAGAATTCCAAAATTGAAATATCAACATAAGTGTTTCAATATTTTCAATCGTCTGATTTGTTGCAAATCAATTTCGATTTATGCAATTTTAGAAATATGTCATTCGTTACATTTCGAACGGCAGCTTGTTAAAAATAAGTGAATATTTTGATTTTAATTGTTTATAAAAATTTCCTTTGTGAAGGCGCGATTTTTGCAACATGAAATATTTTGCCTGATTTTATGGTTAAAAATATCTCTATCATTTTAAGATACCAGGTGCGCAAATACGAAACCAGAATTCTTTAGTAAGGAGTACACGTTCATCGTATGATAATGGTTAAGAGTGTTTTATTTAAAGTATTGCCCATTATTAGTTATTCATTTTTCCCATCTTTCTGGCAATGCGTGCATGGCACACCAAAAAAAACTGTCCTATTAGGGCAAACCAATTATCGAGCCATTTTCATACATTTTCGTAGGAAGTGAAGTGCTTCTCAGCAAGTCCGTGCCCATCGATGCAAATAAGTGATTATCAGACGGAGCAAAGTCTGTCCAGTAAACCGCATATGAAAGTATTTCCCAATTAAGTGCTTCCAACGTTTCCTTGACCTGTTTTGCTTTGTGTGTTGGTGCAATATCACGAATCAAAATCATTTTGTGTTGCCTTTTATCATATTCTGGTCGTTTTTCACGCAAAGCTCGATTCAAATTGATCTTTTGTTGCTGGTAGCGTTTAGTATTTACGGTTTCACCAGGTTTTAGCAGCTCAAAATAAATCACCCTCTTCTGATCCCATCAAATACAGAGTATTGTTAATGGTTGTCCTGGGTCAACCCAAGACTTTTTGCGCTTTGGATCCTCAAAATAGATCAATTTTTCGTCGTCAGTCACAATTCGATGGAGAAATGTCTTTCTTTGGTATCTGGCGAGCAACATTTCGCAAGTGATTTTTCGATTTTCCTGTTGTCTTTCATTCAGTTTATGCGGAACTCATTTTTACAGCTTTTGGATCTTTCCTATGGCTTTTAAACGTACGGAGACGGCTTCTCGTGACACATTCAATTGAGCGTCATCCTCATCCAACATTGCTTGCAATTCACGGTCTTTACATTTTTTTGGTGGTCTTCCACCTCACATCAAAATCACTACTTTTGAATTGTTAAACCACTCATAGCATTGTGATTTACCGAGAGCATGCTCACCGTGAGCTTCAACTCGACATTTTTAACACGTAAAAAACATGGCTTATTGTATGAAACTTGTATGATTATGAATTGGATGTTGTTGACAGATGTTAACAGAAAACAATGGCGCCGATGACGCGGTTTGTCGAAAGGTACATTGAAAGGTGGCGTCATTTATTGGTAAATTCCGGTTTCATATATACACACCTGGTATTTTGAGTTTTAACTGAAAAAAGAATCTTCTTTACTGAGAAGAAATTCATTTTCTATAAATATCATGCCAAATCACATGAGAGTATCCACTTATTTTTGCTTCCTCATTACACAATTTTTGACACTGTACGGCTCAGCTACTGGCACTAAATTTCGACTTTTTTTTAATAGATGGAAAATTTTAATTGCCTTTCAGCCTAAATTGACGTTTGAAATAGTTACATTGTGGCCCGCTGGTTGAAAAACTGCTCATCAAGGTTTGGCCCCTAGTCGGCAATACATTTTAGAACTTCTTATAAAAATCTTACGTTTATTGACGAATTCAAGAAATTGTCTATTTAACGAGATTCTCGAATATTTCCGGGAAAATCAAAAAAATGTATATCAATTTATTGAAATTTAGTAATTTGTAATAATAACACATCGTTGCTTTACTTAGGAAACTCTCATAATTTACATCAAGTCGCGAAAGTCTACAATATATTATGAAATAATATTTGCTAATCTACATTTGGCTTTATTTTGTAATAAATTTAAAACCAGATGTACTATTCTTGAAAATCTTCCAACCGTTGCTACTAGGCGTGTTTTACTAAGATAATTCAAATTTTTCCAAATGTGTGTAAGCACTTGTTAAAGTTTTATTCGTTAACGTTGTTTCCTATTTTGGCACTGACTTGTGCCGAGAATACAGCGAGGGGGAATCTGTTTTATCAGCTTAATATTTACAACCACCTTTGAGGTGTATCACATAACGTGTTGTCATTTGTTTTACTAGTTCTGTATTATATCTTCAGAATATATCGTTCATCTCTTTTGAAATTGACACGAGATAATTTCAAAAATGTAAGCCTCTAAACATAAAAACAAACTTTCCTGTTTGCTAATTACTTTAGTGCCGGAACAACTGGAAAGCAACTTACAGTACTTCTTCAAAATTGCTCCTAAAAATTTAGTTTTTAATGATTTTGCCACCTGCAAGCCCTGGCCATATGCAAAAACTCATATTCAAATATTTGCTCAACATCAATATTTAGGCGCGAACATTGATTGCATGATTATACCACAAAGACTGAAAAGTTTCTTGTATTGATAATAAAACGCAACTTTTTTGGCAAGGTTTTTATTTAACCTTTAATATAGTCTTCCTTTTATCTATTTTCCAACAAGGTGTTTTCTTCTCTACACTGCTATCAACCAGGTACACGTTCGTGTTGTTGGTCATCGCGTCATTTCTAATGTTGATAGATCTTTTGGCCTTCCGCTATGTTCATCATATAAACACTTGTGCGACCTCGTTTAAATTTACCGATCCAAGTACCGATAGATGCATTTAATTTTTAATATCGGCTGCTCATTAGCCTTTCAAATAAAGATAATGAATTGCACTACGAATTAAAAATTTATCCAGTCTTCAAAAAAGGCAGAATACGTCAATTTTGTTGCTTGTGAAATGCAAACTAAATCGATTTTAAAATGTGAATGGCGTCCAATGAATGATTCTATTTTCAAAATTTTGTGTAAATAGAGGAAACTTTTCAGGCCATGTCTTAATACCAATCTTTCTCACAATTTGTAATAAATGATTTTAATTTTTGATTGAGGTTCAATTTGGTAATTATAGATCACGGATTTACAGATAGTAGATAGGGACAGTGGGAATCTCGTTAATCCATTCATGCGCGTCACTAATTAGATGACGAGGCATTTGGCTATTTTTTTTTTTTTTTTTTTTTTTTTTTATGACTTGAGTGGAAAAATCCATCATGGACTCTAATTCAAGAATGTACATATATAGAAGTGTGAGACTCCTACTCACTAAAAAACCACTCAAGTTATTTTGCCTGTGAAGATGGTAGCGCAGGCAGCACGCTTATTATTAGATCAATAATCTACATTTATCCCACACCAGTCCTTGATGTTACTGTAGTTAGGCTATTGAAGATCCTAAAACTACGTACCCCTCCAATTGCGACTCTGGTACTGATCAGAGCTGCGGCATTCTTTTTGATTATGTCAAGGGTCAGAAGCCTGTTGATGGATTGCTTGGCCCATATACCTCGCCAGTTGAGAGTTTCGGCAGTAACCACAACCCCGGATACATTGAACCTTTCCTTGATAAGGCATTTAATCTCATCATCATTATACTTCCTTACCTTGGCGTTGTGCACGTCATCGATGTTACGTCCGTCAGTGACGACTTGAGCATCAACTACTATTGCGACGTCATCAGTGACGGTAATCAGGTCCGGTTTTCTGAGGCCAGCAGATGTTATCAGACGAGGCTCAAGGCTGGTTGCCCATCCTTGGTCGTCCAAGCTGCGCTTTATGAACTTTACAACACTCTCGTGCCGTTCCACCCTGCTGCCATGTGTCCTATGACATCCCTGAAGGATGTGATTAGTTGTTTCGGGGACTCCACAACCCCCGCGACATTGTCTGTCCAAGCGCGCTCTACCCCTTGTTGTGCGGGATTTTGAGGGAAGAGCGTTAATTCTTAGCTTGATACAGTTAATAAAGTCGCGCCCTGACAGCAGTTTGGATGGTTCTCTTATCCAACGGTGTGTAAAAGGGGCATGAGATGCCCCCTTTAACCCTGACCCATCAACTGATGCGTGCAGTTTGTTACTCGAGAATGAGTCGATGTCAGATCTTTTTTCCAGGAACTGTCCTTCAACCTGTAGTCGCCGTTTCGCATTATCTATTTCATTGGCCAGGAAGGTGTTAGCGGTCAATGTTGCCTGCTGGTTTGGCAATTCAAGGCTTTCTAAGCAGTGCAATCTTAACCATGGAGCGACCCAGCGGACCGCCGGAATTCCGAGGCCGCCGTCGCTAATGGGCGCATGGAAGAATGCATTTGGCACATCTTTAGGGAGATTCAACCAATTCCTTACTGCACCTCGAATTAATGCGTCGGTCTTATTGAGACTACCAATCATAACATTGCCTAGAGTAAGGCGATGATACAACTGAGGTATCAGGACAGTCCTTAATGCGTGGAGCCTTTGTTGAGGCTTAAGTGGGGCCTTTCTTAGATTAACCAACTTGGGTTCTAAGAGGCGATGCGGAAAGATTTTACTCTTGCCGTCAGCTGTAAAATTTATCCCCAGGTAGCACCATTCCTCAGATCTTTTGAGGGAAGGAATATTAACTCCTCCAATTTTAAATGCGCGTTGCCCGATAAACGTATGCTTCTTTTTGCCGCTAGCTTCAATACTTATACTGAAGCACTTAGATCGGTTCGTGGACATACCACATGCCGTTAAAAACTCATGGGTTCGATCTAGAAGCAGCTGGAGGCCTCCAGGTGTGGAGGCCAAAAGCACAATGTCATCGGCAAACGCTATCGCATTGATATTGGTGCCACCAAGGGATACTCCCACTTCGTCCGGCAATCTTTTCAACAGTCTGTCAATAATCATATTGAACAGAACTGGTGAGAGGGGATCTCCTTGCTTCACACCCCTTTTCGGACGGATTTCGCTGCCGGTCCAGTCATCACCGATCAGGCTTGTTGTGGAGTTACCATATACGTATTCCATCTGGCAACAAACCCCTCTGGCATTCCGTAGGATCTTAAGGTCCCAAAGATGGCGTTATGGGACACGGAATCAAATGCTTTACTTATATCCAGAGAGGCAATGTAACAAGCGGCATTACGCTGATGGTGATGACGGAGTACCATATCCAAGAGTGTAGTATTATCTGCACATCCGTTTGTTGGACGGAAAGCTCGTTGACGCGGATCGAAATCAAATACGTTATTGATCCTCGTTGCGATAATACTGTGCAGATGTCGAGCACACACAGGTGGAATGGTAATTGGCCTAAAATCCCCGGGTTCGGTCGTTTCGCTTTTCTTTGGCAAAAATATGGTTTTTGCCTTAAGAAACTGAAGCGGACATTTTTCGCACCACATAATTAGATTGTAAGCAATCAGTAAAGTTATGGGTGAAGTATTACGAAGATCACGTGGAGTAATACTGTCCGGACCCGGAGATGATGAGATCGATGGTAGATGTTGTTTGATCTCTTCAAGAGTGACGGGAGACCAAACTGCGGTTAGGTCACCGGCCTGTAACACCTCGTCAGACGGCGATACACACTCTGCCTTCTCCATTACTGCCCTCCAGAAGGGTTCCATCACTTCCTTGTTAGGAATGGGAACCACTTTGGAGCCTTCTATAATAGATTTGATACACCGTCCCTGATGTTGCTTAAAATTCCTTTGGGTACGTGCATAATTCATCCTTCTCGCAGCCTACTACTCAAGCAAGCAACATCGTGCGGTCGCAAGCGTACCCGCTGCTCTCGGCAGGGAAGGATGTCTATTAGACCGGCAGTCAATTTGCAAAGAGTTACCTCTTTGCTGACTGCCTGGGCGTTGTTAGCAATGGAGAGGAGCTTTTTAGAGTGTAGGTCGGCCTCTGGAACTACTGAGATTTTAATGTGTTCCAGGCATGCGCTAGATCTTAAAACGGGGGCCCTGGCGATAGTATCACTACCCTTAACATTGCCCTCGTGCGCATTTAGATAATCGCTGACCCTGGTTTTGTGATCAGCTCTTTGCCTGACCTTTTTAATCGCCTCAACGGACCTGTTCGTAAACAAGTTCATAAGGAGTACATTTAAGTGACGTTTACCGAGTCTAGTAAGCTCCGCCTCTCTCATGGCCAATAGCGATAACTCCTCTTGACTCCAACGCATTTTGACATCTAATTTTTCGTTTTGCCTCATTCGGTCGACTTCATCGGAATGGGCTCTTCGCCGATGTACACCCATGCCAGTCTTGGTGTTAAAGCCCCTATCACAGTACTCGCACAAAAAGAGGGCGACTGGGGGAGTAGATATTGATCTACGGTTAAGTTGGTGGTCACGAGCAGTGGCACGTGACCGTGTTATCCGAGGCACATTATTGTTTATCATACCAACTAGTTTTGAACAGAAGGGCTGGTAACCCCAAAGTTCTAAGCCTTCTTCATTAGCCACAGCAAAATGAATTGCTGCGCCCGGCGGGAACCACGAGGAGGAAGAAGATAGGCACGTCTACGATCCCCGAAGAGAGTCATAGTTACTCCCGCCAAGAGAGTCATAGTTACTCCCGCCGTTTACCCGCGCTTGCTTGAATTTCTTCACGTTGACATTCAGAGCACTGGGCAGAAATCACATTGTGTCATCACCCGCTAGGGCCATCACAATGCTTTGTTTTAATTAGACAGTCGGATTCCCCTGGTCCGTGCCAGTTCTAAATTAACTGTTAAATGATGGTCGTTTAAGAATAAAATAATTTATCCTCATATTTAGCAAGAATATTCCGCAATGGCGACTTGGCGTATTCCTTCGAATCTGAGGATAGTACATATAATACCTTCACTCAAATGAAAAAATACTATCAGTCATATTATTACATCCTAATCAAGCCCGAGCCATCTCAATTTTCAGAGCCAATCCTTATCCCGAAGTTACGGATCTAATTTGCCGACTTCCTCACCTACATTAATCTATCAACTTTCTCAATAAGTTTGGGTAAATTAACATACATTCCTCCGCTCCAATCGAGAAATCTGCTAAATTTATCTATATCTGTGTTTTTTTATTCGCTCCAGATAGCTGCTATCCAGAGCTGGCATTTTTCCTTACATTTAAATTTGTCGCGCTATTTTTATTGATAAACTTAATTTATTTAACATCAAACCAATGGCGTTACTAGGTACCCGCAGCCGCGGGGGCTCATGGTTATTGGGGCCTACGATATATATTAAGCGTCCGAATAATAGATTAAGCTTAAATTAGAGCACATTTTCAAATTAGTAAAACGATGGTCTAATTTTTAGACAGTGAATAAGACAGGCCTAATAAGTTCCTCACGGTTGCTGATGGTTATTGTCTGAGTAACTGCAAGTAAAGTGACTCCTAAAAATTAAAATCCCTCAAGGTTCTGACAGATATTTAGATTTAGAAGACAAATCACTAAACTCGTTTAACATCAATGCTTTTGATATCAAATGATAACGCTTTTAGTGTTTGCTGGATTTATTTATTTGTAGTATAAATTTTAGACCCCAAATTTACCCCTCTTCTACTTCAAATGCAACATTTTACAAATCAATTTAAGTTTTGATCAGAAAATGTTGAATATGATTTGAAAAAGGATGAATCTAATTTGCAAAGGAGAGCTAATTGCTGCTAAGCAGTTACCGAAGAATCATTGTGAGGTTTATTAAAATCAAGAAGAAATAAATTGTTGAAACTTTCTTCTTAGGAAAATATCTAACCACGATTGCAAACAATTTCGCTTATTAGAAGTGGCTTTGCTTTAAAAAAGGAATCAATGGATCTATAATGAATTAGCGTTCGTTCGGCTTATAGTATCTCATTTACTGGCTGTTTTTGAATACCGGTAAACAGTAAATACAAATTTATATATTAAAAAAGAAATTCCGCCTTTAGGCAGCCTTATGCAGTAAGGTAAAATAAAACAAATTATTGAGATATAATGTCATTTATTCACGAGACAAAGTAAAACATTAAAATTCATTAAAACATAAATTTAGGACTGGTAGCAATTTAAATTGGGATCTGTCATACTTTTTTTATTTATTGTGGAACTCATAGAAACACGATTCATTTGGTGAGTTACACAAACTAAGGTTGCATTTAACACAAAATGCCTAACGTAACGGACATCTATACTGGGAAGAATATGCTCTCTTGGCTGGTTTTTGGGAGCTGTTTGAGATGCATTAGATAGTCGCCCAACCTTTTCTTGCCTACCATCATTCATTTCAAACAGAGTGATTTAGTCACTTCAGTGTTCAGTTTAAAAAAAAAAATACCCGGGAAATTCCTCCGAACATTAATTTTCATATTTCCCGAAAAATTATTAACTCATTTAATTTTAATTTTTTTTTTTTTTTTTTTTATAATTTTGTTTGAATATTTTCAAAATATCAATAAATATGCCTCTAGACCAGAATACCCCTTAATTGCCCCAAAAAAAAAAAAAAATTTAAAATTTGATAATTTAGCAGATACTCATAATGTAGTAAAGTAAGAACGATCAAGGTGTAATCGTTTCCGGAGAATCTAGAAGGCCACTGAATTCAGGCATTTCTTATTGTGCTTAGGCGCGGTTGTATTATACATCGGCTAGTTTATGAAAATTTCTTTATATTAGAAGGGAATATTTCTATGTTAGACAAAAGCTATGTATGTTTCAAACAGAGTGATTTAGCCACTTCAGGCCGAAATGTTGGAAGCTTCATTTTTTGTTGGTTTAGGTTTAATCTATGGTACAGAATGTAGGCGCTTGCAATTGCTATTGCTAAGTAGATGAGGTGAAAACATACGGTTTGCCCATTTACGTGTTTTCATGCGTATATGGTAGCGGAATAACAATCCATCCATCAAATCGACACTCCTCTATATGCCAGTTGTACTCCTTAATTATGTACGGACAAACAATTTCATACTGTTATTTTCCCTTTCTATCCCATCGGGTTGCTTTCTGTGGTTGCAAGGTGGTGGTTTGCTGGAAATAAACGGTTTCGTGCCAACATATGTTGACAGAAGCCATATGATTTTTGTGTCTTGCCACAAATCTGACGAAATGTTGACTCCATAAGTCTCCACAGTTCCCAGGCTATACATTCCTCTGCTGTGTAGGTATGTTAACAGGCCCATGGACGTGTAAAAATTATCGAAATAAAGAATATGGTTAACAAAATTAGGTATATATATTCTTTGAAAGAGGAACAACAACATTCGACGATGCTCCAACATCAGATGCAACTTTGGCAGTTTTATTATCCCCAGTACCACAGTAAATTTTAAAAGCGTAAGAAAACCCATACCTCGCCAAGTCCCCCCACTGCCTTCTCATAAAGCAGCAGGGACCTCTGATCTGCACAGGCAGTCTGTTTCACCTGATTCCTGTGCCAGCCCGCGTCCCGACAAGTCGGAGCAGGTCCTGGATTTTCCGACAGGACTTCCAGGTAGGTGGTGGCTAAGGCCGCTTCCACCTTCCCCCAATTGGCAGGCGTGATACTGCCATCCTCTTGGGATTTGTCAATAACTGCCACAACCAGCTGATCCTTGAGGACCACGTTAAAAGGCCTCATAGCGGAAGCATGGAGTTTTGTTCGCTTTGCGATCTTAGGACTTTCCTCCTGAGATCTATTTATTTTAAGCTGTGAGCCAGCTGAAGGGCCTTCCGACTTTTTCTCGGTGACTGTTTTTGCCCACGCAAGCGTGACTTTGTCCTTATCCGTTCTGTTTTCTGGTGAGATGTTATTTATCTTATCCAGGGCCCTCCAGGCCTTCCTCCTAGTATTATAGATTGGTTTTGAGGAACCAGCTTTGTTCGTGCTTTGGTTCCGCTTTGTATTTGTATACTCAGATTTGGTGACCCGAGTGGAGGGACCAGCCTCGCTTGAGCTTATTTCCCGTTGTTTATTTGTAGACTTAGAGTCTGGCCTACAGACCCGAGTCTCGTTCTCCACATTTTCCGGTTTTTTTAGAGAGCCGGACTCTTTTTGTTGTTTTTTATTTTTGTGAAGATCCATAATTGTTCCCACGAGTAGCGGAGAAAGAAGTGTCCATCTGTGTAGAGATCCGCAGTACACAGATAAGGCTACTTAATCCAGAGGGCGCCAAGTATCCGGATCTTCCGTTAGTGACTGAGCTAGTTTTAAAACTGGGCCAGTCTGGTCGATTATTAACACCTTAACCCAGCCCAGCGATTTGTTCAAGGTTCACTCCTTTAGCGCCGTGTTTTAGCCTAGAAGCCAAAGAATCAGCAATCTTGTTACCATCGGCCACCACGTGGAGGTAACACGAGCACTTGTGGAAGTTGCAAGTTACGGAGCTAACCGCAAGTGCCAACTTGAATCCCCCGAGCAACTTCACACCTGATACACCCAAGATGTAAGTTTAATCTATTTAGGTCCAAAAGCTGAACTAGAAATAAAAAAAAGTGATTTAGCTACCGAAAGTAATTTGTCAATACGAGAAAATTGTAAACAATATTATGTAAAACTATGTGAAGAAATTATTAGCCGTTTCGATTTCAATGATGAAACTCTTATTCAGGTTCAAAATATCGATCCTGAAAATCTTGGAGTAACACTAGTACGTCTAATCGACTTAGACATATATCCCCATTTGTGTGAGGATAAAATTGATGAAACAGAAGAAGAATTTAGGGCTGTAATTTTTCAAAAATTTGTTCCGATTTGCTCGAATTTAGAGAAATTTTTGATGGTTTAGGAGAATTACGGTTTCAAAATTTAAAAAAATTTATTGGTGGCCTTTTAAGTGTACCAGCTAAACAATATTAAAACGAAAAACAGAAATTGTTTAAAAACAGAAACCGTAAATGCGTTGATAATAGCTCAGCAGCTCACCGGAGGCATTAGTTTATGTGATTGGAATCTTTTCCAAAATTTAGTTAGAAAATATAAATTAGCTTAAAGCGCTAAACCCTTAAGGAAAACGAATTGAAAAACTGTATTTAGTTTTAAGAAGTGATTATTATGATTAATGTTTTTGTTATGCATAAAAGAATTCAGAAGTAGTTCTACTAGTAATGTATATTACGAATGTAAATAATATATTTCCATAATGTACTGTACTGATACTGAACTCTATTTGAATTAAACTAAATATTTTGTTTGTTAAAATTCGTATTTTTTGTATACAGTTTTCGGTGAGGCATTTTTGCAGCGCGACATGGCTGGGGTTAAGAGCAGTTCAATTTTAATATTTTATCAATTACAAATCTGTGTGTATGGTCATTATCGTACTGTGTGTCTTATCTGTATGTATTTTATCCTTTATAAATTTCTCTGTACCCGAATTAACGTTCTGTGTGTTGTGATTGTGTTTGGATTGAGTGTATCCGTATTTTAAATTCGAACACAGTGGGAATCAGTTTTTGCGCGCGCGTGTGTTTGTGTGTATGTATGTGTGTGTATTACTCATTGTACCATACAGCAATTTCAGCTGATCCACTTATAATAGATTATCTTATCTTATCGTCTGTAGATTCACATGCATTCAATATGTTTATTTACGGAAACCAATATTGAATTAAATCATATTGTTTTTGATATATATTTGAAAGATTTGCAACTAACCTACGATCGACCTTTTATTGTAAAGATTTTTCAACGTAATGGTAAACTAGCATATACATATATGGTGTTTTTATTAAATACATATGCTTAAAGACGTGTCAACGCAAACTGATCAGATCTTAACATTTTTCGTTTCATTTAGAGCTATTTATGCAAACGGAAGTACTAAAAGAGGTGTAAATATAGACAATAATTGATATTAATTTGAATATATTATACAACAAACTTGGTAAGTTTTAAGTTAATTATTTGTATTTATAGTATCAGAGCCATCTAATAGAGAATTAATGATAAATCTTATTTTACTGTCTAGTTTCTATGTGATATAACTGATTACGGTTTTCCAGATTAGTTTATATAAAAAACGATGTATTTGGCTTCACGACATTGAATGACAAATCCACATATTAAATAAATGTAAAATTAATTGATTAAGTTAATTAATAATTAAGAATTTGTTATGTTTTCATTTAAAAATCAAACTAAAAAATATGACTTTCCATAAGATTTATGTATATGGAAATTTTGATTTTTCTCGTTTATAATTCTGCCGTCGATCGAATATTGGTTTGTCGTAAACGCCAATTTGAAGATTTTGATGTAGTAAGTTCCCAGTTACGCTCTTTTTAAATCTGGAACCATTTTTTTGGTATCTTTATCTGTTATAGAGGTAACCAGTATCGTTTTTGTCGTAAATGCTTCAAATTTTGATTTATCTCGTATTGGTTTGTCGTAAACGCTAATTTTTACACGTACGACAAAATATCGTATACTAATTGCATTTTGTTATCATTGTTATCATTCAATATTGTTTTGTCGTACGTTCATTATTAATAAACTATAACATTGTTATAATTTTTTTTTTTATTATTATTAAAAATTACCGTTATATGGAAACGAAAATATTTAATATCTCGTGGAGTAAGGTTGGTATTTGATTTTTAAACTTAGATCAGTATTATACTCGTATAAATTGGTATGTCGAACGTGCGCTTTTTTTGTCGTACGTATATGCGAGAAAAAAAAATTCGTCGTAATTTGGAGTATACGACATTCTCATATTGGGTTAATTTAGATATAGTTTGTTAATTTATTTTTTCGGAAGCATTGTCTCAATGTAACTAAGTTGAGAATAAATTAAAGAACATTTAAAAGCAAACAATTGGTCGGCTAGTTATTTTTTTATTAACGTCCAAACTTTAAACATCGATTTCCCACACTTTAGAAAATGGCGTTTACGACAAACCAATATTCGGTCGACGAATTATAAATTATTTCCCATTACTCTATAAAATATAGGCAGCTCTGATACCTCTACTCACCAATTCTAGAATGATAAAATTCATGCTAAATGGTTTATTTTACTGCTTTCTATGTGAAATTCTTTTGTAAAATCAACAATAATATAACAACATTAAATTTTATAAAACAGAATTGGGCATGTATCATTCGAATATTTAGTAACAGTTAAGTTTCATTTATTTAAACCATTATTTTATGGTCACTTGAATTTTAAGGAGCTAGAATGTTTTCAATAATAACTAATCATAACAACATGCCAATATTAGAGAAAAAACATCGTATAAGGCTAATCAATATAATCGTAAGCCATTTAGTAGTATACATGGGGCTCTTATCCATCAGCTGAAAATAAAATCTTATGGGCCCAAGCCACAGTATTACTTTTTCCTAAACTATGTGAAGACCAAAATCTAGATCGATTTGTAAGTATAAAGAATTAATCAGAATTAATTATTATGCAGAATATGAAATACCGGTTTAATTATTTAACACCAGCAAGCATCTAACTTTCATTCAAAATTTAATGAGTTTGCAAAATATGTGTTAATTCATAGAAACCTTGTCTTTTATTTTGTTTAAATCAAAGGAAATCTTCTACAATTCGGCAAACCGTACTGGAGTTTTTGCATTTCGTTTACGAACAATTAATCGTTCACTGAATAATTCTTCATTTATTCATTTTTAGAATAATGGCAAAAACGGTAAATTTGCGTAAAAAAACATTTTCGATAAATGAGTTCCTCCGATTTTGGGATACTCAAGGATTGGTATTATTATTTTATTTTTTGGCCAATTTATTTAATTTGCAAAATACCAATGTTTTTTAAATATAATATTTTTCCTTTATTTTATTCATAGGTCGATAAATGGAATAAAATCAAAAAAAAATATTATAAAACTGGCAGAATCCAAAAACATAAAAATTTACGATAAATGCACCGAAGAAGATGATAGTAAGTTTACTTTAAAGTTGTAGCTTATTGGTGATAAATTACAAAACTTTAAAAAATTAATTAGCTACCGGAAAATTTGGCAGCAGAATTGATTCGATCACTTAAGGTGATCTTTCGTTAGCATAATAAATCGCTCGAATCAAAGACCGCTTCTTGACCTATGGATGATAATATTATGAATTACGCTCTTCGAAAGAAACCTTCGAAACTATGCATTTGAATTGAATGTAACGGTTATATTTAACGAGTAATTATAAGAATTGTGTGCTCGGCCAAGTGGTCCATCAATCTTTTATTGTTAAATTGAATTTTTCGTAAACGTTCACCAATTTAGCAGCATGCTAAGCAACCTTTTTAATGATTCTCTTTTTTTTTTGTATTTTCAGAGTTTGATAGTAATATAACAGCTCTATTTTGTTAACAAAATTTTGCAGAATATATGGTAAAAAGAATAATCCATTTACCAATTTTTTATTTTTGAAACGGTAATAATTACATAATTTTTACAAACTACGACAACCGAAATAACCCGAAATTATTAGATAGTTCCTGCCCTAACTGATAAAATATGGAATAAAGACTAGAATATTTATGATCTTATATATCGGTTGTAGAAACACTTAGTTTCCTGTCAAAAATGAATATTATAGCAGCAAAATATTAGAGAGTGACCCCATTTGCAGCAATGCATTTCATTACTCGCAAGGTAACTGCATACTTTGAACAAAACAAAATGTTTGCATCTGCAAACCAGAACCATCTTGATGTAAACAGAGTCGGTATGTGAAAAATGAACTTAAAATAACGGACATAGAAACAATAAAAAATAATTTATTTTTGTAGAGTTTGTATGGAAAAACGCGATTTGGATTGACGATAAAACGTGAATAAAAATGTAAACCCAGTTAAATAATTTTTTTTGAAATCGCTAAGAAACCGATCAATGTCGCACTAATTTAAAACACAGGTTCTCAAATTTCGCTATTTTCCAGCAGCATTAAAAAGAAAAACAATATATATATTAAAAAGAGAAAATTCAATTTAATGACGTCATGATTTGTCCACATCTAAAACAAATGGTAAGAAGAAAGACAACACGTCTCCGCTCAATAATCAAAATTAAAATAAATCCAAAAGAGCCAAACAGAAATAATTAAATCGATACAATGAGCGTGAATAAAATAAAAATCAAAACAATCTAGCATGCTTTTCAAATTCAAAATAACAAAAGAAAAACATTCGAATTCAAATTTGAATAGAGGCAATGAAAGAGATGATTATTGTATTGTTTTTAAATTTCCAGTTATGAGTTTATCACTTTCGTATCCAATCCACACATTTGTGTACGGACCTGATATAGGAAAATCGACTTTATGACTTGATTTTAAAATAATTTTTTTTAAAGGGCCTTAATTTTTTATATAAAAGGGTCTATTTTTTGGAATGGGTACGAAGGGCCGAATTTCAAAGGGCCGAATGTCGAAGGACCGAATGTCGAAGGGCCGAATGTCGAAGGGCCGAATGGGTCGAAGGGCCGAATGTGTCGAAGGGCCGAATATCGAAGGGCCGAATGTCGAAGGGCCGAATGTGTCGAAGGGCCGAAAGTGTCAAAGGGCCGAATATCGAAGGGCCGAATAGGTCGAAGGGCCGAATGGGTCGAAGGGCCGAATGGGTCGAAGGGCCGAATTTTTTTTTTTTTTTGTTTTGTTTTTAGAAATATAATTTTTAAAATTTGTTGTTTTAAGGAATATTTGGTAATTTTTTTTTCGTCAAATATAAATTAATTTCTTATGAATTTATGTATTTTATTATATTTGATCTTTGGATATACTATCGACAAAAATATTGCATTAATTGAGGTTGTTTATATTTTGCGTTCCTTTTGGAATTATCAAGTGAAAAAATATTTGTACATAATAGGTATTTTAAAAAAACCAAGTCTTATTATATCAATATAAATGGAATATATATGTAGGTATACACATATGTATTACTTTTGTAGTATAACCCGCTCGTATATAATAACAAAAGGCGAAGGTTATTTTTTTCTAATATGCGTACCAAATGTAAATAGATTTTAAATAAGAAAACGGAATTTTGTCATAAAATGTCATAAAAATTCAATTTACTTCTGTTCTTTAAACTGATGATAATATTCATTCTTTTCGAAGGATGTTATTTTCTAGACCATTATATAGTTTATTGCTATTGTTTTAGAAAAAAAAAAGTAAATGGTGGAATTTGTCTTTTGGAACAAAGAATCCTAATTATCGGTCGGCTTTCTTTCAATCTCACTATACGAAAATGCATTATTTTGCTCTACACGATAAATACATAAAAAAAGGGATGTAAAGATTTTTCAAGTGTGGATCTACAAAAAAGAGTTTTATTGATGTGTCCATGAACATAATCATAAATAAATAATGTTGTATTATGTGTTTTGGTTATTCTATATACCTATTTGCATCATGGACAAATATATCTAGAAAAAGAAAAGACAAGAGAAAGATAACAAAAATATCTAGAAAAAGAAGAAAAGCTCAAGAAGAGAAACTAACTTTCGGAATTATAATTTTAAATAAAATTTGTGTAATTATTACAATTTGTTTTTTATTAATTGAATCTGAACCATCTTGATGTAAATAGATAAATGCCTACTCATATAAAAAATCAACTTAAAATAAGGGACATAGGAAAATTGACTTTGGTATGTAAATTTTGCATTACAACATATTGCAATTACAAAAGTTGCAATTATAAAATATTGCAATATAAAATCTTGCATAACAATTTCCCGTACTATTTTTTCTTTATTCTGAGGAAAATAAATTGAAGAAAAATGACATCGACTAATTTAACTTGGAATTGTAGAGGCTAACGGCTTCGGTAACTCTCACGGGCACGCGGGAGGTCGCTGCGCTCCCCCCCCGCTTAGCCCTCCGAGGGGCTTTAGATTTGAGCTTCGGGGAAGTCAGTGAAGTTAGCCCGAGCCCGAAATTTTGGTTCATTTCTCGGATAAAATGTAGCCATCCCGAAAAAGTGTAAATTTTGTAAAAAGTGTAGGCTCATCCCGAAAAAAAATATTATAATTAAAATGTATCTAACACGAAAAAAAATCATGTTTAAACCAAATTAAAACTAACAAATTTCTTAAAAAATATTTGTAATCAAAAATAAAATACAAATACATACATATACTAATTTATGTTCTGTTGGTAGTGTAGTCATATACTATGAAGAAACCTTAAATTTCATACATCCAATATCAGAGATATTGCTTAATGGTTTTTATTTAGGCGGATAGGCCATGATACTAGATAAGAGCTGGCCAGCACCCCAGGTTCATATGGATGATAAGTATAAAAATATGCTTATGAAAAATTTGTATTTTTAGTGTAGCGTATGTGATACGTGAAAATCTTAAATTATCAATATACAGCCAATACTAATTGTTTAGGTTTGTGTCTTGACTAAAGTGTAGCTTTCCAGAAAATGTGTATCTATTTCTTAAAATGTAGCACCATCCCGAAGAGCAAAAAATTCTTTAAAAACGTAAGCGATTAAAAAAAAATCTAAATTAAAAGAAAACGTTATTCAGAATAATTTAGAAAATAAGTTTTATTAAAAAATAAATTTTGAAAGTTTCTGAATAAATTTAAATTTTATAAATCTTTAAATTATATAAAGCCAATTATACAGATAAATCTAATAAGGATTTTACATGGCCAGTTAGGCAATAACAATATCAAGAGGCCATGAGCCCCGCCAGACCCATATCATGGGGATAAAACCATTTTTTTTTTTAATTTTCCTAAATCAATTTATTATACATAATAAGATAAATTCTTAAATTTTATGGAGCCAATACTAGAGATAAATCTAATAAGGATTTTACATGGCCAGTTAGGCAATAACAATATCAAGAGGCCATGAGCCCCGCCAGACCCATATCATGGGGATAAAACCATTTTTTTTTAATTTTACTAGATCGATTTCTTATACATAATAAGATAAATTCTTAAATTTTATGGAGCCAATACTAGAGATAAATCTAATAAGGATTTTACATGGCCAGTTAGGCAATAATAATATCAAGAGGCCATGAGCCCCGCCAGACCAATATCATGGGGATAAAACCGTTTTTTTTTAAATTTCCTAAATCAATTTCTTATACATAATAAGATAAATTCTTAAATTTTATGGAGCCAATACTAGAGATAAATCTAATAAGGATTTTACATGGCCAGTTAGGCAATAACAATATCAAGAGGCCGTGAGCCCCATCAGACCCATATCATGGGGATAAAACCATTTTTTTTTAATTTTACTAGATCGATTTCTTATACATAATAAGATAAATTCTTAAATTTTATGGAGCCAATACTAGAGATAAATCTAATAAGGATTTTACATGGCCAGTTAGGCAATAATAATATCAAGAGGCCATGAGCCCCGCCAGACCCATATCATGGGGATAAAACCATTTTTTTTTAATTTTACTAGATCGATTTCTTATACATAATAAGATAAATTCTTAAATTTTATGGAGCCAATACTAGAGATAAATCTAATAAGGATTTTACATGACCAGTTAGGCAATAATAATATCAAGAGGCCGTGAGCCCCATCAGACCCATATCATGGGGATAAAACCATTTTTTTTTTTAATTTTCCTAAATCAATTTCTTATACATAATAAGATAAATTCTTAAATTATATGGAGCCAATACTAGAGATAAATCTAATAAGGATTTTACATGGCCAGTTAGGCAATAATAATATCAAGAGGCCATGAGCCCCGCCAGACCCATATCATGGGGATAAAACCATTTTTTTTTAATTTTACTAGATCGATTTCTTATACATAATAAGATAAATTCTTAAATTATATGGAGCCAATACTAGAGATAAATCTAATAAGGATTTTACATGGCCAGTTAGGCAATAATAATATCAAGAGGCCATGAGCCCCGCCAGACCCATATCATGGGGATAAAACCATTTTTTTTTAATTTTACTAGATCGATTTCTTATACATAATAAGATAAATTCTTAAATTTTATGGAGCCAATACTAGAGATAAATCTAATAAGGATTTTACATGACCAGTTAGGCAATAATAATATCAAGAGGCCGTGAGCCCCATCAGACCCATATCATGGGGATAAAACCATTTTTTTTTTTAATTTTCCTAAATCAATTTCTTATACATAATAAGATAAATTCTTAAATTTTATGGAGCCAATACTAGAGATAAATCTAATAAGGATTTTACATGACCAGTTAGGCAATAATAATATCAAGAGGCCGTGAGCCCCATCAGACCCATATCATGGGGATAAAACCATTTTTTTTTTTAATTTTCCTAAATCAATTTCTTATACATAATAAGATAAATTCTTAAATTATATGGAGCCAATACTAGAGATAAATCTAATAAGGATTTTATATGGCCAGTTAGACAATAACAATATCAAGATATCATAAGCTCCATCAGGCCCATATCATGGGGATAAAACCATTTTTTTTTTAATTTTCCTAAATCAATTTCTTATACATAATAAGATAAATTCTTAAATTTTATGGAGCCAATACTAGAGATAAATCTAATAAGGATTTTACATGGCCAGTTAGGCAATAATAATATCAAGAGGCCATGAGCCCCGCCAGACCCATATCATGGGGATAAAACCATTTTTTTTTAATTTTACTAGATCGATTTCTTATACATAATAAGATAAATTCTTAAATTTTATGGAGCCAATACTAGAGATAAATCTAATAAGGATTTTACATGACCAGTTAGGCAATAATAATATCAAGAGGCCGTGAGCCCCATCAGACCCATATCATGGGGATAAAACCATTTTTTTTTTTAATTTTCCTAAATCAATTTCTTATACATAATAAGATAAATTCTTAAATTATATGGAGCCAATACTAGAGATAAATCTAATAAGGATTTTATATGACCAGTTAGGCAATAATAATATCAAGAGGCCGTGAGCCCCATCAGACCCATATCATGGGGATAAAACCATTTTTTTTTTTAATTTTCCTAAATCAATTTCTTATACATAATAAGATAAATTCTTAAATTATATGGAGCCAATACTAGAGATAAATCTAATAAGGATTTTATATGGCCAGTTAGACAATAACAATATCAAGAGGCCATGAGCCCCGCCAGACCCATATCATGGGGATAAAACCATTTTTTTTAAATTTTACTAGATCGATTTCTTATACATAATAAGATAAATTCTTAAATTTTATGGAGAAAATACTAGAGATAAATCTAATAAGAATTTTATATGACCAGTTAGGCAATAACAATATCAAGGGGCCATGAGCCCCATCAGACCCATATCATGGGGATAAAACCATTTTTTTTTTAATTTTCCTAAATCAATTTCTTATACAATAAGATAAATTCTTAAATTTTATGGTGATAAATCTGTGCAGCATGGTTTTTTGTCTATATTTGCCTAAATGTGATGTTAAGTATTAAATTTAACCGGTTGTAATTTGTTTTTTCCGGTAAATAATAATTTGGGGATTTATTTCGACTGTGTTCGGATTGCGTATTATTGGTATGTATGCGGATAGGTCATCATATTTTTCCCATCTGTCATTTACTTTACCGTAACAAACATAATGACCTTCCGAAGCCTTTGGATACTTAATAACTGGGCCTTCCTGAATAAAAGTAATAACCGCTGTTACTTCATACTCATCATTATCAAGTTTTATAGTATCAGCTACTTCGGACAATTTTACGGGAGCCTCATCAATTGATTCAGTATCTAAACATACTATTTGACCGTATGATGTTATTGTGGGAATCATAATTTGAAAACAATCCTTGCAAGTTTTCGGTGGTACTTCCTGCAAACAGGTTTGAATATTTGAAATTCCTAATGTTTTGTACAATTCGGTATCCAAATAAATAATCGGCCGTTTTTCTCGCTCCTTAAGTAGACATTTCTCATTAGAACATTCTAACAATACTTCTGAACTTGGAAAATTTTGGAAAATGTGTTTACAAACATTAAAGAGCTCTGTGGTACAATCAGATGAAAACCCCGACATTTGGACTAACAGTTCTTTTCTAATTTTATAAAATTTAGTTAAATCACTATTTATTAGCGATTGTAGTAATGGTTTGATTCGGTCATTTTCCAAATGTTTAAAAAAAAAATCGTCCTTTTGAACGGACAAAGCGATTGCTTGAAGGGTCGAATCAATAGCACAAGAATTTTTGTAAAAACTACACGTTTTAAGAGCATTTCTAATAAGCGGCAACCTAACATTAATGTGTCTTTTAAAAATGGATTTAGGCTTTATTATTTTTGCTTTTTTTGGTGTATCTGACGAGTTTTGGCTTAATGTCGCCATTGTAGTGATCTTTTGTTCATCATTTGTTAAACCCGTAAAATTATTTATAAAATTAAAATCAAAGCTGGTTTTCTTCTTTTTACAACTTATAGGAGATACATAAGAACTCTTCCTTTTCCATACTGATTGACAGTTTTGAATATCGAGGAGACTGTGGTCGGAATGAGGGGATATTGCCTTTTGATGTGTTACCGAAAATTTTGGCACAGAATAAAATATTTGTTTACAGATTGTTTTGTTTCGCTGGTTTAAATCGCGTACCAAACGACCAACCTTTAATGGCATTTTACCTACTTCGAGCGTCCGGCTCGTTAGTGAAAACCGCCTTTTTAAAAACGCAAAGTAATTTTCTGCGTGACCGTTACTTATTCGGCTTCCATTACGTAGTATACCTGTAAAAAGTGGTAATACTACGGCATATTTCTTTAGAAATATATTGTGAAATTCTGTATTACACAAACTATTCAAGGGACCTTCTTCATTTAGTTCTAATTTATTTAGATGTAGACTTTTGCTAATATCATTTAAGTCATTGTAGAATGGACTCCGTTTATAAATTGGGCAGGAAAAATCATGTTTAGTCAATTCAGTATCTCTGTCTGAATTATTAAGTTGACTAGTTTCATTTATAACCAATTTGGACTTTGCGTTATTCAGGGCAATTAAAGCTATTAAATTTTCGAATGCACATTTCACATCGACAGTGATGGTTTTTGTTGTTAATAAAAGTGCAAATCTCTGCCATATTTGCTTAAGATCTTGATAATTATTGGCAACTATCATTGAAGCCATGATTTCTTTAACAAATTTATTTACTTGTGGGAATTTCTCGAAATGTTTATTAATATCTTTGGCAATTGTATGAGAAATATGTGAACAACATAAATGTATTTTTACCACTTCGTCTGGGGACTTATTGTATTTAGTATTAGTTGCCCACTTATGAGTCGTGTTTAAGTATTCTAATAAATCCATTCGGTTGAAGGCGTCTAGAACCGAATGAATCTCAGCGTAAGAAAAATCGACAACTACGGTATTGAAAATTGGCCATTTCTTTAAATGTTCTTCTACAATTAACCGATATTCTCTAAGCCAGTTTCCAATAGTGCGAGTATTATGGCTTGAGCTAATCATATCACTTAGAGGGAATGGAGTAGCTGTATCTTTTTCGTTAGACTTAACCGGTAGCACTAGAGCGTAATACATGACAGATTTACAAGTTTTATAAGGCTTTCGAATAAGTCCGCCTGTCGCGTCTAAATAAACGATTAAATCTAGGTCTTTAGATTGTTCCTTAATTTTTTTAAGGACTGAACATTGCATTTTGCTACAAGTCGTAACACAAAATGGATTCTTCCCCACTTGCCTAATGTACGATTCATCACTAATAATATCAGTTTTTTCTTTCTCCAAATGCACATCCTCGATGTCATCGGAGTGGTTATCGTTAGCTAATAAATTTTCAGATCTTATTTTATTCAATACTCGTTTGTCTTTTAGTAATCTTGCAGTATTAGTTTTTTCAAACAAAATTAAATCTTCTTCGTTGATTAAGTTCTCTGAAACTATTTCTACCGAATTGCGAATCAACTTGTCTTTGTACAACTCTCTATGATATTTTGAGGTATGCTGAAATTTTTTATAAGGATGATAAATAGGTTGAAGGTTACTGTACACAACAAAAATTCCCAATGCAACGTTAGAATTGATTAATTTATATGTTCTACACGATTGATTTTTATTTTTGTGTCCGCAATATGCTCTAATGGTTAAATGTTTTTGAGCTACATCATATCCCTTTATGTTTATTAAACAACCAGACAACTGAGTTAATTGAGAAGAAATGTGGTACGTGTAGTGATATTCGTCGAGTTTCTTTTCCTTTTGGTTGTATATTCTTTTCCATACATCTTCAGAAATGTTTACCTGATAATCCATTAAATGAAACTTAATATTTTTTCTATGAAAAATGTTAGGTTTCGGTACCAGAGTATTGTTCTTAGATTTTACAGTCACTTTTGGAGATGTTCGATGAACCACTTTAAACTCGTCCTCGCTATCATTGATTATACAATCAGATATCTCACGATCCATAACTTGACCGTCTTCTACAATTTTCAAAGTTTCGTTGACCAGCTGTTCATTAACGCTTACAACATTGTCAGAACAGACAATATTGTTGCTTTCCGGTAAATTTATAATGGTATATGGTGGTTTCAAAATTTCAACGGAGAGTATTTTTATTGATTTAGACGGTTGCAACAATATATTTCTGGAAGTTAATTGGTCTTTTCCTTTAATAGCAAAATCATTATTGTATACAAATGAACTACTACTTTTAACTAATTGAGAAGGATTTAGATCATTAACAGCAGATAAAAGATTAGTACAATCTCTAAAATTATTATTTATATGTGGGTTAATTTGAATTACGTTTTCAGTACTCACATTAGTGACTTTCACAGATGAGCCCTTTGAAATACCATTTTTAAAACATATATCGGCAACCAAATGATCAGAAAAGTTTAAATTATGACGCAATTTCCTACTACACATGTTATAAATCAAAATTCGATTGCTTTTGTTATTTTTAATATGAAGTTCCTGGCAAAGCAATTTCATTTCCTTTGTCTCCGATTTTGTTACTTGACAAATTGGGAGAGCTAATGATTGCAGAGCAACCTCAAGACTACGTTCGTTAAAACTATGTCGTTTTTTTCTATTATTATAAAATTTTGGATTCATTTTATTATTTTTCGTTTTAACGAGATACGAAACAAACAAAAAATAACGAAATATAGAAGCCAAAAAAATTAAAATCCGTGTTAAAGGATGTCCGAAAGAAAGTAAAGGTCAGAATAAATGTAAAACAATTTTATAGGGTGTCCGTGTAAAAGAAAAGGTAGAAAATATGTATTAAAAAACGACGAGCCAAAAAAATTAAAATCTGTGGTAAAGGATGTCCAAAAGAAAGCACAGGTCAGAATAAGTGTAAAACAATTTGATAGGGTGTCCGTGTAAAAGCAAAGGTAGATAAATATGTATTAAAAAACGACGAGCCAAAATAGTTAAAATCTGTGTTAAAGGATGTCCAAAAGAAAGCAAAGGTCAGAATAAGTGTAAAACAATTTTATAGGGTGTCCGTGTACAAGCAAAGGTCGATAAATATTCAAAAACGATTTGATGGGATGTCCAAGAAAAAGCCGAGGTCGGAGTTTTAAAAAAAACTATTTATTTTACGCAAAAAAACGAACGATTTAAATCTCAACAAAACACAACAATAAAACAACACCAAATACTACAATATGCACAACTCAAAGTCTGAAAATGTAATGAAACAAAGAGGCAAAAAAATTCCTTTATATACTCTCGCGCAAAATTTTAAATTCTCTTTTCTTTCTTTTATACTTTATTCATTATTTATTTAATTTTTAGTAAATAAACTGTAATACTCTTTGTAACAGAGGGATGGGGGAGGCAGTAAACTTATATTTTTTTCTAAACTGTGTTCTAGTGCAAGGCGATTTTTTTTTGTAATAGGTTCACCGATATATCCAATTAAATTCATAAAAATAGAGATTTTTGAATTATGCAACTGTATAACAATATAATTTTGAACTTTTGAATTTTAATTCTTACTAATTTATGTTCAGAAAGTGTTACAAGTTTTAAATGATTTTACCTCAACATATGAGCCTGAAGGGCTCTTGGCCTCTTGATATTGTTATTGCCTAACTGGCCATATAAAATTCTTATTAGATTTATCTCTAGTATTGGCTCCATAAAATTTAAGAATTTATCTTATTATGTATAAGAAATTGATTTAGGAAATTTAAAAAAAAACGGTTTTATCCCCATGATATGGGTCTGGCGGGGCTCATGGCCTCTTGATATTGTTATTGCCTAACTGGCCATGTAAAATTCTTATTAGATTTACCTCTAGTATTGGCTCCATAAAATTTAAGAATTTATCTTATTATGTATAAGAAATTGATTTAGGAAAATTAAAAAAAAAATGGTTTTATCCCCATGATATGGGTCTGATGGGGCTCACGGCCTCTTGATATTATTATTGCCTAACTGGTCATATAAAATCCTTATTAGATTTATCTCTAGTATTGGCTCCATATAATTTAAGAATTTATCTTATTATGTATAAGAAATTGATTTAGGAAAATTAAAAAAAAAAATGGTTTTATCCCCATGATATGGGTCTGATGGGGCTCATGGCCTCTTGATATTATTATTGCCTAACTGGCCATGTAAAATCCTTATTAGATTTATCTCTAGTATTGGCTCCATAAAATTTAAGAATTTATCTTATTATGTATAAGAAATTGATTTAGGAAAATTAAAAAAAAAATGGTTTTATCCCCATGATATGGGCCTGATGGAGCTTATGATATCTTGATATTGTTATTGTCTAACTGGCCATATAAAATTCTTATTAGATTTATCTCTAGTATTGGCTCCATAAAATTTAAGAATTTATCTTATTATGTATAAGAAATCGATCTAGTAAAATTAAAAAAAAATGGTTTTATCCCCATGATATGGGTCTGGCGGGGCTCATGGCCTCTTGATATTATTATTGCCTAACTGGCCATGTAAAATCCTTATTAGATTTATCTCTAGTATTGGCTCCATATAATTTAAGAATTTATCTTATTATGTATAAGAAATTGATTTAGGAAAATTAAAAAAAAAATGGTTTTATCCCCATGATATGGGCCTGATGGAGCTTATGATATCTTGATATTGTTATTGTCTAACTGGCCATATAAAATCCTTATTAGATTTATCTCTAGTATTGGCTCCATAAAATTTAAGAATTTATCTTATTATGTATAAGAAATCGATCTAGTAAAATTAAAAAAAAATGGTTTTATCCCCATGATATGGGTCTGGCGGGGCTCATGGCCTCTTGATATTATTATTGCCTAACTGGCCATGTAAAATCCTTATTAGATTTATCTCTAGTATTGGCTCCATAAAATTTAAGAATTTATCTTATTATGTATAAGAAATTGATTTAGGAAAATTAAAAAAAAAATGGTTTTATCCCCATGATATGGGCCTGATGGAGCTTATGATATCTTGATATTGTTATTGTCTAACTGGCCATATAAAATCCTTATTAGATTTATCTCTAGTATTGGCTCCATATAATTTAAGAATTTATCTTATTATGTATAAGAAATTGATTTAGGAAAATTAAAAAAAAAAATGGTTTTATCCCCATGATATGGGTCTGATGGGGCTCACGGCCTCTTGATATTATTATTGCCTAACTGGTCATGTAAAATCCTTATTAGATTTATCTCTAGTATTGGCTCCATAAAATTTAAGAATTTATCTTATTATGTATAAGAAATCGATCTAGTAAAATTAAAAAAAAATGGTTTTATCCCCATGATATGGGTTTGGCGGGGCTCATGGCCTCTTGATATTATTATTGCCTAACTGGCCATGTAAAATCCTTATTAGATTTATCTCTAGTATTGGCTCCATATAATTTAAGAATTTATCTTATTATGTATAAGAAATTGATTTAGGAAAATTAAAAAAAAAATGGTTTTATCCCCATGATATGGGCCTGATGGAGCTTATGATATCTTGATATTGTTATTGTCTAACTGGCCATATAAAATCCTTATTAGATTTATCTCTAGTATTGGCTCCATATAATTTAAGAATTTATCTTATTATGTATAAGAAATTGATTTAGGAAAATTAAAAAAAAAAATGGTTTTATCCCCATGATATGGGTCTGATGGGGCTCACGGCCTCTTGATATTATTATTGCCTAACTGGTCATGTAAAATCCTTATTAGATTTATCTCTAGTATTGGCTCCATAAAATTTAAGAATTTATCTTATTATGTATAAGAAATTGATTTAGGAAAATTAAAAAAAAAAATGGTTTTATCCCCATGATATGGGTCTGATGGGGCTCACGGCCTCTTGATATTATTATTGCCTAACTGGTCATGTAAAATCCTTATTAGATTTATCTCTAGTATTGGCTCCATAAAATTTAAGAATTTATCTTATTATGTATAAGAAATTGATTTAGGAAAATTAAAAAAAAAATGGTTTTATCCCCATGATATGGGTCTGATGGGGCTCACGGCCTCTTGATATTATTATTGCCTAACTGGTCATGTAAAATCCTTATTAGATTTATCTCTAGTATTGGCTCCATAAAATTTAAGAATTTATCTTATTATGTATAAGAAATCGATCTAGTAAAATTAAAAAAAAATGGTTTTATCCCCATGATATGGGTCTGGCGGGGCTCATGGCCTCTTGATATTATTATTGCCTAACTGGCCATGTAAAATCCTTATTAGATTTATCTCTAGTATTGGCTCCATAAAATTTAAGAATTTATCTTATTATGTATAAGAAATCGATCTAGTAAAATTAAAAAAAAATGGTTTTATCCCCATGATATGGGTCTGATGGGGCTCACGGCCTCTTGATATTGTTATTGCCTAACTGGCCATGTAAAATCCTTATTAGATTTATCTCTAGTATTGGCTCCATAAAATTTAAGAATTTATCTTATTATGTATAAGAAATTGATTTAGGAAATTTAAAAAAAAACGGTTTTATCCCCATGATATTGGTCTGGCGGGGCTCACGGCCTCTTGATATTATTATTGCCTAACTGGCCATGTAAAATCCTTATTAGATTTATCTCTAGTATTGGCTCCATAAAATTTAAGAATTTATCTTATTATGTATAAGAAATCGATCTAGTAAAATTAAAAAAAAATGGTTTTATCCCCATGATATGGGTCTGGCGGGGCTCATGGCCTCTTGATATTGTTATTGCCTAACTGGCCATGTAAAATCCTTATTAGATTTATCTCTAGTATTGGCTCCATAAAATTTAAGAATTTATCTTATTATGTATAATAAATTGATTTAGGAAAATTAAAAAAAAAAATGGTTTTATCCCCATGATATGGGTCTGGCGGGGCTCATGGCCTCTTGATATTGTTATTGCCTAACTGGCCATGTAAAATCCTTATTAGATTTATCTGTATAATTGGCTTTATATAATTTAAAGATTTATAAAATTTAAATTTATTCAGAAACTTTCAAAATTTATTTTTTAATAAAACTTATTTTCTAAATTATTCTGAATAACGTTTTCTTTTAATTTAGATTTTTTTTTAATCGCTTACGTTTTTAAAGAATTTTTTGCTCTTCGGGATGGTGCTACATTTTAAGAAATAGATACACATTTTCTGGAAAGCTACACTTTAGTCAAGACACAAACCTAAACAATTAGTATTGGCTGTATATTGATAATTTAAGATTTTCACGTATCACATACGCTACACTAAAAATACAAATTTTTCATAAGCATATTTTTATACTTATCATCCATATGAACCTGGGGTGCTGGCCAGCTCTTATCTAGTATCATGGCCTATCCGCCTAAATAAAAACCATTAAGCAATATCTCTGATATTGGATGTATGAAATTTAAGGTTTCTTCATAGTATATGACTACACTACCAACAGAACATAAATTAGTATATGTATGTATTTGTATTTTATTTTTGATTACAAATATTTTTTAAGAAATTTGTTAGTTTTAATTTGGTTTAAACATGATTTTTTTTCGTGTTAGATACATTTTAATTATAATATTTTTTTTCGGGATGAGCCTACACTTTTTACAAAATTTACACTTTTTCGGGATGGCTACATTTTATCCGAGAAATGAACCAAAATTTCGGGCTCGGGCTAACTTCACTGACTTCTTCGGGGGACGTAGGAGCCGGGATCAGCAAACATGTCGCACTGCGTGCCGCAAGTAGGAGCCGATTATATAGAATAAAAGGATTACCCAAATACATAATGTTGTAATTTATGATTGGAATGGAAAACATCAATAAAACTCTTTTTTGTAGATCCACCCCTTAAAAATCTTTCCATCCCTTTGTTTGTTATGTGTTCGTCGTGTAGAGAAAAAAAATACATCGTATAGTGAGATTGAAAGAAAGCCGACCGATAATTAGGCATCATTATTTACTTTTTTTTTTTCTAAAACAATAGTAATAAACTATATAATGGTCTAGAAAATAACATCATTGGTAAATGAAAGAATTTTTATGACATTTTATGACAAAATTCCTTTTTCTTATTTAAAATCTAGTTACATTTGGTACGCATATTAGAAAAAAATAACCTTCTCCTTTTGTTATTAAATACGAGCGTTATACTACAAAAGTAATACATATGTATGTGTATACCTACATATATATTCCATTTATATTGTTATAATAAGACTTGGTTTTGGTAAAATACCTATTATGTACAAATATTTTTTCACTTGATAATTCCAAAAGGAATGCAAAATATCAACAACCGCAATTAATGCAATATTTTTGTCGATAGAATATCCAAAGATTAAATATAATAAAATATATAAACTCATAAAAAATTAATTTATATTTGACAAAAAAAAAAATTACCAAATATTTCTTAAAACAGCAAACTTTAAAAATTATATTTCTAAAAACAAACCAAAAAAAAAAAAAAACGGCCCTTCGACCCATTCGGCCCTTCGACCCATTCGGCCCTTCGGCCCTTCGACCCATTCGGCCCTTCGACCCATTCGGCCCTTCGACATTCGGCCCTTCGACATTCGGCCCTTCGACACATTCGGCCCTTCGACAAATTCGGCCCTTCGACATTCGGCCCTTCGACATTCGGCCCTTCGACATTCGGCCCTTCGACACATTCGGCCCTTTGAAATTCGGCCCTTCGACATTCGGCCCTTTGATATCATTCCCTATTTTTTAATTTCTTTTATTAATCGTGGGAGCCAAACGTAAAGTCGAAAGTGACGAATTAGTAAATAAAATAACAGTAAATGTCAAATGTGGGTTAAAGTCAAAATATTTGAAAAAATACAAGAAGATGTTGAAGAGATGTCATCACTGTTTATGGAAGTTTCTCGATACATTCATTTTTCGTTGAACAAACAATGGGAAAGTGGAAATTTTACACAAATTAATTTTTTGATTTGTATTATTATCTTTATAATGCGTCAAAATCAAAATATAAATTAGATTCAGAATATAGAGATCTAAGAAATGCACTTAGCCTAATGATTTATGATTAATCTTATGAATTATCTTATAAATCCAATTCATTTGTTTCCGAAGCCAATAAATATGAAACTATATTTCATAATAATATTTGGATTGGAGAATTGGTAAATTTTTGAGACATTTTAATAAAAAATCATATGATAATCTTGATTTTTTATTTCGAGGAAAAAGTGACAAAATACCAGATCCAGAATTGATAAAAATACTTCAAGATAAATTACACTAAACAATACAATAAACTAAAATATCAAAAATACATTAAATTTTTTTACAAACTACAAAGATATAATAAAGAAAATGAATTAAAGAATTTTTCATTGGTCCCTATTTTAAATTTTAGAGGACATCATCTGCGATATGATTCAATGGCTTTATTTCAATTACTATGTTCTCAAAAATTGTTCAAAGGCCAATGGAAACCATTTGATCGAGATTTAGAATAGAGAAAATATTTTTCATTTGCAATACAGCATTCAACATTTTCTTAAAAATTCTCAATTATCATATTGATTTTTCCAAAGACACAATTACAAATCGCAATAATAAGAAGTTAAAGCCCTGGATGAATTCTTACCTTTTATGTCAAATTAATAAACTAAAACATTTTTCAAAAAAACTAAGAAAATATCCTAATAGCGCTCGGTTAAAAAATTATGTTCAAAAACTTTCTAAACGCGTAAATATTAATGTTAAACGGGTTAAAAGATTATATTATAAAAATAAATTTGAATTAATTGGAAATAATCCTAAGCTTATGTGGAAGGAAATTGACGATATTTTGGGTAGAGGTACATATAAAAACCAGATAACGCATATTTATAAAAATCAATCTAATACTCTACTTACTGATAATCAAAATATATGTAATGAGTTTAATAATTTTTTTATAAATGTATCTTCAGAGCCAACTTCTGAAATTATTCTTAATAGTACTAATAACAGTGAAGAGCAAAAACGGTTTATTCTTGGAAACCGAGAAAATTATGGTACTTCTTGCTATTTTGAGGAAATCAATTCTTTAGAGATTCTATCTGAAATTCAGAAGTTAAAAAACAAACACTCTAAAGGATACGATGGAGTAGATAATGTAGTTGTTAAAAACTGTGCTTGGTATTTGGTTGACATATTAAGGTTTTTATTTAATCTCAGCTTAAAGAGTGGAATTTTTCCAGTCGCTTTGAAAATAGCTGTTGTTATTCCGATTTTAAAAAAGGGTGATGCTCTGCATATGAATAATTACAGACCAATCTCCTTATTGAGTACATTTTCCAAATTATTTGAGAAATTAATTAAACGACGATTGATCTCATACCTTGGTAAAATTAAATTTTTTAATGATCATCAATTTGGATTTACAGCTGGAAAATCTACGGAGGAAGCTCTCTTAGATTTTTTGAGTAATATTTATCTAGCCATTAACAACTCTCAAAAATGCTCCGCCGTATTTATGGATATTTCAAAAGCTTTTGATACTGTTAACCATGGCATACTCATTACAAAATTGTCAAGTATTGGAGTTAGAGGAATGGTGTTGGATTGGTTTATCAGTTACCTTCGTAATCGTAGCCAAATTGTTAAAGTTAATAACGCAAACAGTCTTCCAGGTAATTTGAGATGTGGTGTTCCTCAAGGCTCAGTTTTGGGACCTTTATTATTTTTAATTTATTTTAATTCCGTTTTTGAAATAAATCTCACTGGCTGTGCTACAGCGTTCGCAGATGATTTGGCTTTAACATATGCGTCTAATAGTTACCTAAAAATTAAACAATTTATTGAAATTGACTTACACATTTTAAGTAAATGGTTTTTCTATCACCGACTAGTTGCGAGTGACAAATCTAGAGTTTTGCATTTTAGACGACCTGACACAACAGTTGATCAAAACTTTTTCAAGTATCATGTATACTCATGCGATAAGAATTCATGTTTTGGTCAGTGTTTTGATTTACCCTGCGTAAACGAGTTTAAATACTTAGGTGTAAAAATTGACTCACGGCTAAATTGGTCCTCCCACCTAACTAATATCAGGAAAATTGTTATTACTGCGGTGCATAAATTTTATAATCTTCGACCTTTATGTCCATCTTATATTTTAAGAAGGTTATATCATGCTCTTGTAGAATCCATTATAATGTATGGGATAACTAGTTGGGGTGGAATTTACTTTGCCAATATTGTTGATCTTTTTATAGCGCAAAAAAGAATTGTGAAATTAATTTACGCTCGTCCGAAAACTACACCCACAATTCCGCTTTTCCGTGAGCTGAATTTGTTGCCACTGAGGTATCTATATGTATTTAAAGTATTGAAAATGTTTTTTGTTCGCAGCAATAGTTATCATAATCGAATAAATCATGCGCATAATATGAGAAATCCAAACAATTTTATCGGTCTTCGTTGTAATAATGAAAAGTTTAGGAGATTTTATCTATATATGGCACCGTTTTGGTTCCATCTTTTACCTAACCACGTGAAAATACTTCCATCTATGGAGAAACACAAATTTAACAGAGAAATTCGGACTTGGCTGCTTGGCATGGATAATATTGAGCGATATTTTTAGCATTAGAATTGAAGTATGCTATATTCCAATGTATCTTCGTGTAAAAAATGTATATAATGTAATAATAACTGAGCTTGTTTATTGTAGAAAATTATTATTATTTTATACTGATATCCAAAGAATATTATATTAATTTTATTAATAGTTTGTTTTTAATTGCTCCACTACAGACGTAATGTCTAAAGGAGCTTTACTCTATTTCAAATTTTTAAATTGTTTTGCTTGTAATTAGCTTTCATTATGTATATATTTTATTTGAAATAAAGATAATAATAATAATAATAATAATTTCCTGAAAATAAAAATAAAAAATTTGAGTATTCGATTATGACCGATGGAGTGGCCAAAAAAGAGACAATTACACAATAAAGAAGAACAAGTACAAGGAAATGTCATAAAAATTCGTGAAAATATAGACAACTATGATATAATGATTGGACTAGATCTAGGCCAACGAATATTGTTTCGGGGAATTAGAAATGATAAACCAATAAAAATTAAAAGTTCCGTTTTTCGTCATATGACTGGCTTTCATCAAAGGTTGAGAGACCTAAAAAAATGGACAAAAACAACACCCAATGACCAATTCTCTCCCATGGCTAAGAATTTCAGAGAATACATAAATTATCAATTGTCCATTTTCAAGTCAAGGCAAAAAGAAATAGTTCAAAGGAAAGTGGCTAGATTAAAGTTAAAAAAATTTATTTGTGTAGAACGTGCAAGTCAAACTATAGCAAAGGAAATAATAGGACCCGTTAAAAGCACTTGTAGTTATTGGATCAACAAAAATTTGCTTCAAACTCTCCAATCAAAGGATATATCAGAACAGCTCAACCAAAAATATTGTCAACTTTAAAAAAATATGCAGATGTTTTGGAAATTGGAGAGTTTAGAACCACTAAACTTTGTGCTGGATATCATAATGAACACTTTACATCAAAATCTCCACATAGATATCAATTTTGCCAAAAATGCAATATCACATGGCATCGAGATGTAAATGCTGGCTTATGTTTGATAGAACAAAGAAAAAAAACATTTAAATTTTCGATCGATTATTCTAAATCAGATATTATTTTCCGGTCATTAAAGGGTTATGACGTATATTACAAAAACAACAACATTTTAAATTTCAAATATACCTTATTTTTGAAGACGATTTTCGCTAAGAAATAAACATTATCATGACTCGATTTTTCAATCAAATAAAATTATATGTTTTATGAACATTTTCGTATGAAAACAAAACAAAAGCTCATAATTCTAATAAACTAAAACTGTAAATGAACATAATCGTTTTCCCATATAGTTTCATAATAAAGAAAAAATGTATGTACCTTATTTTAAGCTTAGTAAAAAATACAGTCGATACTGGAGGCTCTTATTTATACAGTAGGCTCTGGTATAATCAAGTTGTGTTGGAGCAAGTCGTAATCTTAAAAATATTACTAAACTTTTAGCTTCCAAACATCAACAAATAAACTACATAAATTACGACAATAGTAAATTTGATATTAAGTTAGAAATCAAAATAGAGAAACGTATGTATTACACTTCACATTTTAAACATAAATTTGGAAAACATTAAGACTAAGTTAAATTTTAATACTGCCGATGAAGTTAAAATTCTTAAAGAAATAAAGTACGGATTTTTGTATAAAAACAAATTTATTATTTGTATTATCAAAAGAGATTCAATGAATTCGGGTCTACCAAATTTTGGTTTAATACAACACAAGATTAAAAATATTTGTAGGTGAAGTATATATATTTCACCTACAAATATAATTGTTGTAAAAATATAATTGTTTTATCCTTATTTCGTAAATACATTTGTCTAAATATTTACAAAAATATTCTATTTTATTCTTGAGTTTTTTTTTATCTGTTGAATGTGAATAGGTGGTATCCTTAAAAAGTAAGTTGTGGTTTTTTATAATAAATAATTTCATCCGAAATATAGTAAGTAAATTAGGATTAAAGTAAAAACTCCACCGGGATAAAGGAAACATGTATTCGATCGGTGAGATATTACTTGATACCGATTCGGTGTCAGGAGAGCTCCGTTTTTTTGTGTATAAAACAGAACGACACAATTTTTAATTTTTGGTTTTGTATCAATTAGGGTAATACCAGAAATAGTTTCCCACAAAAGAAATTCCACTGTAAAAGATTGGGGGTTGAAGTCATTTCAGGGGCTATTCCATGTATCGAGTAACCGTTGATTAAACTCATCAAACTGTGAAAAGCCTTGAAATTATTAGGTATCTTTCTTTCTTGTTTATATTCCGTGATTTCCTATTTAATAGAATTTAAAAGACTCGAAATCTATACCTATTGTCACGTCTTGGCATTTAGTTTACTATTGTATACGTCGTCGTATCTTGAAAATGGAAAATATATAGCGCGTTTATTCATTCGCTTATCTAAATTCTATTTATATTCTTAAACTTTTTTTTATTTTTATTTCTCCTTCAAGCTTTTTCATCTAACTTCATTCATTATACTCATAACCATCATCATTATGTCACATAAAAGTTATTATTATATATATTTTTTTTTTTTTCAGGTCGCTTTTTAATAGAGAAATTTTCTTTTTATATTATTTGTATAGATTAAAATATATTTGTATAGAAAACTCTAGGTGAACATTTTTTACGTCGTTTTTATAGTGGGAGGAAATAAGTCTGCAATAGATGGATATACAAATTTAAAAGTTGAACTTGAATGATGTCTTTCTCTAAATACGACGTGAAGGTAAAAATTTGTTATACCAACTCCAGTATATAATATTTGCATAATATTCTTTTAAAATTATTGGTATTTTCACATGTTTTTGTGTTCATTCAGTATCCATAATGTAATTACAATATTATTTATATTTCAAAAACACTAAATGAAATCCAATTCCACACTTATCTATTGTAAATAGAACGATTATTTATTTTTATTATGCATATTCTCTACGGCAAATACCCACATATAAAATGTATAAACATATTATTACATAAATGTTCTGTAGTTGTACAATCCAGATAATATTAAATTTATATTCTAATTAAAAAATAATAATAGTTTTGATAACCTACACACACACACAATAATCTAGAAAATATTCCAACTATATAATTGTTTTCCGTTAGTATCCCAAGAGGCTATTAGCATTAGAACAGCAGTAGTAATTACGGCATATTGTATTCTATGTGGCCAAATCAATATGTACACAATAGCTTTTTGTATTCAAAGTATTTAGTTTTAAATATTACTATTGTTCTATTATTGCAAATTACACATAATAATAATTATGTTGTATTAAAATGTAGTGAAATTGAATTGAAAAATTTTCTAAAATTATGATAAACTGTTGCACAGCATAGGTAAATTCTTCAGTAGTGATTGAATTATTTATTTATTTAAGTAGCACTTTACAAAATTTTATTTATTTATTTGTCTATTTACATAAATTTTGTTTAGGA
The DNA here is from genome assembly GCA_958295665.1 of Tipula vernalis. NCBI lineage: Eukaryota > Metazoa > Arthropoda > Insecta > Diptera > Tipulidae > Tipula > Tipula vernalis. The sequence continues at coordinate 227,424,977 of OY282559.1, read as the reverse complement.
ACCAACCCCATACTTACGGACTTACACAATCTATTTTGAGCAGGAACTCATTCATAACAAATTGTGTAAGATGAGGTGGTTTAACATGGGTAAAATCAAAAATAAGCTAATCTTCATATAATCTGCAGCTTCACCGTTCATGATCACAGTTTCACACAAACTCCAGCCAGTGGTAACACTGAAGCCGTTGAACACTGAAGAAGCATTTTTCCAGCCCTGCCAAACCGCCATCCGTACCAAACAAATTCAGTGACAATTTACTCAAATTTTTCTTTCTATATACGCCAGTGTACATTTTTTAAACTGTCTTACAAAGTCAACCAACGCAAAACTGTTACTTCTCGGAGTCGCTTCCGATTCATCACATGTCGCCGCAGTTCAGAGATCTCACCATAAAGCACAATTTAGACCACAACACCAATAATTATTTTTCAATAAAGTAAAAATATAAAATAAAAATAAAAATAACGTCTGCCTGACAAAAAAGTCAAAGCCAACCCAAATTTTGGGTAAAACCTCAATCTTAATAGAAGAAGCTAAAAGGGGTAAACTTGGAAACTCAACATCATAATAATTTAGAAAAAACATCGTTTTTTAACAGCCAAGAACAAAGCATATCCAATCGGTACCGTCACCTTTTCATTGTTTCCTCCATTCATCGAATAGTGCAGTTTGACAGTTTATTCCTTTTGGTAAGAGTTGCACTTTTGGCTTAAGGCAAAGCTCTATAAAAGCTAACACGAACGATTTGGTTAAAACGTTTTTACAATTATTACTTCTTTGTTATATTTTTTAAATCGAGGTTAATTAAAAATTGTAACGGAACACGTAAATTTTAGTTTTCGAACCACAGTTCGTAGCAAAATATTTTATTTTATTCAAATCAGCAATTTTTCGTTTTCGTCGTACGATATATGAATATAGCGATTTCGGGAAAAAAAATTTAAAGAAAAAATCGTTCAACCGGACAACGAACTCGTCCACCAGTAGGTGGTATACATAACCTCAGAAATCAAAACGTCATTTGATAAATGTTCTTTATGTTGATGCGTAGAATTTCAACTGAAACATGGTAAGTGTAATTATTAACTAAACTGTGTAACAAATTAATATTATAAATTGCAGGGCGACTTCGAGACAATATTGATTTTGGAAGTAGAAAGCCACGAATGTGTGTATAATGAACAGTATCCTTTATACAAAAATAAAACCAAACGGCATCGAAGTTGGGAAGAAATTTCCAGTAATCTTGGGAGATCAGTACAAGATTGCCAGAAGAAGTGAACCAATCTACGCGACACTATTTTACGTTTGTGGAAAACGGAAAAAATATTTCAAGTGGTTCGGCTCCCGTCAAGCCCATAAAATGGAGATTTTACAACAGGCTTTTATTTCTAGCTGAATACTCGATAATACCGAAGTATGCTTACATTTATGCCTCAAAACATTGTAAACAGTTTTTTCCACTCATCCACTCCAAATTCACTAAATAGACTTAGACGCCGATTTAATTGAAGTTATAGGATCCATTTTTAAAAAATGAATTAATTATTTTTGTGTAACTTATTTCACTTATTATTAATAACAAAACATTAATTTTATTAAAAAAATTTTATTTTATTTTTAATTTTTAAAAAATTTTAAAAATAATTTTTAAAAAACTCTTCCTTATAGTGAAATATTCTTGTCTTTATTTTAAAAGATATTAATAAAAATATCGATTTCGGTAGTCATGCTACCATCATCAGTTTTATGCTTTAATTTCTTGCAATTTCTGCTTATATATTATTTATTTTTTATGTGGCGGTGTTGTTTCGTATTATTAACTCGTATATTTTGTTGGTGTTAGTGTTAATTTTATTATTTAAAAGATTCGGGTTATTACGCTCTTTATATATCTCGAATTCTTCTAATCTGTTCATTTTCTCTCCCTTTGTTGTTCTGTGCAATACCTTAAAATTATCATCCATACTAATGGATTGGTGCTGCGTGATGTTTATGTGTTGTGCAAATCTTGATTCAGTATTTTCTCTTCCTCTACCTTTTATATGTTCTTGGTATCTCGTATTGAACGATCGTCCAGTTTGGCCTATATAGAAAGCATCACAGTTCGTACAATTTAACTTGTATATGCCAGTATCCATATTTGTATTTTGTTTCGGTCGTATTATGTTTTCCAATTTGTAATTTGTTGTGTATGCTGTTTTGTATCCATGTTTGTAGAGAATTTTTTGAAAATGTTTGCTAGTGTTTTTGTTATATTGTACCGCTACATACGCTTTTGCTGTTTTATTTGTTGTGAGCGTTGTGTTTTCTTTCATGTACTTTCTGTTTTTGTATGTGATGTTCATTTTATTTATTAAATCTATTTTATACCCGTTTGCGTGTGCTATGTATTTAATTGTTTCGATTTCGTTATTATAATCTATATCTGAAATTGGGATGGTATTTACTCTGTGGATCATATGGTTAAATGCTGCTATTTTATGTTGATATGGATGATAAGAGTTGTTGTGTATAGTATGGACCGTTTGTGTTGGTTTTCTTAATTAATTGATTTATTTTGTTCTAATTCTAACGTGAATTGTATATATTCGTGTATACTATTTATATATTGATGTAGTAATTGCAATTGTCTTTGTGTTCCCGTAAATAAGACTATGATGTCGTCTATATATCTATGCCAATACTTGATGTGAGTTATATATTTGTTTTTATACATATGTGTTTTCAAAGTGGTTGAGATAAATGTTCGCTAATGTACCGGACAAAGGGCTTCCCATTGGTAGGCCGTCTGTGTGTTTGTAAAATTTATTGTTATGTTGAAAATAATTTTGGTTAGTGATGTTTTTCAATAGCTTTATGACATCTTCTATTATCGGCTCACTTATCCGATTTTTCTTAAACAATATTTCCGCTGCTTTTATTGTTTCATTTATTGGTATGTTACTATACATACTAGTTACGTCAAATGAGGCCATTTTTCCATTGTGTGGTATTTTAATATTCTCGATTTTGTCAACTAACTCGATGTTGTTATTCATGGAATGATTGTTGTCTATTGTTATGTTGTTTTTTATCCATTTGTTCAAAAAACTTGCAATTTTGTAGGTGGGTGCCGTGGTAAAATTGATGAGTGGTCTTATCTAATACGTGGTGCTAACGGTTTTATCATTTTATTGGTTCTTATTTCCCTGTTGGTCATGAAACTTGAAGATTTGTTTATAATTTCCTTAATCTCTTTTTGATATTGCGTTGTTGGATCCCCATTTAATTCTTCGATTTTAATTAATTAATTAATTTATTGTAAATAAATGTATTATTTTGAAAATTAACTGTTTCTAAATCATATTATATTGGAATTCAATGTTGCCTTCGTTCACATATCAGTAGGCAAATTTTTCCCGTATGTCAAATCCAATTGAAGGACGACTTCTATTTTCAACCAAGTTTTCTTGGCTAAAGGCTGGCGCTTCCTCTGGAACAATCATACTGCGATTTTTAATTATTTAAACATTCGTTCTCAATAAATTGAGCAGAATAACGCCCGTCAGAACTATATGGTTTGCAGTTGCATGACTACGAACCTCAATCCTCTTTAATAAAATTCTCCAGGTATGAGAGTATTCCAAACCCATTTTCCACTATTCTCCTAGCTCAGGATAAATACATTAAAAAAAAATACATTAAAAATACATTAAAACAATTTATTACAAAAGTTTATGTGTTGATTTACCTGTACTTGAAGACTTTTCTTGTTTGTGATAAATTTCGACCAGAATATGGTGTTGGTAAATTGTTATTTAGTGTAATTGTGCCTGTCGGCAGCGCCAATGTTATGTTTTATATATTTAGTTAAAGGTAGGAGTAGTGTCTTCTTACCTTTTTTTTTTATCAATGTTACAACACAATATATTACTATTAATTACACAATTTCGGTTTTCGTTTTAATCACACAATTCAGTTTATTTCTTTTAAGAACTAAGATCACCTTTTTTATTTTCTTATAGGATATTTTAATAACTACTTCTGAATTTAGCTATAACTGTAACTTAACTATCTCTTAGCTGTAAGAATTTCCATTATATATATAGAAAATCTTACAAGCTAAGCGGAAACATATCATCGCGGAACATAACATTTTTATACGCGGAAATGCAATTTTGAAGAGTCGCGGAAAATTACGGAAAAATGTTATGTTGATGAATATGTTTATTTCGCGATTTTACAACTTTAAATGGCCTTGATAAATATTTATAATTATGCGCTTATTGTTTGTAATTTAATATTATGTCAGCGCGACTTACTAATTATAAATCAACCTTGAAAGTTGTATGACCGCGGAAATTGGGTTTTATTATAAGATAATGCGTTGTGTTTCACAACACGATGTCGGGTCTTTAAGAGACGAGAAAAGTGAATTACCAAAACTACTACATGCCTTTCCAACTGTTTTGAAATTATATTTACCTAAACAGAACAGAAGGAATTGATACATATCTGGCACGATTGTCTTCTAATGGTGGCACAATCTCTACGGATTGGCTATTTTCTGTGGAATTTTTATGAATCGTTGAATTTATGATAGGCCTTATGAACGGATTTGGATACCCATTATTAATGAGAATACTTTTGAGGAGTCGAAAATTAATTTTGTGAAATATTTGGTCAGAAAGTTCAAGAATTTTATTCGATAATAACCTGACAGTATTTCTTTTATATGCTAATGGAAGATGCGAATGAAAATTTAGATATCTACTAGACCAAGTTGTTTTATGAAACCAATCCATAGACAATGAATCATTTTCGTTACGTACAATAACAAGATCTAAAAAAGCCAACCTGTGGTTATTCTCTAACTCTGCTGTAAATTTTATATTGATTTTAAAATTGTTGAAGGCTGCAAATAAAATATCTATTTTATCTGTAGGAATGGCTGTGACTATATCATCAACGTAACGGTAATAAAAAACTGGTTTAAAGTTGAGAGAATTCAGTACACTTTTTTCAATAAACTCCATAACTAACTCCGCAATAGCTGGACTGGTCGGTGAGCCCATGGGGGAACCAAATAATTGTTTATATATCTTGTTGTTGAATGTAAATTCACAGTTTTGGAGAATTAACTCCATTGCTTCGATATACTGAACTTTTTTCAGCTTTATCGCATAGTTAGTGGTGGTGGATTTTATATTAACACGTATGTACATATGTTAATTAATTTAGTGTAATAAACTTCGGCCACATATAGTTTGTGTATTGTGTGGCCGCCAATAAGAAACTTGGTGTTGGGTGCTATCAGACAAGAATCGGATCGCGCGAGTGTTTTTCGAGCTCATTTCTCAGCAGAAAAACTCGATAAATTCTTCTGCTATACTCATCCAATCGTCGGTCCTTAATGTTGCTAACGCGACGGCTTTTAAGTGTTGGTTAATTGCATCTATCACTTGGTAAATACATCTACGAATCGTCTGTCTCCCCATTAAAAATCTCAAGCTTAAATCAGCAAAACTGCAACCAGTCGCAAGATACTCGTATCTGAAAATAATTTCGAAATCGGATTAGTTTAAATAAAATGTACGTATAATAAATAGTTCACGTTTACCTTAATGCAATAACCAATTTTTCTTTTCCAGTGATGGTATCGTGTCTAACTGTGTTTTTAGATGGACTTATTTATCTCACGATCTTATTCTGTTGTGTACTCTGACATTCTAAAATAATAGAAATATTTGTCGGGGTATTTATCTACCAGTTTTACTATTATTATGTATTCACCAATTTCATTTCTTTGAAGATTAACTGGATGAACATGATATCGATATCTTCATTTATTTTTATATTTTAGATTATTATTATTATTATTGAAGGACCAGGTGGGTGATAAGCTACCTCGAACTGCGACCCAAAAGATCTAGTGAGCTGGACCCTGCTTAATTATCCGTCCAGTCAATATTCAGGTTCTTAATGAACTCGATAATTCTGCCAACCGGTATGTGATACATACTATCTGGGCTTTTTGCTCTTCCTCCTAGATGTTTACTACAACATGTAGTTCCGCTAGAAAGACGGTAGCATTGGAGCTCAAGGACTTCGAGAGAACTGTCCCACTCCCATATATTCCTACCCCTGCCCAGTCTTCCATTTGATTTTACTCTTACGAGTTGCTGGGAATTGCAAATCTCCTGTAGGTAACCCAGCTTGACTACATGAAGGCTAAATAAAACTGAAGGGTGCTTGGTATCCAGAGTCCGCATACTTTGGACTGATTAACCTCTTAGCCATTCATCCATCGGCATATGCTGTTCCACCTTAGATTAGGGGTTTTGTCAAGATTTTCTCCTTTAGCGCCGAACTTTAGCCAGTGCCAAATGGCCAAAAATGTGCCAAATGGCCTTAGTTACCAGTGGTTGCCACGAGGAGGCAGCACATACACTTGCGAATTGTGAACATGTTACCCCTTACACAATTGTACTCATCACGCAGCTGCCTAATACGTTAGCAGAACAGCTCACGTGCTGCGCACCCTACTGGAAGGTTGCGGAGCTGGTAGATTAATTTACTCAAATTTGCCCCCTCCGTCCCCCCCGCCAATAGACGCCAAACCATCTTATATTTTAGATATAATCCAGCTAATAAAAATTATTTTAGTTTTAAATTATCAATGCGCCCCATAGTAGAGAGTGACGATTTATTTTCCTTGCCCCCAACCTCAAAAATAAAAACGTCATTTGATAAATTTTTGACGATTTTTTTATGGATGGAGCCAGGATCACGAAAAACCGATACTAATCGTACGTTTTGTCGTATCAAGGAGCCTTGCCTTTATTGTTGCCTGACAAAAAAAAACTGATCTTACTTTTTCCTTTACACACATTTTTTTTTTTTAATTTTATGTATTATTTGACCTTGTCGAAGCCGAAAACGCACGGGAACGATTAAAATTTTCGGCTCTTACAAGTTTTCCAGCTCTTACAAGATCAATGCAAAAATGTTCGCGTTACCGTCATATTTACAAACCCAGCGCTAATTTCACTTGTGGGTTTAGAAATATCTACTTTGGCCCCTAATGGGGCTAGTCATATATAGCCGAAAATGAAATAAACTGATATGAAAACGAAACGAAGGACGAATAAGCACTACTTGTATTGACACCTTTTTGATACAATTTCTGAACGTCAACTTTTCGAAATTTATTTCAAAAAAAGTTTTGTTGCTCCTTTCTATTAGGTGGAATGAATAAAAACAAGTATGTCCTTTAAATTATGTTTACTGATGGTGGTGGATACAGAAACGTGGTTCGGTTTACTTCATACACGGCATGCATCCAATAATCAAATTTTCTATATTCCAAAATGTGGTTTGAATAAAAACCACTGGTTTGTTTTTTTTTTTTGTGGTAAGAGAAACGTTATAAAATATATAATTTAATTAATTTTATTTTTTAGATTTTACAAAAAATTTTAATGTTGCTAATAGCCTCACAGGTAATGACCGAGAAAAATAAATTTTGTTATGTCATCATTTTTATTGGAGCACGAATACTGGTTGCTTATTTAGTTTAGATAATATTAGAATTATTCCTCGAAAAGTGACGTTTCTAATTATTGGAAAATGATAACAAACAATAATTATATTTTGTGTACATGAAATTAGGATAAAGGTTATTAAGATAAGTATAATTTTAATTAATACTAAATGGGAAATAATAATTTATTTAATTTAATTTCAGATTTACAACAAAAATGAGATTATTTAAAGTTGAATTTATTATACGTATTCTGGTCTGGGTAAGTATTGTGTTTGGAAAAATTATTTTACTTTTAGGTGAAGATGTATTCTGTACCGGGAAGTGCAGATAATATTCTTAAATGGAGTAGTGGATACTTGAAGTTTAAGTAGCTGCTTTCTCTACAAACAAATACTTAAAAATGTTGCAGTACCTACTTAAAAAACTGTGAATAAAAAAAGTATTCTTATACTTCTTCCATACTTGCGCCTGTATTTTTTAACCGATTTCCCACTCATTTACGTTTAGATTTTAGTATTAACAGGTTTTTCAATTCTTTGGAAAACTGGTTAATGGAGCATAAGGATGTTGGTGTTATGTTTGCAAAATGAATTCACTATTTAATTTTAGAACTAATTTTTATTTGTATACAGTTTTTTTATTAAAGATTTGTTCATCTTTTTCGTATACTGTTATTTATATATCTGAAGTTTTCGATTTATCCCCACACTACAATTTTGTTGTCTTTCTTTATATAGATAAAATCGGTACCATACGGATTGAGAAGTTCAGGATTACTAAACTAGGTTATCACCCTTGAACGCATCTGAAAATTAGGGTTTACCCGTTGCCGGACCTTTTACATTCCCGGGAAATGGGACTGTAATTTTGTGACTTTCGGGATTTCCCAAGATTCGACACAAGGCAAGGTTGTCTAGTGAAGGTCTATCCAATATCTAAAGTGATATTAAAATTCAAAAAAATTTAAATCTTAGGTCGAGAAATGGAAAGGAAAACAAATTAAGTAAGATTTAAAATACATAATTGAAAAAAAAAAAAAAAAAAAATAAAATTATGCGCTGGTTTAATCACTCACTCGGCGGACTCCGTTCTCTCATCATGGGAAATCTGTCGGACGAAAAAATGTAATTTAAACTACAGTAACTCAAAGTCAAACTCTTACACTTAAAAAGTAAGTTTATATTTACAGAATGCCTATTTTACCGGGCTTTTTCTGAAAATTCACTTATGAAATTGTGTCGCCGTTAAATAAAATAAGAACAGTATTTAACTTTTTGTAAATCTTGGATTATTGGTGACAAATTTAGAATCTAACAGCTTACTCTTCGAACCTAAAAATATATAGGGAGAGTGTACTTTCCAAAATGAATAAAAGAGAATAAAAAAATTGTATATTATTTCATAATGAGAATGCTGAGAAGGGCGAATATTCTTTAAAAATGTACTAATTTTTTGTAGTGTTTGAGTTTGACTTTGACTCACTGTATCAGCATTGATTTTACTCAACATATTGCCAACAGTTGGCGAAGCTGAATGCGCCCAACGATGATTTAATTTTCGTTAAAAGCTCATCCGCTAATGGAAAATTTCCCTCATTTTCGCGGGATGTTATAGTGGGTCGTTTTTAAATTTGGCTGTTTCCATTTTTGGCTTAAACTTAGCAGCTTATTTTTCTTTGTGCTGTGTCGTCGAATAGCCGAAATAAAAATCGAGACCTTTTTTATTCTCATTTGTCTTGGAGCCAGAATTAGAATTCTGGAGACCTTAAAAAATAGGTCTTGAGACTAAATTAATTTTGGATCTAGAAAAAAGTCATGAAACTGGTTGAGCCAAATATCGTAATTGTGCTAATTTAGTTTGAACCTAAAAAGATAATCCCTTACTTAAAATACCAAAAATATGTTCAAACGATATTTCTATTTAATTCATAAACTACTTAATATAATTGAGCACCATGCTCAATTATATTAGTTGTTTCAATGAAAACAGAATAAATTGACCCTAATTTGTAAACCACCACATTAGCCAAAACAACCAATGCTGATTAACTTCAGGTTGTTTGAACAGGAATTTTGATATTTAGGCTGTGGTTCAGAAGAATAAAAAACCGCATAAAAAGTTAAATTTACAAATTTGTAACTTATACTTTGTTTTTCACAATGCAAAATAAAAATAAAAACGTAAACGTCACAATTTTAACCAGTTTCAATTGAAACACCAAAACGATTGAAAAGTGAGAAAAATTAAATATTTTTTACCACAGTTAAAAAATTTAACTATTTAACACAGCCTTAAATTATGTTTGTTACTATATAATGGGCAACAAAGATAATTATACATCTAATTGTTCACTTTTATTAATCTTGATATATACATATTATAATATTTTAGATGGAGACATCAAGAAAAATAGTTGCTCAATTATTTTAAAGGACTGAAAAGTGTGGAATACTCAAAAGAATTATTTAAAAAAAAAAAATTTAATTGTCCCTTAGCCTATTTTGCAGTTAATTTTTTTGAAACTCTTTAATCTATTGTAACCTAATTAATTTCGCTCAAGCACTACCAGAGTTAGTGGTAAATTCAATGTAGCTCAATTTTTTTAATTTTAATTGTACGAGGTAAAATTAAGTCAAGAAAAGCAAAACAAGCTGCACTTATTATCAGAAATTTTCTTTCGAGTGTTGCTCAATAATTTTTTGTGAAATATTTATTGAGGCTACACGAGACTTGAATTTGATTAACAAGTATGATTACCTATGTGGCACTCTAAATTATGCAATCTTTAGCTTAATTAGATTTTCTTAAATCAAAGTTTAACACAAAATTAATTGTGTACAAGTGTATTAAAATAAAATAATAGAGCAAACATCGAAAGTAATTAATGAAAAGTAAATTAATGATATTGCTCAAAATAACGAGCAAGGTCGCACGAAAAATATTTTGCTCAATTAGTACTACAATCAATTTTTTTTTTATATGTAGGAAGTAGGAGGTACACGAAAATATGCAATGTACGTAACACCTAACTGTTTAAAATGTACAATTGTCTATTTATATCATTCTAATTTAAAGTTGGTTTGTTCTAAATTGCTGATAATTTAGAGTAGTAACTTACAAGTTGCTCATTTTATAAATATGTTGTTCAGTTTTATTTGTTAATATCGTCCACACCAAACAAAAATCTATTTTTACTATGTAATCAAATATAGTATGTAGCTCATCTAGTTGCTTGCGGCTTAATATTGTCTTGAATTTTAAAGTGAAGCCAAACAGTTTCTGATCAGTTTTAGCCATGTGTGTGTGTGTTAAAGCCATGTTGAGAGTTTCTTAAATTATCGATAATAGTAACAACAGTTCCTCAATTTTATAAACTAAAAATCCACAAATATAAAAGTTGTTTTTATTAGGCTCAGCTGGACATGTAAAACATCAACACTTAACGTCATTTAAGAATAACACAACAGGTTTTGCTAAGCCAAAGTTTACCTTAAGACTTAGTGCGTGTTGCTCAATTTTAAGATTTTTGACATCCTCATCAATAAAAAAAATAATATAGAACACGATAAGGGTAACCAAGGCACGGTACGGTCGTTACGTCTAATCAATGTTATGTATTTCATTAGTTTTGCTCAAAAAAAAATATTCCTATTTAAACGGCTTATTTGACCGCATAACCCCCCCTTTTGTTTTGACAGAATTCTATTTCTTTGTTTGCTTCCAATGGTCCTACCATAAGCAGGCCTTTTCGCATTTTGAGCTCACGTATCATTCATAATTTCCTTTGTCCCCAGTTTTGATCCTGGATGAATTTTATTAACGAGGCAACAACTTTATTTTTTTTAATGGCTAATTTTTCTTTTAGAAGTTTTAATGTCTTTGGCCAATAATAGTTTCCTGTTCTTTTAAATTTGCTAACAATAATGTTGAAGTCGCTACAGTTATGCGTATTTGACGTTATCTTCAGTGGTTTAAGAACATTTTCTAGCTCGACGGCATTGCTCAATATGGAAATGTGGTTCTCTTAGGCTATTTAGTTTTGCGTATTCTAGGCTGACTTCAGCTTCCTATCCTGGATATTTGATATTTAAGACTGTAACCAAACGAAGTGAGAAGTCTTTAAATGAAGTTATCGCTCTTGAGCGCATCGAAAACTAGTTGTTTTTGTTAGGCAATTTAGTTTTTTGTTTTCAGACTCTTCCAATAATCCTGGATATTTAATATTTAAAAATGTAAAATATCCTATATAAAACTGATACCATACGAATTACGAAATTCATGTACGAAATGAAGTTATTGCTCTTGACTGCCCAGGTTCTAGGTACATTCAAGAGTGATAAATTCGTGTAGTATTCCTTAACCTCTGAATTCGTATAGTATAGTATCCGTTTCACAAACGACCTATATATTTTTAAATATCAAATATTTAGGATATAGTTGAACCAGATTACGTAAAACTAAATGGCCCAACAGAATAACAATAGTCCCATGGCAACATGCACGGGTATGTACTCGTATGTTTTATTTAATGTTTTTTTTTTCTACAATGGAAATTAATCAATGTACCTTAATTGTTAATGCATAAAATATAATTATCTTAACTTATTTAATATAGATATGCATTAATCGTCAAATCTATTTTGAAATTTTTACTTTTACATTTTAACTCGGTTATAATCGAAGATTTAAATTGAAATGTTAAATTGTTTAGTGCGTCTTAATGTACATACAAAAAGTTAGAACACATTTACAAAACATTTCCGATTTCTACATAGAAGTGCGATATTTTTTTCTAAAGGTGTTCTAATCTTAAATGACGGCAATTAAAACATTTTTTGATCAAACTTCTCACGTATTGGAACCCAACATTACCTGTAGAATTACGCATATACACACAGTGTGACCACTATATTCGGTTACAAAAGTTTGAGTAGCCGGAGAAAACAAACTAAGCTAAATAATCATGAAATTTTTAAATCGTGAAGTACCGTTAGGTGATCTATATACATCAGAAAAAATTTAGTTAGTTTAGTTGCGTAACAGCGTTGTTGTGACCATGCCAAACTTACGATCTGAAGTAAAGAACTGCTTTTATGGCACGCGGGTGACGAAATTATCTTCTCAGATGAAAAACTTTTTGTGCTTGATGTTCCGCACAATGTTCAAAACGATCGAGTTTGGGCGGTTTCAATAAAGGATGTGCCAAAATACAAAAACCTCATACCGAGGTTCCAAAATGCGTCCTCGGTAATGGTTTGGGGAGCCGTATCCAAAAGTGGAACTCTTCCACTTGTTTTTATCGATAAAGGTGTTAAAATTAACGCGAAATATTACTTGGAGTAGGTTTTGCAGAAACATTTATTGACAGAAGCCCAAGCAATGTACGGAGACGAGTATTATTGCTTTCAACAAGACGGATTACCAGCACATACGGCAAAAGTAGTTCAAGAGTGGTGTGTGGCTAATTAACTGACTTCATTACCAAATACGAATGGCCGCCTAGTTCACCAGATTTAAATCCCTTGGATTTTTCTGTCTGGAGATTTATGGTACAAAAGCTTAAGGATTACCGATACAAGACTTGGATGAATTTAAGATGGTAATTTTGAGTATTTCGAATAAAATCTCAATAGAAGTTATCCGTGCCGCGTGTGGTGATTTCGAAGTAAGATACAATCGAATAATATTATAATGAAATTTAAATTTTAATAATTAATTTGAAAAATACAGCTAGTTTCTTTTGTAACCATATATAGTGGTCAGACTGTATATGCATTTATAAAAATAAATTTAGTGAGTTATACCAAAGATTATTAACAAGAAGATCAGCAAACAAAAATATAAAATACTTATATCGTCATTTTCAAGATTAAATACAAAATACATACAACAACATCTATCGAAAAATTACTTAAATTTAAATAAAATTCAGTAGCAAAAAACACTGGCGGTAAATAGCGCAATCAATCGATCTGTTTGATATGATGACGGGTAACACCCTAACACCATCATACATTTTATTGTTTTGGTGTTACACACTATCATAAATTTTATTATTTTGCCAAAACCAATTAAAATGTCTATACATAACGTATAATAAAAAACATTTTTAAGCGTATTTTGTTGACCAACATTTAATTCGAATTATTTTGGCGCTTATTGTTTTTCCAAGAAAATAGCCAATTTGATTTAATTGACAAAAGCCAACCTTTCGAAATAAAATATAAATTTACTATGTATTTTGACTCTGGTGGCAGGTATCATAACCAAGAATTAGAATTATGTTCAAATAAACCCAATTTTTTTTTGGGTTAATGTTATTCTTGCGGGGATTTATTATATGCAATTGTTGTTGTAAATTTGTCAAGGAAATACGCTATTTGTTGGTTTTGATTTTGCTGTTACACACTGTCATTTATTTTTTTGTTTTGCTGTTACATTATTATCGTTTCTTTCTCGCAATTACATTTTAAACGAACAGAAGACAGAAATAACCATGTATTTATTATATATGTATATATATCTACAATAATCATATACATATGTGTATGTATTTATATTATACAAAATATAGTTTCTTGTGATAATAAAATGCAATTCGGGTAAATGCTATATTTACGGAAGAAGAAAGCGGATTACAAGGAGGTGTAGATTATTTGCATTTCCTGACAAAATATCGCAACGTTCAAATTATGGGTCGATATATATAAAATAAATATTAAGAGATTCCCAAATAATAAAATGTATCTTTGTGATTTGCAATTTGAGAAAAAAAATTTCACTAGAGAGAAAATTATCAAAATTGGCTTTTCCTTCTCTTTTGCTAGAAAATAAAAATTTAGAAACTGCTACCAATATTACCAACATTTTAAAAGTCTACTCGGGGCCAAATACAAATCCAACAGCGACCATTTCAAACTAAAAATTAAATGTGTTTCCTAAAACGATTACTTCTTCTTATTTCCCTACTTCAAACTCGTCTACGGTTGACTTTAGTAAACGCCATATGTAAGAACTTATCCTGCAGCTAAAGGAAAACGGTTTGATGTTCAAAACATTTCCACCAATGAATTTTCTGGAAATTCAAATAGAATAATATTCGATGATCCGCTTCCGCAGATTCGCTTTCGGAGTGGTAATAATTTTAACCCATCAGTTAACGACTTTAATTTTATTATTGCTAAAAATATGTCGAGTAAAATAATTTTTCATTTTGCGTCTCTAAACTATAAAACCGACAACAGTTCATTTATTTTAGAACCAGAAGCAATTCAAATGGGAGAAAATAAGGCACGAGAAGTGCAGTCAGAAAGCAATATTGAAGATTCGAGCGAAACAGAACCATTTCCAGAATAAGATTGTGAAGAAATTGCATATTATGTTGAAAATTTCGTAGACGAGAATTTTGAAATTGAATCATCTTCTCTGAACACTGAAGAACACTGAAATTCGAACATTGAATTTCGCAAGATATAAAACGATTTCAAGTTCAACAGCGTAGGCCGAAATCCATCCAGATGTAAAAATCTTCTACTGGACGATGATTGTCTGGGTGTGGGAGAAAGATCACGCACGCCAACGAAATCTATCACAAAAAACAACACCATCGCCTTTATGAATGCGATGGAAATCTCGAAAAAAGCAAACGAAGGAAACGAGAATGGCACGAACAACCGGCACTCAATAAAAATCCAAAATTCTAGTCTGAGATAATATAGATATAGATATATAAGAGAAATAGCTATAGACAATAATTTGCAATTAAAATAGAATCAATTTGATTTCGAGGTTCATATCAATATATTAATACAGTTGCGTCTTCTTTAGTAAAACAAAAACGAGTACAAGAAAATAAAACTGTGGAAAGGCTAACCAAAAGATAAAATAGAAGAGACAAAATACCAAAGGGAAAAACTAGAAAAGGGATAATTAAACTTAAAATAAAACAATTAAGAATTGTCTTAGTCAGGCAAGATTCATAAATTAGAAAGCGGAATTTAAATTAAAAATATTGAAATATCTAAGTACAACAATTTTATTATCATATTTTCCGTTTCGAATTCAGTTCGTATTCTACTTGATAAACAAATTTTTTATAATCTAAAATACAAAGAAAGATGAAAATTCAAAATTAGCTAATTTACTTTAAAATTACTAAACAGTTAGTTACATCACAGCAACACAATTTTTTAAATAAAGGAAATACTTATAGAAAATTGAAAATCCAATTATTACAGTCATATTTGTTATACAAATTAAACATTTTTAAGTTATTTAAATGTCTTGGAATTAATCCGTCACACTTTTTTAAACATGGGATTAAAATTTGTGCTGATTAAGGGGTGGATGAGAGAAAGGACATTTTATGAAGCTTCGGCCTTCATAACACACACGTACACATAATATCTAGACTACAATGCAACACACAATCATAACATTTCTCTCTAGTTATCACCGGTATTCGAACCCGGGACCCTCGAATGATAAAGCAAGTGTTCTACTCACTCTACCATCGAGAGCGATACACTGCTTATTTTGATTTGCACCGATCGGCATTCGAAACGTTAAATATGGCGATATATTAATAAACGTTTTATTTAAGCATAGGCTATAAACCAATAAAATTGTTTTGCTAAAATATTCTAAAGCCTAATAACCGTCGATCAATGGTATTTGAATATATTCAAAATGTGTAGATTCCGAGCGAAAACCATGCTGTCATTCATCGCTCGGTCAAATTTATCGGAGCGAGTAATTCGGGCCGATTTATATGTCATTCATTCATATGTCAATTAAACGTCAAGACAAATTTGAGGAAAATTATTCGTTTATAAAACAGCAAAATAGTTCATAAATATCAATTATTTAAAGAAAATTGTTTTGTTGACAAAATAAATTTGTTTATTTATTTATATACATGTTTTGTAATATAAAAAAATGCAACTGTGAAATGTGAATCGTAATATGACACGTCATCAAATGTACTATCCCGAAGCATTAACTCCCTATTTCTTTACTATAACTAGAGCAATCCCTTTAGGAATTTAGTTTCATAATATATATAAACTTTCGTAATACACAGATAAAATTTGTAAGAAAATAATGTTTAAGGTTCCTTTCACTGTTTTATTATTTTACTTACTTTGCATGCTTGATTTTGCAGGGTAATATGTCTATAAACGGAGTTGAAGTTTTGTGGAGTAGATAAGTAATAAATTTCGTATATATTGATTTTTGTTTATCTTAATTATGTCAACAAGATTATTGTAACCATATAAGGCGATGATCACTAATGCTGGGGTGAAGAATAGCAATTTTGACGGAATTAATATAGATGTTGAAATTCTTCTCTCTGGTTAAAATATGATCTACTTGTGAGTGATGACGTCCATCGGATCTGGTGATGATTATTCGACGTCCTTTGGTAGTATGTACGCTTAGTTGTGCTAGATTGGCAAGTTGGCCCAAAAAGTATCCGTTGGCATTGGTTTCATGATAATATAAACTATGACCGATGTATATTTTGTCCCAGCTATTTTGGCTACCAATATGGGCGTTAAAATCACCGAGAATCACCACATCGCGGGTTTTTGGGCATCGGTCAAGTATTGAAGAAAGTGTTGAGAAAATTTTGGAGGATAATCGCCGATTGGATGGTGAGGTGTGTGGTGGGACATACACAGTGATGAAGAGAATACTTCTTCTATCATGGATTCGGCCAAGTAAGGTGATTATGGCTCCATAATAATATTTAATTCCTAGTGGTTTGAAAATGGAACTTTTTCTCACGAGAATTCCCACACCTCTTCGAGGACTATTTGAGTCTTTGGTAAGATACCAGGTGTAGTTAGGAGTGGAACATACACTCGAACTCATATTGGTCTCTTGGAGTCCACAGAGAGTGATATTGTGGTGGTGTAAAAAATTATCGATGGTGTCACGCTTTTGTGCGTTGTTGATGCCGCGGATATTCCAGGTGCCAAAATTATAAAAGGAAGGTAGGAAGGAAGGAAGTTATTGGTACGGAGGTGGGAGGTGATGGCGTGGCTTCAGTAATGGTGTAAGGATTACCGGATGCACGGAATACGCGTTGAACATTGCCAGTAATACTAGGTATATGAGAATTTGGTGAGGTAGAATTTGTTTGTGATAAAGTGTTGGATCGGGTTTTTAGATTATTATGGGATCCTTGAGTAGAGGCAGTGCGTGTTAAGGATTGTGGCATGGATATTACACTATCGTAATGGGTCCCATTATATAGTAAATAAACTTCATGAATATAATTACCGTCATCCGGAATGAAAATTGTTGGTCGCTGGGTGGTAGTATGATGAACAACTATTTTAAGTCCTTTTAATCTGCTTGTAGCTGATAGACATTCGGAGCCACCCCAGTAGCCGTTCATCTCAAGGTTGAATAGAAATCTGAAATGGTTTCATTTATTCGTTAATATAAGGTGAATTCAATTTTGGTAAATTTAGAGGTAATGGCGGCATTGTAAATGATGGTTACCTTTCTATACACTGGTTCTGGAATTGCACTGTAATCTGATTAGAGTCAGATAGGTGAAATGAATATATTATAGTTGGTGTATATTCTGGCAAATGCTCTCTAATAAATTGAACTACCTCGGAACGGAGTTCATGATGTGAACTAATAGATTGCTGTGGTAATACGAGTCCCAATTAATGTATAACTGCATTAAAAAGACAGTTACCATCGGGGTGAATGACGTGCACTTGCATTTTATTGTATTTTACTTATTTTATTTTATTTTATTTCAACAAAGATGTTGGCAGGAATTTTAGTTTAATTTTGTTTAAAGTATTTTATATTTTTGAGTGGTTTTAGCTTATGATTAAATCAAAATGTGGGTATAAATGTCAAATTGTCATTACTTGAGGGGTGAATAAATGTGGAGAGTAGCGATGGGTATGAAGGAAATTAGGTGTCTTCAATTGAGAGGTGAGTGGTTATGGTAAGTAAATCCAGGGAAAATTCTTGATGATATGAGGTGTGAATGTTGGATAAGAATAGTGACTTTTGATTAAAGAGGATAAATGAGCTGGTAAGGTGTGGTGAAATAGTTGAAAATGGGAAGGATGAATTTTGCTGGTAGGAAAATTATTATAGGTTAGATAATGGATTTGGAGAGATTATGATCTGAGTGTTTATATGGTATGTAGGGGTGAAGTGAGGTGTGGTGAATACTAAGTGGGTAAATACTTAGTGAAGGCTTTAAGGGGTTCAAGGTTGATAGGAGGCTTAGATTTAGTCTCATAACTAATTTTATATTATTTTTAAATTGAAATTTTAATTTTAATTTCAATTTTATTTGATTTTATTTTATTTTAATTTTATATTTATTTTAATTTTTATTTTTAAGTTTATTTTAAGTTTATTTTAAGTTTATTTTAATTTTATTTTAATTTTATTTTAATTTAATTTAATTTTAGTTTGTTTTTATTTTAAATTGTTTTAACTTTAGTTTTAATTTAATTTAAATTTTAATTTTATTATATTTTGGTTTGTGTTTTCTATGTTATCTCATTCATCGGTGGAAGATGTATAATTAGTATAAGAAATGTGCCCGGGATGGTGGAATTTGTTACTATGATTGTACTGATTAAATTTTGGGTTTTAGAGTCGTCTGGGAATTTTAAGTTTAATATTAATTCTATTCGTTGATACTGGACATACTTATGATATCTAATAGAATTGTAATTAAGCCTAGGTGTTGTGAAACTGTAGTATTGTCATTTGGATTATTTTACATAAATTTGATGAAATCGGGGTAAATACTTGATGAAGGTTGTAAGGGGTTTAAGGGTTAATGGGAGACTTAGATTTATACTTATAACTAATTTTATTTTATTATTACAAATTTTAAATTCAATTTTATTTTATCTGTTTAATGGTTTTAATTTTTAACTTGATTTAACCTTAGTTTTAATTTTATTTGTATACTATTTTTGTTTGCGTTTTCTATTTTATCTTATCCTTCGGTTGGTGATGTAAAATTGGGATGTACGATGCGTGCCCGTGAATGCAAGGATCCTGTTATAATAATTATTTATTTAAGTTGTGGAAAATCTAGGTTTTAGAATAGTCTGGGAATTTATTATTAATTTTAATTGTGGTTTATTGATGAGTAAAAGATTTATAGATACATTCAAATTTATTTATATATAAAGAAATAAAGAAATCTAATTCTTATATAAGTAATAAATTTCGTAGTTTTTGATTTTTGTTTTATTTTAATTATGTCAACTAGATTAGTAAATTAAACATTAATAATAATAATAATTTTTGATGTCCTGATTTAGATTTATAAAATACTGAGTTCTGACATTGGATCACAGAGGAACGAGCATTTAGTTATGTAGTTAATATGTGCTATCTTGTGAGAACCTATCTTTCATCGTTTATCATTTATTGTACTAATAATTTGCTATCTATTAATCGCTTAGGAGACGGCAATAGGGTTAAATCTGTCCCAACTTATAATCATAGTCTTTTCATCGGTTTTGAGATGTATTATATGAGTATAAGAGGTGTGCATGTGAATACTGAAGATTCGGTTATAATAATTATTCATTTAAGTAATTAATTTGGTTTTATGGTGTTTTATAATTTAAATTTAGTTTTCAGAGTCGACTGGAATTTTATATTAATTTTTACATAAATTTATTTGTTGATTCTAGATATACTTATAGTACCTAATTGAATTATTGATAAGTCTGGGTTTTGTGGTGCGGTAACATTATCTTTTAAATCATCATATTTTCCTTTCTAGATAGCTAGGAAATTGATGATTAGTTTTAGTAAAATTTTTGTTTAAATGGTTTTAATGTTTATATTAATTCTTGTTGCACAATTTAAGTAATAAAATTTGGTAGTATGGTGATTTATTAATTAAATTTAGTTTTCAGAGCTGGCTGGGAATTTTTATTGTTGATTCTTGATAAACTTATGGTACCTAACTGAATTATTGATAAGTCTAGGATGTTATGGCGCGGTAACATTAACATTTTCAAACTATTTGATAAACATTTTATAAAATAATGGAATTTATAATTATTTATTTTCGGAACGGTAGGAAATTGATAATTAGTTTTAAGTTAAATTTGATGTTTAAATGGTTTTTGACGTTTATTTTAATTATTGTTGCAGTAGGTAATAATTAATTAATTAAATATAGAAGGGCCAAGCGTTGTTATTTTAAAAATTCCTAAATATTTTATCAGGTTAATTAATGAAAGGCGGACAGGGGTGCAAGTACAAAATTAATAATTTTTAAGTCCTGATTTAGATTTAGGGAGTCCTGAATATCCGGTCCTGGATTCCAGAGAAATGATCATCTAATAATGTAGTAAGATTGTGCTGTCTTGTGCTAACCTATTTATCATATATTGTACTAATAATGTACTAACTATTGATCGCTTGGGTGTCTGTAACGTAAGAAACGTTTATTATAATAATTATTCATTTAAGTAATAAAATTTAGTATTATAGTATATGATTAGTTCTAGTAAAATTTTATGTTTAAATGGTTTGTATGGTTATATTAATTTTTGTAGCACAATTTAAGTATTAAAATTTGGTATTATGGTGATTTATTAATTAAATTTAGTTTTCCGAACTGCCTGGGATTTTTTATATTTTTATATTAATTTTATTTGTTCTTGGTCGTACACTCATAATCAATCATAAAAGTTTAATTTCAACTTTATTTTATTTTATTTTATCTTTATTTTGTTATAATGATGTTTTTATAATACAGTAGAATCCGTTTATAACAAACCATGTATATAACGAACAAACGCTTATAATGATCATATATCATATGGTTTTGTCATATAGTTGTGTGCCTTGAATTTGCACGAACACTTATTTTTGCTTATACACTACAAACAAAGAACTACGTTTATAAACGTAAACGAATATTTGTTTAAAATGAACAGCCGGCTATAGTGAATAAAATTATGTCCCTTGAGTGTTTGCTATAAGCGAATTCTACTGTAATTATAATTATAATTTTAGCTTAGTAATTTTAGATTTTATTAAATGTTTTATCAGGTAAATTATTGAAAGGAGAACAGGGGGAAACTACAACATTAATAATTTTTAATTTAGGTTTAGGGAGACCTGAGTATCCGGCCCTGGATTCCAAAGAATTATCATCTAAAAATGTAGTTAGATTGTGTTGTGGCATTGGTGTCTGTAACCGGGTCGAGTCTGTCCCAAGTAATAATCCTATCCTATCCTTCGGTTTTGTTGTGTTTAAACGGGTGTACGGTGTGTGCCCGGGAGTCCGGGAGACTTGCTGTAATGCTTGGCCGTACACTCACAATCAATCAATAATATATATAAACTTTCATAATATTTCTGTAAAGTGTACGTGTTAGGTTTCAGCATTATTTTAGTACGTCATATACTCGGGCATTAAGTATTGAAGAAGTTCTTGGATAAACTGTGGAGTGTAATTAATTCGAAATTGATTAGATTTTGCAAACTACTGACTCATCGATATTTTGGTTAATTTTCTGGTTTGTTCACTTGGCTTCACTTTTTATCTACTTTACACTTCAATACAAAATTTGGCTATGTTTTCGCAGGTTTGCCTCAGTCGATAGAGCTTTAATTTATCAAATAAATTGTCTTTATTAAATAAATTGAATTCCCCCTTTTCCAGAATTTATTAACTAAAAGAGATATTTTTGGAAGGATTATTTTCATAGATTATAGTTTTATTATCAAAAAAATAAACATGATTAAAATAATCAGTAATAGACAAAAAAATCCACCGCATTTTTGTATGTTGATGTTAAAACGTCAAAAAACTGTCATTTTTCAACTCGGAATCTGTTTTTTGTTGCAATAGGAAAACCACAATAAACGGTGGAAAATCAAAAAACGAGGTTTCTTTCAGGATTTCTATGTTCAAATGATAAAACGAACTTCTATTTCTAACAACAATGTACCATCCAAAATATGCATACTTAATTCATATTTGTTTATCCAAATCCAATGAATTTTTTGTTACATTGAAATGACCCTGAAATGTAAATTTATTTTCGTATACGACAAATAATAGTACATATTTCCAAAACCAACAAAAACGTTTATACATATTTATATAAGAAATATACTGTTATTTCTGTCTATCTGTTCATTCGAAATCTATTCGCTAGAAAGAAACGATAAAATGTAACAAAAAAACAATAAAAAGCGCGTTTTTTTATTCGCTCCGGATAGCTGCTATCGAGAGCCGTCATTTTTCTACCCCTAAATTTTAATTTGACGCGCTATTTATTGGTAAACTAAACTTATTTAACATCAAACTATCATTTTAATTGTTTACCAAAAACTTCATATAAAAAATATTTGGCTCTACCTATTTATACGGAGCGCTATCGGGAGCAAAATTTTATATGGCGGCTCTCGATAGCAGCTATCCGGAGCGAATAAAAAAACGCTACAAAACTGTATGATGGTATTACCACAGAAGAAAGATTAACCAGAATAGACATTGCGTGGATTCAATTTTTTTTTTCATCTTTCCTTCTTTTTTGGACATTGAAGTATAATTATTTTGGAATATTATGAATTTTTTGAATATTTGATACAAATTATGCTGCCAAAACAAAAGTTGTCAAATAATTTCACAAACAATACTGTTAAGAATTCTCAATTTTTATTATTTCAAATAAAAACCAGTAAACCAAAGAATACATAACCCAACTTTCTCTTACCTTCGGCAAATCAAGGGAAAAAAAAAATGAGTCCAAATTTTTCCATACAAAAACAGCGCTATGTCTCTTCTGGTTGTATTCTGTGGTATTAGGGTGTTACCGGTCGCCATATCAAACAGATCAATTGATTGCGCTATTTACCGCCAGTGTTTTTTTTGCTAGTGAATTTTATTTAAATTTAAATTATTTTTCGATAGATGTTGTTGTATGTATTTTGTATTTAATCTTAAAAATGACTATATAAGTATTTTATATTTTTGTTTGCTGATCTTCTTGTTAATAAACTTTGGTTATACATATTAAAATAATTTACGCTTACATCTAACCCCCAAAGGCCCAAATACCTTTAAATCTTCTTCACTATTCTGATACAACAAGTACATACAAATTAATAGATTCCAAAAAAGAATTTAAATTTCTCAGTTTTAATTTCGCTTGTAACTTATTGTCAGAAAGGCAAACACAGAGCCTCACAGAGCTTAATAGAATTTTTGAAAATATTCAGTTCTAGGTTTAACATATGAACAAGTTAATAATTACCTTTCGTACCTTTATATAGAAACTATTACATATTAAAAACAAACAATATATTTTCTCTCCATATTTATGAGATAATCCCTTTTAAAATAAATTTCCATAATTTACTGAAAATTAATTTTCCTTATTCGTTTCATTCATTCTATAGCCACATGTTATGTATTACACAAACATTACTTAACATTACACAAAAACCCTAAAACAGCACGAATCAAAAAATCTGTGTACACTGAACATAAAGGTATGTATCTCAATTCGAATTTGCGTTTCCCATATAACAAGAGCTATAAAAGTAAAGGCATATAAAATCCACCTGTTTGTATTCTCCTCGACACCGTATGATAAAAAAAAAAAATCTCAAAAAAGCACACGTTTTCATAACAAATGAAATATTATCATTTATGTCGTCTCATTCCGCACCAATTCCGCCTTGTTCCTTCACAAAAAATAGAAAAATATATTCAAATTTTTTTTTTTTGTTTATCTAAACATTTTTCCGTCACAAAATCAAATTTACCTCTCATACCACCAAAGAGTATTATGATAAAACAACATAATACAAAATAAAATAAAAACTCCAATCTGCGGGAGGATGACAATGAAGAAAACAAAAAGCTTCGGTCTTATACGAAATGTATTTTATGCGAGCTTTTATATTATAAAATAATATATATGTGGTGGAAAGGTTATGGAAATGAAGAAAATATTCTATTGTTTTGTCATAATCAGCATCATCATCTTTTTACCCGAAAAATACTATATAAATACAATATGATGGGAGCGGTTGGTGTAGATAAGAAGAAGAAGAAGAAGAAGAAAATATAATTGTCGATTTATTTATAAACTAAAGTAATTTTTCTTAAATTTAATAAACTTTATTTTTACAAAAACGAGAATGAGAGACAAGTACGACGACGACAACGACGACAAATAACAAAAAAATGTGCTGGTTGGTGGGTTTGGAAAATTTGGCTTTGAAATTATTTATGAGTTAACTCAGGGTGGTGCGGTACGATACGGTTCAATTTTATTATTATTGTTTTTTTTTCAGTTTTGTTCAATGAAAATTAAAAAAGCTTAACAATACATTATTATTTATATCATTTCAGGGGCTAAAAAAGCTTGAAAATTTATTGAAAAGCTTTTTAGAAAATTTATTGAATAGAAATGAATTATTATTTTTTTATGTTTTTAGATATAAGGTAAGTAAGTGTGGGTGACTTGTTGGTTCTAATAAGAAATTTATAGTATTTAAAAAAAAAACCATACGGTGTTTGAATCTTAAATAGATTATATAAAATTATTCTAATAATTATAAGGTATTTTTGTAAATATAATCCGATGGAACACTGTGGTGGAACAAAACGGCATATATCTGGATATGGAAGTCATTAAAATTAGCATATTTCAATAAATCAGTAAAATTCTGATAAAAATGCTAGTAATTTATTATAATTTTGGGATGCAACTACACAACATACCTTAGCAGTAGGTTTTAATCCAAGCAAAAACATTATTTGAATTATTGTAAGTAATTTGAAAGGTTATAAGAACGCTTATAAAAATTACCCTAATATATTTTCATCCTATTAAATGTTCTATTATTCTGAAATATATAGAGGGTGAACGAAATTAATTCTATAACAATAAACATATTAAAAATCATACAAAACATAATTTAATTGAATATTTATAATAAAATATTTTTCCCATTTTCCAGCCATTGTACATTTCCTAGGTTTGTACCAACAACAATCCGATTATTCTATGTTATACTAGTAATTTTGCCATATACCTATGTATATATACGTACTAGATACATTTAAAACTCAAAATATGCAAAACGAAATTATTTATATTTACATAAAATATTTATAATATCATTTAGAATTATGGATATTTATTATCCTGATTCATTTTCATTTTCAAAAAATAAAATAATTTTGTATAGTAGGAGAAAAACAAAAGTAAAACGAAATTATTAATATTAACAACTGTAAAATTTGTTTAAAAAAAAAAATTCTGTTTTAAAACCATTTATATTTTTTAACGTATTCATTGCTTTGGGTCAAAAGTGTAACCACATATATTCTTTATATGTACATACATAAATTTATGAAAATTATCATGGCATTATATTATGTACAGTTTCTCAACATTTGTTTGGTTCCCGCAATTCAATTTGCTCCATTATAAGGTAATAAATTATATTAATCCTGAAATGTAAAAAGTATGAACGTTGCACTTTATATTTTATTTTTTGATTGTATCATTGTCGGTTATTAAAAAATGAATCAGTACACTCTGTGCATCCGTATGTAGGGAAACCAAAATAAGGTCAGGAAATTGTTTTGAAATTGCTTTCAAATATTATACAATAAATTGGTTTCCCATCACTGTTATTTGAATAGAGAGTAATTTTCAAGCTCGGTTTTCCGAGACCAAATAAGATTATAGTAGAATATTTTCCATATACCTATTCCTTTATTTGAATTTGGATTAACATTGACTAAATATTTCATGATAAGAATATTTTGGCAGTCAGTCATATTTTATCAATAATAAACCTCCAAGAACAAGTTAGATGCAATTAGTTTACTCGTTCTTCTTGTAGCAGTTCAGTCGCTATAGCCTGATGAGATGATTGAAAAGTAATTTATTTTTAGCGGGACGAGCGGGGTGTGGTAGTTGGTTTAATTCTTGTTATACAGACTATTAATATTAATTTGTTTGTAGTGTATTACATAAAGATTAATTTATAATTTATTTCAGAGAATTAATTTTAGAATTGTTATTATAAAGTATTAATGCTGGTTTTAATTTTAGGAATTTTTCGGAAGAACCAGGAGCCTAACGAAGCGCAAATTTTAGTGATAAAAAATAATTACGTTCGAAAAATATTTTTTTATTAAAAAACTGTATGCAGTCTGTAAATTATTATTTGTATTTACACATTAAATTCAAATATGTTTTCGGATAAAATACAATTCACACTGCAATATTTTTTTGTATGTAATGTTATGATTGTTTTTTGAAGGTTGCGTTAATTTTTGGAATCGCTGGTGCTTGTCGACGGGATGAACTAGCCCGCATGGAAATTACTGACATTAGTGATTTGGGATCTAAACTTTTAGTTAAAATCCCGAATAACAAGACAAATAAACCACGATCATTTATCGTAAACGAAACTTATTTAGAATATTGCAGAAAATATATAGCTTCGCGTCCAAAAGATTTCAATTCTTTGCGTTTATTTTTTAAATACACAAATGGTAAAGGTTTCAACCAAGCCGTTGGCATACTTCAGTTTGGTAAAATGCCACAAATTGTTGCTACTTTTTTAAAATTGCCAGACGGAAAACAATACACAGGGCACTGTTTCCGCCGTTCATCTGCGAGTATTTTAGTTGATAATGGCGCAGATTTAACATGCTTAAAAAGATTTGGAGGATGGAAATCATCGACTGTTGCTGAAGGGTACACCGATGAATCCATTATCAATAAAATTGAAGTTGCTCATAAGATTTTCGATACAACGGATAATGAAACAGCCGATGCAAATAATGTTAATGATTTTAATAGCAATATATCAACAACAATGCTGGGATGCGATACTACTAATCCACCAATGTTCAATAATTGTACTAATTGTACGATAACCGTTAATATTACAAATAAGTAAAATTAAACTCCTATACCTAACACATAATTAGTTTGGCATAGATTTATCAAATAAAAATCGATTATTATGTATACTGTTAAATTAAAATAAATAAATGCGTTTGACCTTATAAGTGTACTTTTATTTCTTCTAAACAATTAAAAATCCATACGGGAATATATTCCCGGCCTAGGCCAGAAAAAAATATTCTCGTACTATTATTACTTGTTGCTTAGCAACAAACACAACATACTGGAATCGTGAGCTTTTCGTTTCGAAAAAACAACGGAAAGATATATTTTTTCCTACGATCGGAGAAAAATAAAATTTCTCAAAATTCTCTGTTCGTAAAAGCAAGTCGTGTGTTGACCACCCTTCATTTGACTTCATTTTTTTTACTGTTACACAATATTTGTATTTTTCGGAGAATTCGAAACTGTCGCTTCTGGACAAAGAATTCAAATTCCGAATTTTGTGTCTTTTATAAAATTATTTTTTTCCTATTTTTTTCAACGATTTATTTTTTGTAAATTAAAAGGAATAACTAAATAAATAAATAATAATAATAAAAGTTCTTTGCTACCCTTCTGTAACCTCACTAGAGAATGAAACTGAAACGTTTTTCACGGTATCCTTAGCCTTCCAGTGGGTGCATTTTCTGAGCTTTTTCAAACCAAGTAGTAAAAGGCTAAACGGAAAGGAAAGGAATGTGTTGAAACAAACTTGAATCACAATGTGGTGGTGCTCTGATTTCCAACTGTAGCAAGCCTAGTGCCAGCTCCAACTTATATCCTAAAAACACGTTAGGTTTCCAGAATTTAGAACCACTTTCCTTACCCAAAACTTACTGGACAAAATAAGTTGAGTACTAAATTTAGGTTAAGAAAACTTGAGTGGTATTTTGATGGTAATATAAAAATGAAGACAGCAGTTGCAGTAGCTTGACTGAATTGCTGTTTTTTTTAAATTTGCGTAGTTGATGAATTCTTCAAAGCACCCTACATAGTAATCCTTAACACAGTTCCTTAAACACGCAGATTGTATCGGTAAGAGAGTTGAACCATAATGGATAAGTATAAAAGATGACTGCGAATGATATTTGGACAAACGCGATAATGATGGTATATCTAGAGGGTTCTTCCCGGAAAATTTCCTAATTTTCTGTTTCCCGTTTCCCGGGAAAAATTACAATTTCCCGTGATTTTTTGTCTATTATTTATTTTTTAATCAATTGACACACGGCCTTTTTCTATCAATTAGCACAATATAGTTGCAAGGGTTCGTCAACAAGTGGGTTAATAAGGCGTTTGCAACACGAACATACACGAAATATAATTGACGATCAAGAGGCTGGCCCAATCAGCTTAGGAAAAGTTTTACCAAATTCAACGAAACAAACTATAATTTAATTTTTTACTAAAAGGCAATCTTTGGCAGAAATAGTGGCAAGACTTGCGGCACTTGATTGGTGTTCAATCAAACGGTATAAACAAAAGCGAATTAATTCGCCAATCACTACATGATAGGTAATATATGTAGATTACCAAATAGAAAAACTAATATAATGTATTGTAACAAAAATTAAATTTCATAAAGATAAATATGGTAAATTCAGCCTGACATTAGATGAATGGACGAGTTTACGGAATCGACGTTACTTAAATATAAATATCCATTTTGACAAACAATATATAACTTAGGATTAGTAAAAATTGAAGGAGCTTGTACAGCTGATAAAACACTTGTACTGGGGCCTTACCACCGACTCCGCCGGCGTTCGTTGTTCTTTGCTTTTTCATTTCCGCTTCGCCTAATGATACCACACTACAAACAACGCAACGCTATAAGCGAATTTTTGTGCACTGAACTTATCATTATTACCTGTCAAATATATGAAGTTTAAGGTTATTATAAAAAAGTAAACATTTAAATTCGCAACATGGATTCAATTGCCCATTATTTTATGGACAGCGATAGCGAAGATGAACTTGATCAGAGAAGCGTAAGAGCCACTTTGTCTCCTCTTACTCTTCCAGAAACAACGTTAGTATAAAATTTCTGATATTTTACATTTTGTTAGTATACTAAACATTTATTTATTATAATAGTTTTAGGCAATTATTTTGGCTATCAAAAGAAGCTTTCGCATACGTATTGGAAGAAATATCGGGAGATTTTAAAACAAACAACAGCAATTGTTAGAAAATAATGACAAACAGCAAACATTAGAAAATAATTGTTTTAAGAATTATTTTACAAAATTTAATATTGAGCCACAAATTTCATTAACAAATTAATAACATAACCTATTAAAGTTAGTTTCAGTATTTTATAATTAAATATACACGTTAGTTTTTAGCAAAAATTATCTATTTTTTTCTAAATACGTAAACAAATTGTTTGCTTTATATATAAATGTATATTAAAATGATGTACTTACATTTTAAGACCACAAATTATGTACAGCGAACAACAACACCATAAAATATAAAGCGTTTATAAAATCGCTTGTCATCGAAAATGAACGAATTCGTTTTTTATAGTACCAAATTATTTTAAAATTACGCCTAAAAGCGTTCTTTTTTACGATTATCGCTTTCTATAGTAGGAAAATCACAAAAGCGAATCAGCAACGAACGCCGGCGGAGCCGGTGGTAAGGCCTCTGGTTAATTTAAAACTATTTGATTTTGGTATAAATTAGATGGTTCTGCCGTGATGTTAAAATTTCGAGCATTGTCTGAATATACCCAGCAATTATGTTAAAATAATGATGAAAATAAATATAGCTCCAGTACCGAAGAAAAGAATATTCTGAATCTGATAATGATGATCAATCAAACGATGATGTAGCCCCGAGATGTGAACGTGACGATATTAATGGTGCATTGAAAATAGTAAGAAAAATTGTAGAATTTTTTAAAATGTCACCGAAAAGAAATTCAATTCTTTAAGAGTATGTGAAGTAAAATTACGGAATGGAATTAAGTTTGGTTTTGGATTGTAAGACCAGATCGAATAGCATTGTGATCATGATTGAAAGATTTATAAAAATTGTTGATTCAGCTCGAGAGGCATTAAATGATTTTGGATCCCTAATATTACTGAATGACAATTATATCCCAATATTGTTGAATATTTTCAATGCACTGCTGCCGTTTAAGTTAGCTGTGAACGCTTTGGGAAGATATGATGCAAATTTGGTTACAGCTGATGCAATTTTAAAGTTTTTGTTTGAATCTTTATGTGCAAATGAAAATTATATTTCAACAGAGTTATTGGAAGTTTTATCACGTCGCATTAAAGAACAAAGAAACCAAGATCTTCTGCCGTTCGTCAAATATACGGAAATATTGAAACATTACAACAAATCTACAGAAGTATTGAACCTGCAGTTGCTGGATGCTGTAATAACCATCCAACCTACTTCAATTGAAAGTGAAAGGGTGTTTTCGGCCTCGTCTAATTTTTGCTCAAAGAAATGAACATCGTTGATATAAAACTAATATACATTTTATGTTGTGTACACAGTGTATTCGAAATTTATGATTTTATTTCATTTTGATATTTTGAAATAAATTTAATGTATTATTATTTTTTTTTTAATTTCTCGGGACTCCCGGGAAATTGGTTTCTAATTTCCCGGGAACAAAAAAAATCCGGGAAAAAGCACCCTCTAGGTATATCACATACTGCATACTCGAGATTAGGAATTTAATGCGAAGGGAAGAAGCAATTTATCACTGTTGGGTGTTGTTTATATAGTTACTAACTTTTCCTTTAAAGGGCTTTAATTCCACTGGAAGTGTTATGTGGCTAGGATATATGATGGAAACACGTGTTGTTTATCAGACGTCAAGTATACGAGTGTATAGTTTATGCACGATGTTTTTACATGAGGTATATCTATGATACATGTAATTACAATAAGTTTACATGTATCCATTATAATATTATTATGTTACTACGCTTACGTAACGTAACGTACATATCGCTATATAACATCTCCCATTTTTAGCTAACTGATTTATTATTATGCATATAAATCAGTTATTTTTATTTATTTATTTTTTAATTCATATTATTACTAACAAATACTCAGTTCGTTAATTATTAATAAGATTTTTATTAATAAGATATATTAATTAATAATTAATAAGATATGTTAATTATTAAAAAGATTATTAAGATTTCAGTTCGTTAATTATTAATATTCCATTTCAAATTATTAAATCTTAAGACTAGGTACATATTTCTATTTTTTTTTTTTAACATGTAATTCTAATAAATATATTTATAAATTCAACAAATTATGTCTAATCTTTCCACAGGTTTAATAGTTCTCCCAAATCTGGTTTTAAAAAATTGAGTCTGGTTTTTAGTTTTGTCAATTGACGTTCCTGTATCGGTAAATTGGGTTGTTTGTCTTGTGTTTTCATTAGGCGGTTTTATCAAAGCTTGTTCTTTAGGTTCACAGTTATTGTCGACATGCGGCTAAACTTCCGTTTTGATTGGAATCTTTATTTGCGATTTATGAAGGTGATGATAGTTTCTTCAATAAAGTTTTCCGTTGTCCGACCGTACGATTACTGACCTTGGGCTTTCTAATTGTTGCGTTACTCTAGCGCTGATGCATTCTTTCAGAGCTATTTGCATCCTTACGTTGTCGTTGACTTTCAGAGGTGTTGTGCTTGAGGTGTTATGCTTAAATTTCCATTGTTCTGCAAAATTTTTGAACTCTTTGGATGAGTATTGTGGGCCATTATCGGACTCGAAAATCTCTGGGGTTCCAAAGATTGCAAAATATTTTTTACAGCAATTGAATACTTCCAACGAGTTGGAGTGCTTTAACCTTTCGAACTCTATAAAGCCCGAATAGCTGTCGACTAATAATATATAATTATTTGAGTCAAAGTTAAACATGTCCGACGCAACAATTTGAAATGGGTAGTCTGGAATGGCTTTCAGAATTATCGGCTGTTTGTTGTTGTCTCGTTGGGTAGCTTGACAGATACTACAATTTTCTGCGTAGCCTATGACATTTTTTTCTAAATTTTTCCAGTAAAATGCTTGGCGTATTCTCTGTAATGGTCTGATGCCTTCTTCTGACAACAGATGCCCTAAAAATTTAATAATTTTAACATTAAATTGGCACTTTTCTTTCTTTAGTTTGACTAGGAAGATACACCTGAGAAAGGTGTATCTTCCCTATGGTGTTGAAAAAGCCAAATATTGTTGACTACGTTCCGATACTGGGATTTGCCAAAATCCTTTTTTGCAGTCCAGCAACGTTAAATATTTCGCCTTCTTTATTTTTCCTGCAATTTCCTCTAATGTTTGTAAGGGAAAATGTCTTCTCAAAATACTTCGACTTACTTGCGATGGATCAATGCAAATCCTCAATTTTTTTTTTTTATTTACTATTACGAGGGGCGACACTGCTGGCGTTGGAGTAGTTATTTTTTTTATTACTTTTAATTTTTCCATGTTGTCCAATTCCTCCTTCACATCATCTCCTTCAGATCAATATCGTACTCAAAATTTTTTATACAACATAATCCTTTAAATATATCTTCATGTGAACCAAAACTGTCGATTTTTTAAATCAAATTTAACGATTGGCATGCATTTAATCCTAATATAGGTGTTTTCGACCTTTTCATGACATTAAACACGATTTCAAAACTTTGATTGTTTTTATTTTCGATCAACAGTTTGGTTTGCCCCATAACCTTTATTTTGTGTCCACTGTATGATATTAAGTATTTCGTACGTGAATCGTGCAGTTCTGACCCTACATTGTTCATTAAGTCAATGTCAACTAGATTACATTGGGCACCTGTGTCCAGTTTAAACTTTTCACAAATTGTTTATTAATTTTAAATTCTTCTAACCAACAATTATTTTTTTTCTTTAGTATTTTCAATTTCTTCTATAAATAATGAATCAAGAGTTTCGTCGTCATAATCTGAATTAGTCTGTACTTCATTTACTTTTTGATTTTTCTTACAAAAGCTGGACAACTACGTGAACGTGTTAGGACAATAGAAAGTGAGCCTTGAACTTGATTGGACGTTGTTTATTTTCTTTCTGCGAAAAAATATTAATTTGTCATTTTATATAATAATTTGTGTTTTGTTGTTGTTGTTGTTATTTGTTCTGTTTTGTTATATTACTAGTTACTACCATTACATTTAATGGCTTCAAATTGTTTGACGTGCGGTGTTTCCGCCGTAAATGAAAACTTTTTAGTGTGTAGTGGTGTGTGTAAAAGAGTGATCCATTACAAATGTGCTGGACTTAGAAAAAATGTCTGCGATGCAATCATCAAATGTGATAATATTTTTTGGTTTTGTGAAAATTGTAAAGACATTTTTAGTGCCAATACAAATAAACTGAACGAGTTAAGTGAGTTAATAAAACACATTGACGTTTCTGTCAAAAACATTGAAGAGATGGCACAAACTAAATGCCATAATAAATCAAAGTTACCAATAATATTAAATAGTGACAACTGTCCATCTGCAATAGATCCATTGCCGATCTTCGATAGTCCTTCAAATGGTATTATTGCAGAAAATAGAACTGATTCTGAACTTACCAATGCAGATCAACTAAATACTTCTACTCATGTTCGCAGAAGCACTTTTGCGGAGGTATTATGTAACTCAACGGCAGCTGCAAAATTGAAGAAACCCCTGCGCCCTGGAAATCGTATGAAAACAATTTGTGGAACGAGAACTTTACCGTCGGATTATGGAGTACAGATAGCTAATCCCCTGTTATGGCTTCATCTGTCAAGATTCGAACCAAATATTAGTGAAGAAAAAATTTCAATAATGGCTAAGACATGCCTGAACATTGATAGCTGCAAAGTTATCAAACTGATCCCTAAAAACCGTGATACTCAATCATTAGATTACGTGTGTTTTAAATTGGGTATTCCAGAAAAAGAGCGCGCAGTTGCTCTTGATTCCAATTCTTGGCCAACTGGTGTACTGATTAGAGAATTTAAAAATTTAAATTTTCGGTCAACATTGCCTCCACGGGAGAAGTTTTGGACACCTACGACAGTCAACAATACAATAATATAAATAAATTTAATTTATATAGTGGTAAAGCTGTTTCAAGTGATAGTCCGCAGGTAAATTCTTATTTAAAGTTTGGCCATCTAAATGTTAGGAGTTTAGTTAAACATTTTGATGATATTGCTGTACTATTACACACGCACAAGTTTGATTTTCTTGCTTTGACTGAAACCCTACTTAACAGTAATATTACAAACAGGTCACTCCACATTAATAATTATAAGTTATTACGTTTTGATCGAATTAATAATACGCGATGGGGTGGAGTTGCTATTTATTTTCGGGATACTTTAAAAATTTGCAAATTATTCTCTGGTAGCTTTGGAAAGGTAGAAGTCTTGGGATCTGAGCTTATTGGACGATTTGGAAAAATCCTTATTTTAGTTATTTATAATCCTCCTCCTTGTAGTACTGATGATATTAATAATTTAGAAAATATTTTTTCTCAGTATTTATCGCAATACGAAAAAATTCTTTGTTGTGGTGATTTTAATTTTAATATGTTAACAAGTAATAAACTAAGTGTTTCTTTAAGTTTATATAATTTATGTTATTTACCATTTAAGCCGACTAGACTTGATAAAAGTTTGTTGGATTTGATAATATTGTATGAACCTGATAAACATAATATTATTTCATTTGGGCAGCTTGGTGTTCCTGAAATTTCTGATCACGATTTGATTTTTGCCAGCTATAAATTGTGCCGAAACAGAGATAAAATTACTTATACTAATGTTCCAGATCACAATGCTATCAATCATGAGTATTATATAAATTGTTTTCTTTCATTGGATTGGTTAAATCTTTATTTTTTTCCTGATGTTAATGATATTCTTAGAGAATTTAATTCGAATATATTACAGTTAGATACTATTTGTGTCCCTCGTAAAAGAATTATACACAAATGCCCTACAGCCCCATGGTTAAATTCTTATATCTTGAATTTAATGGAGCGCAGAAATTTGGCTTACAAAACATATAAAAAGTCTAGATTACCTTTTGATTTTGACTCATTTAAATTTTTCAGGAATAAAACCAACAAATCCATTAACCAAGCTAAACATTCATTTTATTTTGGGAATTTACACAATTCTAAACTTACATGGAAAAACCTTAAAAAACTCGGTGTTTCATGTGCCTCGATTGATGCAGTCATTAAGTTTTCAGCTGAGGACATTTTGAACGGTATCTTTAAATTTTGTGATTCTCCTGTCGTTTTGGCTTTACCTGATATAGGTTTTTCCAATTCTCAAACTCACGACGTATTTGTATTTGATTGTGTTGATGAATTTATGGTATTGAATGCTATTCGTGAAGTTAAATCTGACTCAATAGCATATGATATGGTAAATTTCAAGGTACTCAAGATATTTATTGATTTATTTTTGTCTCATATAACATTCATCCTTAACCAGTGTTTGACAAAATCTGAATTTCCTAATTTGTGGAAGGTGGCCTCTATCATTCCCTTACCTAAAAAGGATGTAATTTGTAATATTGGGGACATTCGTCCGATTAGCATTTTGCCTGCCTTATCAAAGGTACTGGAAAAAATTATGCAATTGCAAATCCAAGTGCATCTTAACAGATTTAATTTTTTGTGCGAATTCCAATCAGGATACAAAACAGGCTACAGTACTACAACTGCACTTGTCCATATAGTGGATGATCTATCATCTATCTTAGACAAAAATAATTCATTTGCTATATTAGTACTTTTAGACTTTTCTAAAGCATTTGATAGCGTGAATCATATCCACTTGCTCCAAAAATTATATTTGTATTATAAATTTTCAACGTCTGCTATTTTGTTTATTCATTCTTATTTGAGCAATCGTAAACATTTCGTTAAGCATGGTGATGATGTTTCTGGCACTTGTGAAGTGGTTACTGGGGTGCCTCAAGGTTCCATATTAGGTCCTTTACTTTTTTCTATTTATATTAATGATTTGCCTTGGCATATCCAGAATTGTCGATTTCATCTTTATGCTGATGATTTGCAACTATATATAGGTGGTGATATTTCAGAATTAGATATGATTGTCAAGTACCTTAATGATGATTTGAGGAATATATCGTTATGGGGTAAAAATAATTCGCTTGCTATTAACCCCAGCAAAAGTAAAGCATTATTTCTATCTAGAAACCACTCTCACAATATTGAACCTGTGTTACGTCTGGACAATGATATCATCTCATTTGTGCCAACGGTAAACAACTTGGGACTTATTTTGAATTCAAAACTTACTTGGAATGACCACATAAGCTCCTTATGTCGGCGGGTTAATTACAGCTTATATTCGCTTCGATTAATAAAAAAATTTTGTCCAATTAAATTACGTATATATCTGCTTAAAAGTTTGATTTTACCCATTTTCTCATATTGTGATGTGATATTTTATAATAGTGATAGTTCCTCAAAGCGTTTACTTGAGGTAACGTTTAATAATTGTATCCGGTATGTTTATGACCTTAAGAAATTTGATCATATCACCGAATTTAAAGATTCCATTATTGGATGTGACTTGTTTAAATTTTACTGTTACAGAACTGCAGTTTTCATTTTCCGTGTTATTAAATCAGGTATCCCGTTGTATTTGCATGATAAATTAAATTTTGCATTGTCATTGCGTACAAGAAACATCAGCTTGCCTGTGAGTAGGACCAATATTTATAACAACTCCTGTTTAATGAACATGATTGTCACTTGGAACAGCTTGCCTCTAGAACTGAAAAATATCAGTTCTATTGAAAGTTTTAAAAAAAAATCATTTAAGTTTATAACTCAAAATTAAAATTTTGATTATTTATTGTATATTTTGTACATATACATATATCTAATTTTTGTTAATTTTTTATTTATGTTAATTATTGTTCATATTCTATATTGTTTTGTTTTATGTTATTATTGTAATATGCACGATTGTAAAAAAGTTAATACTTATACTTCGTTAATAAAAAATCTATTATTATTATTATTATTATTATTATGAACTATGAATCGTTTTGCATCTATCGCACATATAAGTTTTCTCTTTTGAAACATTATTTTTATTATTTCTACTATTAATATTTTTATATTTACTAATTTTATTTATCTCACTTACATCATTGCCTCCGTTGGTTCCCGTTGCTGTTAATGTAGACATCTGCTTTACCATTGATTCATGTACCTTGCACGCGGTGATGGTTTTTTGTAAGGTTAGGTTTTCCATTGCCAATAATTTTTCCCGTAAGTTTTCCGCATTTATACCGATTATTATTTTATCTCGTAGAAGATCATCCTCAATTTCTCCATACTCGCATTTTACTATTTGCGACTTGATTTTAGTGAAATATTCAGCAAACGTTTCGTTTGCTTGTTGGAGTTTTCCGAAAGTGTACCGTTCGTAGGTTACATTTGACTTTGGCGTGAATAAATCATCAAACTTTTTTATTATTACTTCAAATGTTGCATTTTCTTTTAATCCGAATGTTTCGAAAATTTTAACTGCTTCCGGTTCAATGCAGGTTAATAATGTTGCAACTTTTATGTTGTCGTCTTTTGTGCTCAATCCACTTGCCACTGCGTAATAATTGAACAATTTGATCCACGTTTTCCATTCATTGCCACGGTCATCCGATAATATTAAGGCTTTTGGTGGTCTTAATCCTTCCATAATTTTTATTATTAATCTTTATTTTTCATTTTATTTATTTATTTCATCCCTTTTCTGACACCATGCTTTGTGGTTAGGATATATGATGGAAACACGTCTTGTTTATCAGACGTCAAGTGTACGAGTGTATAGTTTATTCACGATGTTTTTACATGAGCTACATCTATGATACATGTAATTACAATACGTTTACATGTATCCATTATAATATTATTATCTTACTACGCTTACTGCAAGTAAGTGAGCAACTTTAAATTTGAAAAAGGCTTTGTTTTACGCATTAAATTAACAATTCAAAACAAAAAAAATCAGAAAGGTACGTTATTCAAGAATAACCTTTTATTTCGCTAAACCCTAGGCATCATTTTTTACCAAAACATATCGACTTTTTTAAGTTAATACAAAAGAATGCTAAAATCAAAGTTGCATTCAACCAACAAACAATGATTTACTTGCTGTACATTTGCTTTTGTCTATAGTAAATAGTAGAATCATTAGCCAATAAATCATGTGGCCTTATTCGCATACCCGTTATCAACCATTAAACAGAATGAAATTTTCCTTTTTTTTTTTTTTGGTTGTTTCGAATATAAATAAACGTATCATCAATTTTATAAAAACGTCATACACAATATATTGTAATTTGAATATAAGATTAGAATTTGATACGATCAAAAAGATTTATATGCGATCCGATTAATGAATTTATTGTTTATCACATTTATAATATTTAGACATCCGTAAAATTATGATTTTACCAAGTAGAATTTTCAAGTTGTTGTATCGAAGACAACCCAAATCAATTTCAAAAAATATCCCATCGCATTTTTTCAAAACTGGTTAAACCTTAAGTTTAAATATTATTTCAATACAATGAAAAAAAAAACTTTAAAATAAACTTTATTAAAATATCACAATTTTTAATTTTATTTTTCATTATTACATAAAAATACTAATAATTTTAATAACAAAAAAAGCTTTCGAAATAAAGTTTATCTCAAGTTTTTTTTTCTTTTTTTCAGTTTCTGATTGTCTCCACAATTTTGATATTATTACTTTTTAAAGCACAAATGTAAATAAAAACGTTAAATTTTTTAATTTTTGGTATCAAAATTTATGTTTTACTATTTGTGTTAAGTTTGAGGATATTTTTTAGTTAGGTACAATGTTACGATTTTTAAACGTAATATTTATTAAACGAACAGGCGAAAATAGTCTTTGCTTTTGCAATCGCACGATTAATCAATAAGTTGTGTTTGTAACATCTTAATAATAATTCAACGAAGATGTTATTTCCAATACCAGCTCCAACTGTGAATTGTACTTTGTGATTTATTTCAATGTTTGTTTGTTTTCATGTGCATCTCTACAACGGAAAATTACTCGTTCTTGGTGCTAACATAGATTTTTGTAGGTATAGAGCTGAATTTTATTTAGAAACCTTATTCTTAAACTAAAAGTACTTAAATCCGGGTCTGTGATTATTGCACTAAATAAAGTAGCTACATTGAATAAAGAATATTGCTTTAAAAAATATTTACTGTTGAAGCACTTTATACTGTACACAAGATATTTACATATTGTATGTGTATATGTGTATATATATACATATACAACTTTGCTACAATATTGATTTAGTTTCATTCATATGAAAGGAAGTAAAATTGAAAGCTTTTCAATTTGAAAAACTCTATACGTATAATACATATGTGCGGAGTATATACATACATATGAGAACCTTATACGATATGGATGAGTTGAATTTTTTTTTGATTTTAGGAAGAAAAAACATAAATCAATCAAGGAGTGGCAAATATTGATTTGAGTCTTAATAGCTTATGGATGGATGTATGATTTATTGATCGGAATTTATTTTTAGGTGAATATGTTAAAATAACTAAATATGGTATTTTAGGTGATCTGTAACCTGGTGTAACACTATATATTTTTTTTTAAGGTTTAGTCTTCAAACGAAATTTTACTTTAAAGTTCTCGTAACTTTAAAACAAATAATCAGTTTTAATACGAAAGATTAGTATATAGTAAAGATTAGTAAATACGTAACATACTTATTACATAATTTTGTATTTTCTGACTTTTAAAATCAAAGTTGTAAAGAAAGAAATTCACCTGACTCAAAAAAGAGCGCGAATAATGTTATGCAGGTTCATCCGACTGTATTTTCAAAATATTTAATGGAACTGCTGTTTTTCACAAAACTTATTTATTTATTAGAACTAATTTTATCAATAGATACAATTTATTTAGTTCATCGTGATTAGTGGAGTAGTTTAGAATTAAGCCGAATGTAAAACAAGCTGTATTTTATTTGGTGATTTACAGCAACATGCAATATTCCAATTTCGAATTCTTCTGCCTAGTTACTATGTTTACGACCAAGGGCGTTCGTTCCAGAGAAACAATGAATTCAGATGAAAAAATATTATTTTAGATAATAGCTTTGTTTTATGGTATAACATCTCATAACAAACATACATACATACATAACTAAATTTTGCAAACTTTCAGGTCAATAAAATTATAATATATATTCTTCTATAAAAGTATTAAAAATATAGCAATTTACAAAAAAAAATAGAAGTCTACAAGATCGTGCTTATTTAATGAAAAATATGGTGCGAGTTGTAAATTGTCATTTTCGGCCAACAACAAACCCAAACAAATTTGTCAAGAAGATTGTGTCAGCTTTCTTTATTATTACAGTCAAATGAAAATTATATTTGCGCAGTTTGTAATTCTTTTAAAATCAAAATTTATCAGTCAAATCACCGTCAATGCTTTCAATAAAATTATCAAAGCTTCCTTAGAATCTCTGATTATTGATTCAGAGATATCCGACGATACCGACGATTCTAGTATTTTTACTACGTATAATACCCAAGAATTATTTTCTAAAACTATTTTCGAACAAAGTCCATTTTTCCAGGACTTTAATGAAATTTACAATAAATTTATATCCGACAAATCATTAGTTAAATATAATATAATTATATATATAATTATTTTGCCATTCTTAAAAGACGATGTCGCGAAGTATCACATTTGGGAAATCTTCCAATAAAATGCTTACGAGTATTAAAAGAAATTTATCAAAGAAATCTATATATTTTTGGCAGATATATATCAAAAATTCCAAAAAGAAGTTTAAAAAATCTTTCATTAAAATCAAGCATTAATGGGATAACTTTGTTAGATAGCTTGAAAAAGAAGGAAATATGGAAACCGAAAAATATTGGCTCGCGGATGCAATCAATTTTGATTTAAAAAATATACTGAAATTTAGTAAAAAAACGGATTATGAACAATTACAAATATCGACCAAATTGTTAATGAAATCAGACTCCAAATTAACACCTTCAAAAAAATTAAAAACTATTGAAACATAACAGAAGGCTTTGCGACTATATTTGCCAATGCTATCCCCTTCACAAAATTCTGAAAATGTTCCAGAGTACTCACAATTGATAGGCCTAATAAAAAATCATCAGGAAATTGGTGCCAACAACACAGTACTTGAGAAAATAGTCAGTTGAATGGCGGAAATCAAATTAAATACGACTCACAAGCCTTTGCGGCCATATTTGACCATGCTATCCCCATCACAAAATTCTGAAAATGTTCCAGAGTACTCACAATTGATAGGCCTAAAAAAAATCATCCAGAGATTGGTGCCAACAACACAGTACTTGAGAAAATACTCAGTTGAATTGCGGAAATCAAATTAAATACGACTCACAAGCTTTTGCGGCCATATTTAACCATGCTATCCCCATCACAAAATTCTGCAAAAGTTCCAGAGTACTCACAATTGATAGGCCTAATAAAAAGTCATCAGGAAATTGGTGCCAACAACACAATACTTGCGAAAATCAAGTTAAATGCGACTCACAAGGATTTTCGGCCATATTTAAGTATACCTGAAGAATCTAGAATAAAATTGGAAACTGTGTAACGGTCAATGAAGCCAGAATCAGATAATTAGTTCAAAATTTCAACTTAATTGAGAATGTTAGGGGTAATAGATTCTATAGGGGAAAATTAAAAAAAAATTCTAATTTTCACGAAAAATAAAAAACAAAAATAAAAAGTTTAACTTAAAGTTATTTATGTACTTAAAAAGATAATTTAAAAATTAAACAGAAACATCAAAAAGAAAATCAATTATGCAATTTTCAAATAGTCATCCGTTTAGGAGCGAAATAAATTTTCGTTTAGATTGCGTACTACGAATTTCATCTGGTAACTTATTATAGATTGCGTTGAGCTTTGACTATCGAGTCGGAAAATTGAATTTCGTTTTTATTTTCTTTAAAA
Organism: Tipula vernalis; assembly: GCA_958295665.1. Taxonomy (NCBI): domain Eukaryota; kingdom Metazoa; phylum Arthropoda; class Insecta; order Diptera; family Tipulidae; genus Tipula; species Tipula vernalis. The sequence continues at coordinate 227,382,413 of OY282559.1, read as the reverse complement.
ATGAATTATTTTAATTAGTACTTTTTATTAATTGTTTATTATTAAAATTAAATTATCTATGTATATTCATTTTAAATATGCTCAACTGCATGACTCGTAATACCAGTTATTTAATAATTGGACGATATTCCAGTAGTAAACTAGTGGAATATTTAACGAAAATGGACCAGGTTAACCGAACGGAGCTGAGCGCCGCGCCGGTGAAGTGGAATTATTTGTAATCTTGTTATAATAGAAAATGCTTCAAGAAGAAGGAATGTGAAAATTTAATGGTGTTGCCGGTGATGTCCTTTAATTCTAAAGGCACAATTTTTTAATTTATTGTTATGTTAAACGACCTACTCTACTCAATTTTTTGTAAATGAGCTTCGTGCTCAAAATAGATTGTTTAACTATGGTTGCTCTTTGTAACACGCGGCACTCAAAATTGAATCTTATTGACCGGAAAATAATAGACTGTAAAATTAAGGTTGGAAACCCACCTGAAAACAAAATAATTTTTTATTCGCTCAAACTTTGAAATTGATCTTAAAACATAACTTTCAACTTTCTTCTTTTATTTTGTTTACGTATCTGGTTCGGCTGACCTTCCTTGATGGTTTACTTGTGGATGACCTCCCTTCGTCTCTATCTATGTACCCGTGTCTTTCCTTTAGCTGTTTGAGTTACCGCAAGCACGTCGAGAATAAAAGAAAAAGAAAAACGTGGCACGTCGGAAAGAACGATTTTTATTTAAATTAAAACATATCGTTTTAGTTTTAGAACTATGTAATAAAATCTATGAACTGCAAACCATTTACTTATGATTTCTAAATCATACTTGATACTAAATACTGCCGAAGAATAGTTAGAACAGTTATAAGCAAATGCCATATTGTAACATGCCTCTATATGACTCACCAACATTTTTAAATTCGGGAAGTCCTCAGTGGGAAATTGGGGGGTTACTAGTTGCCATATAGCATGAGGCAAGACAAAAACATATGTTGGTACAAAAAAAAAATATATACTGAAAAAAAATTCAAAGCGGAACTCACTATCATCACACCACCATCAACCAATCAAAATTCTAAATTACTCCATATTTTTGGTTATCTTATTTATTGGTAATTAAATAACAAACAAATAATAATATTTAACAATCGCTCTAACATCTATAATTAATTAATGCGAATTACAAGAGTTACGACCAAGAAAAATAAGTTTTATTAATTACAATTGGAATAAAAAAAAATCGTGTAAATAGGAAAATCTATCAATTGATTATTTTTTTTTTTTAATTCATTTGGGCAAAAAAAAACTTTAAAATTATAAACACTCACCCATAATCTGCCGTAGAGTACTCCCGGTTTCTATGCGTGGCTGAAAAAAAATGTTAATTATCGAGTCCGTGCCCTTTTTTTTCACACTTGATAGATTCACTTCAATACCAACTTTTTTTTCTTAGCACTACTATATATGTATTTATATATACAAAAAAAACTATTCTAAACCGCTAAAACTACAGATGTTTGCAGTAAGATAACGAATATTTTTAAACTTAGCACAACTAGCTAGTAATTATTAGCACTATCATCTACTTTTTATTTATTTTAATTTTTTTTTCATTTTCGTTAAATAAATTTCATTATATCAACTATATATTTTTTTCACTGTTTAGGTAAAATTGCACAACACAACACTTGATGGCCGTTTCTGTCGGTTGAACTAAATTCCGTTGTACCGTTTTGTTCTACAATTTTTTTTTTTACAACAGCATATTGCCAAAATCAACAGCTGGTAGAACTTTCACTAGCGGAAATTTAACGCTACCCTTTTACGAAAGTCGTATATGTGTATATGCGTTATAATGCTGGAAATGGTTTCCTTTTTTTTCTGAGCTACTTGCTACTGTGAGGCTTCACTATTAAATTAATTTTACTTTTAGAAAATGATTATACCTTAAATTTAAATAATCTAAACTCACCGGCCGAAACTGACAAACCGTACAAATTTTCCTGCTTTCTTAAATCTTTTCCTTTTTTTTGTAGCACATTTAGAATATTTCACCTATATGAAACACAACATACCACAACAATATGTATAAGATAGATTTAGAAAAAAAAAAATATGAATAAAACCTACCACTTAGTGTTTCCGTGAAAAATTACGGGTAAATTATTTAGTTTTACTCGGCACGATTGCCTCACGTAATATGAGATTTCATTTGGATTATGGAATACGATATTGCAAAAAAACAAAAACAAATATCTATTGTATATAAGCATGTATATAAGCATCGCCTGATGTATTGAATCTATGTAATTCGTTATTATACCCCTCATACTTAATACAGTCGAGCATACTTATTTACAATTAAAATGTATATAGGTACTCGTTCTTGTACATACAAAAAAAATACAATATTTATATTTGTCGTACGATCGTGATCATTACATAGTATAACTATGTACTACCTTTAAACAATTATATTGCATTTGCATATAAAGAGAATCCAAAAATCTTGCAGCATCAATCATAGCTATGAGTCATTCCAGTTATAAAATATTAAGTACACAAAAACCAATTTTGGTTTATTAATCTATATATAAAAATTATTGGGACGGATCAAATATTCCAATTGGTTTGATGTACAGATATATAAGTTCAGAGCATTATTCGACGACTGTAACAATATCATCTGCAAATACTATAACTTTCCCTCTGAAATGTTGCCTAAATATTGAATAAATTAAAATTAATACTGGGCTTAGAACAGATCGCTGAGGGACTCGGTATCCAGGACAAAATAATAACTCAGTCAATCATCAATGCGAACTCTTTGTGAACGGATACATACTACCTTTGAAGCCAATATTCCATAATTTACGTAATAGTACAAACGCTTGTAACGCCATCCCTAAAGGGAAATAACGTTAGCAAAAAAAAAAACCGTAAATGATTATCATGTGATTCCAGAATACATCATTTGTGCCGCTAGCTCTAACGGAGAGGTATGTTAGTCGTGGGATTGTATTCTGGCAACTATGGCGGGAGATGGAAGGTTACTCAACTCACATCACTTACCTCAATCTACATCACTCCATATCTATGTCCGGACCTAGCCACTCATTGTAACAAAAAAATTATACTTTAACTCTAACATGATTTAATACATTTTATTAGGAACATTATTTACTCAATTTCGTGAACAATAAAAATTTATTATCTTACTACAAGTTAGCAAATAATAGAAAAATCAAAAAAAAACAATAAAGAAAGTAATTACAACATCTTATCACAATTATATCATGTTATGAAATTTTACAGCTAAGTAATATTACTCCGGTTGACCGGTTTCAATACAAACAAAATGTTTAATAAAAAAATATATTGCGTTTAATTGTTACCTTGCTATGCCGAAGACGAAGAAAGCACTTTCCACGGTTCGACAAGTCCGGTTTTCTCCTAGAACGAAAGATCTCAAAAAACAGAGAAAAAAAAAAATCATAAAGAAACAAAATAAGTAAAGAATATTAGTTGACTGTTGAAAAGAAAATTACTTAACTAGTTAGCATTATAATAAGATGCAAAAATTGAATTAATTATTACTAAAAAAAAACATTAAGATCATAATAAAAAAAAATGAAATATTTAAATAATGTCCAATAAATGAGACAAAAAAAAATAATGAAAAGAAAATAGAATCACAACTTATCAATTTAAGTCCTTGGTTATGTCGTCAGCCAGTCATAAGCTATCACCAGCAAAAACCGCTATCCAACAATTACCACACCCGGTTCATACCCCATATGCTCCCTTTGTCCTAAATCAGCTACGACAAAATCCGCTATCACCACAAATATGTTACACCTCTGCATGCGCCTTCGATGACTTAATCCGCGTTGAACAGCCCGTTCCAATTTTACTACACAATTCGGTGCAAATAACAAGTAGATTTCATAATACAACGTTTTTATTTTAGTATTATTTTGCACAACAACAACACAAAAAAAAAAATTTCACAACCAAATTGAACGCAATCACTAAGCTTGAAATCGAGGTGCCACAATTTCTATTGTATGAAATTCCATAATATGATATAGAATAAAGTCTATTTAATGAGACTCAAGCTACAACTTTTCCATTTCATTTTTATATGTTGTTTTCAACCACAGTATTATAGTTTCTAAATTACACCATGAGCCAAATAAGAACAAATTATTGTGTTCATGCTCATCACTGAATTTAACCAAAGTTCTAAACACTTGAATTAAAATTTATAAATGTAATTCTTTTAAATGAGCACAACTAACTCTTTTACTTTGGAAATCTTTAAGCTTATCAATTTGTATTAGAGTGCGCTTACGATTTCAGATCAAAAAAAACTTAAAAAAAACTTTACTACACTTTAACTTGGGTTTTAGGTTTTTTTTTTTTCTTTCAGCCAAACATGTTGGTTGAAATTCCAAACTCTAATGATCCCTCATTTTTATTTTTACTACACCAAATCATCTCATGACAAAACCGCAATTTAGCGGAGATCATAAAAAAAAATGGAACGATCTAGTAAATTTTTATTCCCCGCAAAAAAAATGTTAAATGCTTAATGATTTTATGGTTCATCGCATCAGGTTGTCTGTATGTGAAGTCATTGATAAAAAAAAATATTTGAACCAGGTACAATAAATTGGCAATACAGTTGACCCTCCGCAATTAAATCTTATTGCGATGAGAGTGAAGAAAAAACAAAAAAGAAAGAAAATGAAACGAATGTTACACGCTTTATTTATATCCATGAAAAGAGCAGCCACCAACTTACTCTTATTTAGTCCTTCATGAAGTGGATTCATTAGTTCGATTAGCGGATTTTCAGTACTAAGACCAGTTCTAAAACCAAACTGAGAATCGCTAAAGTAATTCATCCTATTCAAAAAATGAACCACCCTTTTAAACGCTTTTTCGAAAATTTTTGATAAGACAGATGGGAGTGAAATCGGACGATAATTGCTTATGAAAAGACGATCCCCCTTTTTGAACAGCGGTCATTCCGCTTTTTTCAAGGCTTTTGGAAATACTCCACCATTAATACTACGATTAAATAAATTAGTTAAAGGATCAAATAAAAACAATCTTTTTCAAAATTATCCTACTCAAACCAAAATTATCACTAAATTATCCAAAAAAGTTTGACAACAAATTTTATGATGTGTTTGAGCAACGACGTTATAGAAGTACTGGTTAAAACTGATGCAATTAAAACGTTTGACTCCAAATACTGCTAATACGTTTAGAATTATTCTTATTCAAAATTTCACCTACAAGAGCCCTTTGTTTTTTGTTGTTACCAGAAGCTTCATGAAATTTTTGAGTATAAAAGCTTCTTCTATTAAATGTTTTAATTTACATTTTATTACAATTTGAGCGGTGTTGTTTCAATTTGCTACTAAGAATATGAAACCAAACCAAAAATTTAAGAATCCACGGTTTTAACTTCCGATACTTCTTATTAGGTTTACCTAGAAAGGTAGACTGGGAAATATAATTATTTAATGTCAAAGCAAAAACATCAAATGTTCTAGATACATCAACAATCGAGAAAAGTGAGTTACAAGTTTCAAACAGCAAAAATTGGTTCAATAACTAAAAATCGACATACGTTTTACGGCTTAACATTAATCGCAAGGTTAATAAATATAGCACAGTGGTCAGTTATTTGTAAATCGTCGATTGTAGATGTAATAACAAAACAGGAACCCCTGTAAAATAAATGATCAATATACGTTGTTGAGTTACTTCTAATTCTTGTAGGCGCATTTACTTCAGCGATTAACCCTTGGCTTGACATTAGAAACTTATAATGATTGATTAGATTTGATTTATCAAGAATATTAATTTTTATATTCACTAAAAATATTCATCAAATTCTTCTAGAAATGCATCTATGTCCTATGATTGTCGTCTATAAACATAAAAAAAGTAAAGTTTGCAAACCGTAAAATCAATTTCAATTTTCAAAATGTCAAAGGTACTAAATCATAATCTGTGTTAACGATCATATTTAAATTATCAGATATATACACAGCAACACCAACAGCACGATAATTATTGTTACAACTCGCATGATAAGTTTGAAACCTGGGCCCTATTGCACCAACTACTTATCACTTATTACTTATCAACTTATCATAAGTTAGTTTTTTTGATAATGATAAGTGATAAGTGTTTCACCAAAACTAACAAAATCTCACTCACTTATAAATTTGAACACTTATCAAATTTTGATAATGATAAGTGATTGATAAGCGTTGCACATCAGATTGTCTATAACTTATCAATTGACGAATTATCAAATTTTTATGATAAGTTGTGATCTTCTATACAAAAATACTATAAATGTGATAGTGTTTGCTAAATAATATGCTTTCCGCACGTTTTATATGTTAAACAATGGTTTTGTACCTATGTATATAGCAAAACAATTAAAAAATGGTTATTCTGTAATTTAATAGCAACAACAATTTTGCATGTATATAATAATACACGAAGAGAAACCTTTTTCAATTGACAGTTCTTATTTCAGTGTTTAGAATCAATTGTAAAACTTTTCTTTTGTTGCTTTTAAAATAAATTCTCTTTTCTAACTGTAAATAATTTTTCAGCAGTACTTAAACGTAAACAATTTATTTTCAGAACAAATGATTTAAGAGAATTCCTATTAACAAATAAATTGAATTTAACTACATTATACAAAAATTGTAATCGTCATAATATATACAAACCAAAATGATTTTCCACTATTCGTCTCGTCCGCTTATGAGCACGATTAAATCTTTGCTCTATTATATCATCCGGATTTCTTCGCATTGGTGGGATAAGCCAATCTTTAAGTGAAAGCACTCTCACCCAAAATCACAGCACCGGGGAACGGGCGAAAACAAGACTTAAAATTACCAAATAGCCTTGTATATGGCAATACTCTGGATTCATGGACACTACCTGGCCAATTTGAATTTACTGCATAAAAGCTGCAGTCTGGGCCACACACACCATCATTGCATTCAGTGAATGTTTTCCATGTCGATTCGCAAAATGTTCTTCATTGACCGTAGGTGCATCTTTATTAATCATTGTTCCATCAAAGCAACCAGCTACCTGGGAGTAACCACCCAACTCAAGAAACTTCTATCCTGGATATTCCTAACCAATGCAGTGTTGTTAGTAGCTGCTATAAAGAACTCAATGCGCAGTTTCGGTCGGTTCCATGGTGCAAATTTGCTCCGATTTTTAACAATACGTGCTCAATTTGTTCATGTGACAAACGAAAATATTTTATCACTCGCGAGTCCAGATAATATTTGGTTCTGGCTTTCACTACATGATTTCTTCTTTCGTTTTCATCCTCGAATAATCTTTCGAACCGACGCATTTTTATATAAAAATTTAATTTCGTTTAATGAATTTCAGTTTTTGTTCACGAAAGTTGATATACCTACATTTGATAGTTTTATATAAATTTTAAAATATCGAAAAACCACTGTCTTACCTCTATGATAAATCGATCAGAATGAAATTGTTCTTACTTTGACTTAATATTATAACTAATTTTAATACAATAAAATAGCGGTATAAATTTTGAAATTAAAGTTATTATGTATTGTCATTATCATTTGTACTCTTTTAAAATTGAACAAAAGTTCTCATCTTACCAATAACAGCAAAAAAAAACGTTTTTAACAGACTTCCGTCATACCACAACAATTTGTAGCTCTTATCAATTTTTTTGAGTAGTGAAACTTTTCTTATTGATATTTTGGATAAGTTATCATTAAAGCAGTCGATTATTGATAAGTTAAAACTTTTGGTGCAACAGAACTACGAAAAAATTATCAACAACCTCAAACTTATCGCTTATCAAAATATTACTTATCATTTATCATTTCGCAAATTGGTGCAACTTAATTTTGATAAGTGAGTGCTTATCACTTATTATAACTCAATTAAATACTTATCAGATTTCAATTTGGTACAACAGAAAATTATCAAAAATTATGATAAGTTGATAAGTAATAAGTGATAAGTAGTTGGTGCAATAGGGCCCTGGAATATTAAAATTGGTCAAGTTTCATGTCACTAATCCAAATTTCAGACAAAAAAATTATCACGGGCAAAATTTTTAGAGAATCAATATGACATTTAAATCATCGAAATTTTAGCGCATACTAAGGATTTTTGACGTAATATTATAAACTTAGTATCGGATGAGTTTGAATTAATTTCAGGAGAGCTTTATTGTATAAAAAAAAAAAAAAAAATTATTAATATTAAAAATTACAAAACCTGAAAAAAAATTATTTATAAATTATTTATTTCTTCAAATGAGGTAATAATTACTAAAAGCTTCCCCTTGTCCTTCCTCATATAAATTGTAGAACTCCTCATTCACAAATACGTATACTTAAATTTAGCTTTCCCTCTTTTGCAGCATTGTAAGGTTGTCTAGTACTAGATTATATACTATTATTAACAGACATAGGGGTAGCACCATTTGCTTCAGAGCCGAAAATAGTAGTTGGCAGCCTTATTTTGTTCACATATTTTTTTTATTATCAAATCTTTTGTTTTTAGATAACAGCTTGACAAAAATAACATCAGCAGGTTTATTCGTTGAATTAATTCGACCACCTTTCACTGATCTTATAAAACAATGTCCAATTTCATTTTCGCTAAATGTTGTAATACTGAATCCATTTTGTACAATATTCACTACTTCTTGTTCGGCATTATGTTTTGAACTTCGGATATTTCGATACAGCTTTCTGTACAAATTTTTTCAAGATTATCTATACGAATCTTGTGATTACAAATTTCCGAACTCAGCTTTTCATTTTCTTTGTATAGACACTCGATTTTTGAAACACCTTCTCAAAATCTTTTAATTTCACAAATATTTTGGAAAAATTATCTTTATTGTCTTCCTTCGTACCAATAAGTTCATTGAATAAAGTAATTAAGGTCACACAAAAATTTGTTTCCGTTATTATGTTTTTAGCACGATTATTTAAAACAGATACATTTTGGGTAGCATTTATACAGCTTATGCAAGCCCAAGATTTACGTTTGGCTGGAATATCCAGCTCAGATGAATGCAAAACAGCACAATTGGCGTGAAACAGTTTTTGACAAACTTTGTGCCACATTTATTGCACGACATAATAATAACAGTAACACTAAAATAATTAAACTGTAAATATCACTTTATACGAAAAAAATTATGTAGTAAAATAAACTAACATTCAACATAGACTTAATTCACTTTTTTAAGCTTTAAGTTTATAATAAAATGATTTTGTTAGTTTTTTAGCTTAATTTATTTTTATTTTTTATTAATATTTTAATAAAAAAAACCCAACGTTTTGACGGCACATCCCACCATTTTCAAGGTTACAATTTATACTAAGGTTAGTATAAATTGTAACCTTGAAAATGACGGGATGTGCCGTCGAAACGTCGGTTTTTTTTTATTAAAATATTAATAAAAAATAAAAATAAATTAAGCTCAATCCAACAAAATCATTTTATTTCAACATAGACAGAATGAAAAAATAGATTTTAAAAATTAAATTCACAGCATAAAGTAAAGTTCATTGAGTGATGACATTCTTGTTATTGTTTACAATCACCCTTTATATGTACATAATATTTCTAAAAATAGATTTTAACTTTATATTTATTTATTTATTTTTTATTGTTAATATTATAATCTCCTATTGTAGGTGTTCACCGCACGCACGAGACAAGAGAATGTTTTTATGATGATAGTTAGCCCCATGAAGCTATTTATTAAAACATCCATTTAGCAGCAGAAAATGATAAATACGACTAGAGCAAATCTTACACGCAACAAGAGGTTACAACATCAACGCATATTAAAAATTTGAATAAGGTATAAAATGGGTTGGATATACCCTTTATAATCTCTTCTTGAAACCCATGGTTTCACCCAGATTCGTTTTTTTTAGTTTTCAATAAAGGTATAATTGTAAATGACGAAATTCTTGCGGCACAAGTATAGACTCACTTTTATTTCATTCTTTTATAATTAACATGAACAATATGATACATACACATAATGCAATATAGAAAAATGATTTCTAGCCTCGTACTTTTATGTCAAAAAATTTTGCTATTTTTTTACAACGTAAAATGGTGATAATGTAATGGCTGTATGATACTCACTTTTTTCCCCTCTTTTTCAGTGACTGTGAAAGACAAACGATGTGAGAGAAAAAATATATATACAAAATATTTGTGAGAGTGAGTGTATACACCATAGATTTGAAAAATATATAGAAACGTCAATAAAAGGGGTAGCTCATTTTTTCTAGCAGTTAATCGAGCAAATATAGCAAAAAAAGAATTTGATTTGATTCTTTTTTTTTTGACATTAGATACTTTTTTCTGAAATTTCTACCAAAAAAAATTTGTGTGCAAAAGAAAATAAAATATAAATTAACTTTACATATAAATTATGTCGCTGCAATTAATTGCGGCAGCTAATGCAAATTTATTATGCGCGGGCCTCATATTTCTTTCGTAAAAAATCAGTTAAGAACCAAAAAATAAATATTCTTCAAAATGGCTACTTCATTGCAAAAAAATATTTTGATTCTATTTACATAGTTTGTTTATCCGAAACTTCAAAATATTTGCATATAGTATTGTCTACACTACCCTTCTCTGTTTCGCTTTACTAGTTTTGCAGCACTTTATTGCAATTGAAAAAAAGTGAGTATCATACAGCCATAATACAGGCGTTTCTACTAGAATTGCTCACTTTTCTGCTAGAAAAAAGAATTTTGCTCAATTTTGCTTTTCAATTTCTATTTTGACCCTTTTTTCTCGCTTTTTTGGATTTTTCGGCTGCTAAAAAGTGGAAAAAGTAGCCAGTGTCATAAATACCATAACGTCATCAATTTATTTTGTGGTTAGCGAAGTTTCTTTTTCTCTTTTATTTTATTTTTATTATTCCGAGGTAAGCAAAGTAGTGCTTTGACTAATGTCGCAAGATTTCATTACGTTCCTTTTTTTGCGGTAATAGCTAGCAGCATATATTGCATATCAGTGGCACACATGATGGTCGCAAATCACTAACGGCAAATTCGAACAAAGAGACTTTGTACAAGGCGATAGCTGGTAACAACAACTGTAACCAACGGATTCGGATAATAATAAAAAAAGAGAAACAAAAACAAAAAATCTTATTTAATGTTTACCATATTACATATCATCTTGATGGATGATTTAATTATTTTCTTCTTGTCATTATGTATTATTAATGTAAATTCATTGTCATTGATTATTATTATTTGTTTATATATTTGAAACCTAGAAAAAAATTATTATTATTTTTTTTTAATCAACTCCAACTCCAAGAGCTTCTGGTACGTGGATAATGTCTGAGTTTTTTTATTGTTTAGTATTTTTTGCCGAAAAGTTATACATATTTTTACTTTCTCTCGAATAAGCATTATTACAAATTTTTAGTGCTTAAGAATTTATTACAGGGATCTTTCTTCAAACCGATAGAAATCCATCTTCGACGCACATGTCGGATTGCATTACAATCGATTAAGGAATAGCCAAGTTCCATATTAGTTGGCCATATTCCAGAACTTCATCTAAATCAGTTTTTCATCTGTTGTCTTATGAGCGAGTATTACAAAATAAGCAACGACCGTTAAGGGTTAATTTTACCATTAATATCAAAGGTTTGTCCTCCAAACCCAAAACAGAATAACTTTTCAAGCAAAATATAACTTAATTTAAATATTGAGCGAATAACAGCTGTCTGTCAGCAGCGGTTTGATTCACTAGAAAATAAATCTTTTGCGAGTTGAGCGTGAATTCTTTCGTTGTTTTTTACTACATTTTACAAAAATCTTTGTAGTTCTTGATATTGTAAAAATTTCACTATCTGTACATAATCACCAATTTTGCGGTCCGTCATGGTTATGGTAGCCGGCTAAGCTCGTAGTAGGTCGTTGGAAATGAAGAAAAACCGTATATGAAGTACAATTGGAAGAAAAAGAAAAGATTTTCTGTAAGGGATCAAAAATAATGAAAGGAAGGAATAAAAGAGGCGTCACACATCTGGGGCGAGGGGGAACCTCCATTAGGAGGCCGTCCCGTATTGCGACAGTTGTATCCATTAACCCTCATCTGGTTACCCGAACAAAACTCCGTGGACACACTCGCCGCCGCCGGATCAAACGACCCCAACATTTAAGATAGAAGTGTTATCCTAGTGGGTTCCCGGTAAATTATCGGGAGGGACCTTTGACCCTCCTCCCGATGCGATATAGTAGGTGATACCAAAGACACACCCTAGAGATTACCAATACCTCAAGTGTGGTTTTCTTTTCTAACAACCAACAAATAACCGCCACCACTACTAGATAACGCGGCCTGGTTTCGGAGTCACCTCCCCCTGAAGAGGCACGGTCTGACTTTTTAAAAAAGCCTATGGAATCTTAATACTTGTAATTTGCTACACACACATGTAATTTTGGTTTTCGAATTAATAAAATTATATTCATGTAGTTTGTCTATTTAATTAATTTATTTAAATTTTCCTTCATTAATTATTTATTTATTTTGTAACAATGTTAATTTATTTTATATTAGTTCGTCATACAATTATTTGTTTATTAATAAATTTTATTTTAAATATTTATCGCAAAAAAATAAATTTTAGTAAATTTTATTTTAAATATTTATTTATATTAATAAATTAATTAACTTTTTTTTTATCACCATCCATTTTGTGTATTACAATTGTTATGTTTAGATGCGCTCTGTACCAAATCCGCGATGAGACTGATTTGTTGTGTAATGTATTGTTTATCTGTTTTGTTTTTTATTGTATCGCGCGGTTGGTACACCTGGAAAAACCAGTAGAATGGGCGCGTTGTTTTGACGTGTGTGACGGCGAACGCATGTATACATGCGTGAACCGCCACAGGACTCCCCCACGAGTGAATTTTCTCCTCTGTGATGTGTGCGTATGTGATGTCTGCGTTTGTGTGTATGATGCTCGTGCGTATGCGAGTTACTGAGTTCGTACATGTGTATGTGTAATGCTCGTGCGTATTCGAATGTGTGTGTGTGGCGATCGTGTGTGTGTGTGTGTGTGTGTGCAAGTGTGGGCAGCAGTGTAGGACAGTGACGAGGGACATACCAGGTAGTTGGGAGCAGGGGCTTCGACCATAGACCTGATGTGGGCCTCAACACTGTCCCACTGGCCTCAAAACACGCGCCAGACCAGAAGGATGTTCTGTAATCTGACGTCGTGTCTTGAGGCCAGTTTCGGTCCTCTGTCGGGTCTGTTTTTGTGAGTCTGCTGGGGAGTGTGGTCGGGAATGGCTGTCGTTTGAGTCGATTTAATAAAACAAAATAAAAACATTTTATTGATCTAAATGGAATGAAATAAAATATGAAAATCAGTAAATAAAAATGGTAGTAAAAAAATAATACAAAAATTTACATAAGAAAAAAAAAAATTTTGGGTGATGGTGTTGTTGTGTTGCCTGGATGTTGTTGTTGTTGCTGCTGATGCCATTTTCTGTTGTCGCTGTTGTTGTAGCTGCTGTTGTCGTCCTTGTTGGCTATGGCTCCTATGATGAATACAGCGATAGTGGTGATAGTGGTTGTAATGGCCATGGCAATGATTACGGTGTGCTGTTGCTCGTCATTGTTCGCCATGATGGTATTGGTAATGACGGTGATGAGGTTGATGTTGTCACTCGATGTGATAACGGCAATGGCGATGTCCCGTTGCTGTTCCCGTTGGTGTTGGTCATGCTGCTGCTGTTGTTAAGGCGGCGATGGTGGCAGTGGTGATGGCGGTGAAGAAGTTGATCATATACCGCTCGACCCGTTACGTTTAATGCTACTGTATTAGCAATCATGATGCAGGTGATGGTGGTGGTAATTGATGGTGTGAATTCTTGTTTGGTGTATTTTTAGATGTCTATTTTATGTGTATATGTTGAATGTAATTTATGATGGTTGCGGTGATGCTGACTCCATATATTTTCTAGTTGAGGTGGTACGGCTTCATGTATGTATGGCGGTGTGAATATGTTATTGCCATTTACCGGATACAGGACTGTACCATGTGTCCAAAAAAAAAAATATTAACGCTTGTTCCGATTTTTATTATTATATTTAGGCGTGGCGTGTCCGTAAAAACGGACGTCGGTAGTCACCAAATATAACGTTTCCGTGTATTTTAATTAATAAAAAAACGCTACTTTTAAATTTAGGATTTAATAAATAATATTTGATTTATTTGAATTTAATTAGATTTGTTATTGTTTATTATGTTATTGGAAAATTAAATTTATTTATTGAAAATTAAGTTTTATTATTTTTGTACAAATTTTTAATTTTATTTATTCAATCCACCACCATTTATGTGTTTCATTTTTTTTTTTTGTTATGACCAGCGCGCGTTTGTCCGACACCAAATCCGAGATGATACTGATTTGTTGTGTAATGTATTGTTTATCTGGTTTGTAATTTTGTTTTTTATTGTGTCGCGCGGTTGGTACACCTGGAAAAACAAGAAGAATGGGCGCGTTGTTTTGACGTGTGTGACGGCGAACGCATGTATATATGCGTGAACCGCCGCAAGCCTCACCCACCGGGCTGGGCGAAAACGAAGACATACTTTGGGATAGGGTCATCAGCACGAATAAGACTCAACCCACAAACATCTCAACTTCGCACGAGCCGAATGACGAGAGTGAGAGAGAGCTGAAAAAAAATAACAAATCTATATAACTTAATATGCATTCGCTGAATGCGAGTATGTACAAAAAAAAATAAATGTTGCACGTCAAAAAAAAAATATAATGGCGACAACATCAGTGTGCAGACAAAACAAAACAATCATGATAAGAAAATAATCAAAAAAAAATATAGATAAAGAAAATACAGAAAATAAGAAACTTATGAAAATAAATTACCCCAAAACCTGAGTTTAAGTTGATAAAAAAATTTAATAGTAAATTGTAAATATTTAATAAAAAAAAAATAAATAAATAAATAAAAATATTTCATAGTAACTGGCTTTGTCCTTATAGAAATACCCCTCTGCACCGTGGCAGATTCTCAATGCTGTCTGTCTGCTCACCCAATTATTTCACCAAAATCATAAAAATCGTAAACCACTCTCAGAAATCAGCCAACAAACCGTATAACGGTAAACAGTTTCAAAAATCAGAAAACAAATAGTAGACAGAAACAAGCTTCCGCTCACATAACGGTAATCATCGTACGCCGCTTCTTGTATAGCAACAAAAGCTTATAAATAGCTACATATTTATTGTACAGCCTCTTACGCAATTCAGGTAGCACCCGGATCCGCGGCACACCATAACACAATGACAATAAAACAATGGCGTATTTCACTTTAGATTTTTTTTTGTTTTCAATCCAAACCTATACCAAATTTTGTTTTATTAATTTGCAAATTTACAGTTTTAGTAACTAACGTAATGGAAACACAAATATTGTTCGAGTTTTTTTTTATCTAACTATAGATTTTTTTCTTGTTATTTAATTATTATATACGCGTATTTTATATAATTTTACAAATCAAGCTCTACAATTTTTCTTTGTTTTAAACAATGCTATTAATTAATTTGAACAAAACTTCTTAAGTAATAAATAAAATTTAATATTCATTACTTAAATTTTTTTCTTTTAAATTTATTTTGGATTTTTACAAAAACAAAAATTTCTTAACTGAATCGTTAATTACATTCGTGTTATATCATAAAATGCAGACCAAATGACTTTCTTCTCTGGACGTAAAAAATTAATTATCCGTATTTGATCCGTATTGATTATAATCGCACCTTCGATTCAAAAGTGGCACAATTAAAAAAAATTAATATTTCAGGAGAGGGAATTTTAAATCAATGGTTTTTTCCAACAATCATTGTGATAATACCTGTCCACAAATAAATTTAATTTGTATGTAAAACGATGTGTTATAACTTGTTTTATTTGAGAGTATGCCATTTTTTCGCAGTACTACCCCACTACCTCCACACATGTTAGATATGTCAGTTTTGAATTGACGTAATTTTGAAGAAATTTAGAGTTATGACATTTCTAAATTCAATTATTTTCATTGTCGAAATAATAATAGCAAACAAAAATAAGCTTTTGTAACTTCACATGACTTTATTATTTAATTCAATATAAGTACAGTTCAATTAAAATAAATTTAATCATAAAAAGAAAGTATTAAACAAGAAAATAAAAATTTATTAACATTTTGTTAAATTAAATTAAGCACAACTACAAATGCTTGTAAAAATTTGCGTAAAATTGAGGAATATGGTTATTCCTTAACAAAGATAACAAAACACTTTTTTTGTTATCTTGGATTTTTAATGAAGTTTTATAAGCTGATTAACGCCAGCAGGACAGAAAGGTCTGATCCGAATAATCCGATATCCTTTCTAGATAGTTCAGCTTCTTCAAATTGTCCCTCTGCATAAGACGTTTTAAAAAACAATTTGTTTGCGAATTGCTTTTAAATTTTTAATACTCTTATTGACGTAAATTTTATTTTTGTAAACGTTATTTTTAATAACTCTGATAAACTCTTTATAGAGTAGAAGTCCGAATGCGACAATTCATTTATTTTATAAGGCTCTCCGCGCTTTTTTACCATTTTAATTATTTGAGCGTACTGAGACGGAACATAGATCGGTCCAGACTTTAAGGTCCTTTTAATCTGCTTTTCTATTGTGGCATGTACGCTGTCGCCCTCGTTTTGCGTATGCCCTGTAACTAGGTATTTGTGAGTAATTATGTTTATTTGCGGGTATTTTCTGACTGCATAAGCATATGCAGCTACCATATACTTATTTTTCTGCTGCCCACCACAATTGTCGGAGTAAAACACAAAGTCCACCTTTTCACTGTCTTCGATATTTCTAATAGATTTCTCAAAAAATTTTAAGACGCAACTAGCATTCCGTATGCAAATTTTTCAATTCCGATATTGTAAAGTTAAAACTGTTTAATTTTGATTTGTAATAAAAAATTGAAACATCCCCTCTAGGGCTTGGCATAATCGCCTGTAAATCATACACGGCAACTATATAATTTTTATTCGCCTGAACCTTGTCTGCGTATTTCTCTTGCCGTGATAATTCCTTTTCTCGCTGGTGTTCGTCGTATTTGTGTTTTAATTTTTGTTTGTCGTCATTTTCTGCATTTTTAAACGACGTGCATAATTCACATTGGTCCTTTTTAGGTATATAGAACCCTATATTATACTCGTGCGTAAATATTCTATGATACATAACGTAGTTTACGAACGGCTTATCATCTTTTATGCAGACTTCTTGGTAATTTCTAATCAAATCTGACACAGTTCGGCCTCCGTCGATGAATTTACGGGTCGTCTGAGCCCGAAGATAATGCGACTTTATTTGCGGGATTGGCTCAATGTGTTTGCGGACACCATCTTTTAATTCCGGCGCAATGGTTGGATGATTAGTATGTTTGCCTCGTAAGTCAGGTTCAATGAAACCCAAGTTATTTTTTTTTTGCAATAATTGTTCTTATTGGGCGGTCAGATATATCTAATATTGATTTAAAAAATGTTTTGCACACCCTGATACGCTGATACGATTTCAAAATAGAAAGCATTGTTTAAGTTATGGTGGTTTTGTGTAGATGAGTATCGGTACTTCGGTTTAATGGGAATCATAGAGCCTGCTATAAAACAACGCTGTTTGTCCAAATCGCCCAGCGCCGAATATCTATCAAGAATTTCTTCTCGTTTTAGTTCATTAACTTTCTTGTTACAACCAAGTTTACATTTTTCCCCGCATGCGGGGCGTAGTTTTCTTGCTTCGTACATTTTCTTGCTTTTCGAAGCAGATAAGTAACATCTCCCAGAATTTCGGTTTAGCTTTGACTATTTAATTGTCCACTCACTAGGCGTCGCTTTTTTTCCCCCTACCTTTTTTGATATTTTTTCCAGAGCACTTTCTACACCACATTCAATATTTTGGTTGACTTTGTTATCTGATTCAGTGGATGACGATTCCTTATCAGTTTCCATTGATAAAGTCGTTGTGTTTAATTCGCTTGATGAGATATAAATTCATTGTTAGTTGGAATGCTATGGTAAAGTGCATCCTGTAATTTTGCCGCCTTGTAAGAGAATTCCGGATCTTTGTCTGAATCATAATATTCACTATCATCGCTGTCCGCTGGAGAAATACAGTATTTAACTGAAGATCGACGAAAGCACAGCTTAGTGGGATTTTCAGAATTGAGTGTTAAATAAATTCAGAAGAATTTGCTTCCATTGCTGGTAAATTTTGTTCAATTTTATCCGATCGCTCGTCAGACTGTTTATTACGTAAATTTTCGGGTAATGTTGAAAGTATCTCAGCCAATGGTGAAATATTTAAATTCGGAGTAACAGCCTCAATCAATGGTAAATCTTGTTCAATTAAATGTGATCGATCGAAAGAGATTTCAGACTGTACTGCCTATTGCGAAATTTCTAAAATCGGATTAGACACTGGTAACTCTTGTTCAATTAGATGCGATCGTTCAGCAGATAAATCAGGCTATACGTTATTTCCTTTTTCAGCTAATGTAGGAACAATTTCAACTGATGGTGAAATTTCCAGATTCGGATTAATACTGCGACTATTACATGCTTCACGACCTTTATTATGTAATAACATCTGTAAAGATTTTTCTACAGGAAAAGAAATAATTATTTTGTAATAATTATACATCCATAACAGTAAAACTCTCATATCGTCCTTAAAAATTAAAGCATCATCTTCGTTCAGTACTGAATTCAATGACTGTACATCTTCGTTAAGTTTTTCCCTTTGCTTTTCTAAGCTAAGTTTTACCATTAATCCACCCCGACTCAAGGCCATGTTTGGTTAATCTACAAAAAAAACAAATTAAGTACAAAATACACAACCTTAAACCACCAAATACATACAAAAAATACAACTCTAAATATTAATTATAAATTTGGTATAAATAAACAGTTAACATAACATACCCTCATCACCAATAACGTCACAATTTCAGATTTCAATTAAAAAGTTTTTTTATTTTAACACAAAAACTGACGCAAATATCGAAATATTCAATAAATCATGAAAAACAAAACAATTAAAATTACCTTTCCATATCAACAAAAACGTCACAACTCAGGTTAGGATTAGGACCTCGAAATACATTTATTGTAACACATAAACTGACATAATTCGAAATATTACTTACCATAAACGAGAATAATGCCACAACACAAATTAAGCCTTCAACTAAATGTTTTTTTTAAATATAAAAATTGACACAAGTCCAAATGAAACACTTTTCTATATCCACTTAGGTCAACGGGTAAGACACGACTGAATTGTGTCATTTTTCCTCTTTTTGCATCCGTTATATTTTTCACAATCAAAAGTGACACTAGCGCTCTAATACGGGCAATAGAATAATATTAAATGTGTCGCTATTGTAGATCAAAAATTTAGCTTATTTTAACCATTATTCAACAACTATATCAAAAATCACGATTTTTGACTTGTGTCACTTTTGAATCGAAGGTGCGACATATTCTTATTTTACCCTCTCTCTCTCTCTCTTTCTCATCAGTTTCAGCAAAATCGTCACGTCGATAATCAATACATTGTGATGAAGCGATCAAGAAGCGTACCACAATATGAACATTTTACTAATCTAAAACTTTAAACTTATAAGAAATATGTAGTTAGTCAAATAATGACATTTAGGGTAATTAGGAGTTTGATTTTTTATTTTTTTTTTTTTCAAATTTCTGAGACTCTGTGTAAGAGAGTTTTACGCAAAAATTCCCTAAAACGATTTAACAAAAGCCATATTCATATTCATGTTGAGAAACATTGCAAATCATAATGCTGTATTTTAAATAAAAAAAGGCACAAATAACGGAACAGTATATGGTATATCAATAACAAACATATTTTACGATACGTGTTAGCAGATTATGATAGAATTTGATACGTACAATAGAATCGAGATTCTATAATATTTTCGAAAAATATTCTGGAATATGGAAAGCTGGAATGAAACTTTTTTTTTTTTTTTTGAAATGTTGCCAATGGCTTTATTCTTGAATCTTTCTACATAAGAAACTCACAAGAAGTAATCAAATCTTAAGCTAAAAATTATTACATATTTTAAGTCTTAACCAATGTTAATACTTATTGTTAGTGCTCACAATTTAAATAATTTAGATTATACTTATAAGTATAAGATAATCATTTAGTAAATTCACAGGTTCATCAGTCCGAGTGGATCTGTTCTTCTCAGTCGCCTAAATCGCGGCTGTTTTAGTATCTCCCTGGCTAATTCGTTGGGATGTGCTTCTAGTTTTGAATAATATTTCGAACTGAATTCTTTAATAGTTTCTTTAACGGTTTTAATCCCAAGATCGTGATGTATATTACTATTTCGAATGTACCAAGGAGCATTGGTAATACTGCGAAATATTTTCGCTTGGGCTCGTTGGAGGAGTTCTCTGTTTGAAGTGCTGGTGGATCCCCATAACTGAATACCGTATGTCCATATGGGTTTGATTATCGCTTTGTAAAGTAAAACTTTATTGGCTAATGACAACTGAGATTTTCTTCCCATCAGCCAATACATTTTAGAAAATGTAATTTTTATTTGGTTGCGCTTTGTTTCAATATGATTTTTCCACGTTAATCTTCTATCCAGGTGCAAACCTAAGTATTTTACCTTCGTTTGTTGAGGAATATATTTATCGTTTAATTTCACTGGTGGGCAGGTGCGTTGGTTCAGCGTGAATGTGACATGAGTTGATTTGTTTTCGTTCACTTTGATTCGCCATGCTTTCAGCCAGTCCGCGACTTTGTTTAAATGATTCTGCAATTCCTTTGAGGCAATTTCAGGATTAGTGTGGGACACCAGGATGGCCGTGTCATCGGCAAATGTTGATATTATTATTTTGTTAGTTACAGGTATATCAGCTGTGTACAACAAGTATAATATTGGTCCTAGAACGCTGCCTTGCGGGACACCTGCATTAATATCATTTAAGCAAGTAGTTGCGCTGTTTTGTTTGACCATGTATTGTCTTTGAATAAGATAGTTTCCCAAAACTGAGTGAAATTTCTTCGGTAGAAGCTCTTTAATTTTGTAAATTAGTCCATCATGCCAAACTTTATCAAAAGCTTGTGCGATATCCAAAAAGGCAGCAGAACAATATTTCTTTTCCTGGAAGATGATTTTGATTGCATTTACAGTTCTGTGTACTTGCTCTATAGTACCATGTTGGTTTCGGAACCCAAATTGATGGTCTGGAATAACGCGCCGTTCTTCTAATATTGGTTTCAATTTCGTTAATAACATTTTTTCAAATAGCTTTGAGATTGTGGGCAGCATGCTTATTGGACGATATGATGAGATTTGTGTTTCATTTTTCCCTGGCTTATGTATCATTGTGGTCAAGGATATCTTCCATTTTTGAGGAATATAGCTGGTTCGCATGATCGCGTTGAATACAAATGTTATTAGTTTTATGCATTTATCTGGCAATTCCCTTATCATTTTTCCAGTAATGAGATCATGTCCTGGTGCCTTTTTCGGGCTTATGGAAGTTTTAATTGTATTCTTAACTTTCTTCCAGTTATACTTTATAGGTTTGTAGGATAAACCATCATCCGTTGGCTGGGGTAGCACGAAATAATTATCTTCTACGTGTGGGACTAATACTGTTGCTAGATGAGCAGCAAAAGCATTGGCTTTTTCTTCATCACTTCTCGCCCAATTTCCTGTTGGTAGTCTAATCGGTGGATTCGAATTTGTTGGCCTTTTTAAATTTTTTGTTGCCTTCCACAAAGAATAATCTGTCCTCTCGGTTGCCGAGAGATCACTTAAATAGTTCTTTAAGCGCTGGTTTTCTTCTTCCCTCAAAGCAAATTTTAGGCCCTTAATAGCTCGATTTAATTTCCATTTCAATAACGGTGATTTTGTTTGCTGCCATTGACGGCGAATTTTTCGCTTTTCCTGGATTAGTTCCTGTATATTATGTGACAGTTTATTAACTTTTTCCGAACTACTTATGCCGGGTGTAGCCCTTTCAGCGGATAATGTCATGACATATTTTAGATTTTCTGCCGCCGCATCAATATCAGCTGGTGTGATCAGAGGAATATTAAGTGGACACTTTTGTTCGACTAGCCTCCTATATTGATCCCAATTAGTTTTCTTGTTTGTAAAACGATTCGGTATTTCGTTCCTTAGGACATCGGTACTCAATGTTACTATTACCGGCGAGTGATCAGAAGACAGATCATAGCAATCGGTGGCCTTAGCGTATGTACGTGGAATACCTTTAGTTACACAAAAGTCAATTAGATCAGGAATTTTCTTTTTTATCCGTGGGCCAGTAAGTTGGGTTACCGGCAGATAAATAATCCAGCGACTGTTCCTCTATAGCATCATAAAGTTGTTTGCCTTTCGGCGATGTTAATCTGGAACCCCAATGAGTATGTTTAGCGTTGTAATCACCGCCCGCAAGAAATTTATTACCCAGCTGGCTAAAATAATCCAAGAACTGGAGTTTTTTTATAGCATGTTTTGGAGGGCAGTACACTGCCGATATGACGCAGTTTCCAGACCACTCGTTGATTGTATATGTTCTTTCTCATATTTCGTAAGTTCGTAGTGTTTTAATCTTCGCTTAATCAATACAGCAGTGCCTCCTTGTGCGTTACCATCTGGGTGCTTGGTGTCGTAAATAGAGTACCCTTTAATTTTGAAATAGCTATTTTTGGTGAAGCGTGTTTCTGATATTAACATTATGTCAATATTGTGCTCAGTGAGAAATGCATGTACCTCCGCTTTATGTTGTGCTAGGCCGTTTTCATTCCATATGGCTATTTTGATGATGGTCATTTCTGGCTTTTTACGACTATCTGCATCAGCGTGCTCATATTCTGCATCATTAGATCCATGGTTCTCTCCATCATCGCCATGAACCTTTGCATCATATTGGTCAATTTATTTAAAGCCGTTGAGATGTTTCCCTCTTCACTTGCCTGAACTTTAGGAGCGGTACCTTAAAGAACACTTGCGTATGAAACCCCTTCGTGCACGCTGCCGTTTACATTTGCGCACTGTTTTCCATTTTGAGCGTTTGTGTTTAGAATATCTGGTCGTGCTTCTTTTCTAGCTGAAGAATGAAGATATAGGATTCGCTGTTCTGCTCGCTTCTTTGGATTGATTCTCCTTTTCAATTCTAGATAAATTGGGCACCCTCTATAATTAGCTGTGTGATTTCCATCGCAGTTGCTGCATTTTCTCACTGATGCTTCCTTTTTTGCTTTATTGCAAACCTTTGAATTATGGAGTTCACCACATATAACACAAACATCGTTCAAAGTACAATATGCTCTAGTGTGCCCATATTCTTGGCACTTAACACACTGTACCGGTCCATTTCTTTTCCTGGGTTCCTCGATGGTAACTCTTCTGTACAGTAGATATTTTAGGTTAAATATTGAATGGTTGCCTTTAACTTTTTTATTGTCTGGTTCTAATTCCAGACGAAACAATGGCTGAGGTACCTTCTCCCGATTAAAAATATTGGTAATTGATCTGCATTGGAAACCTTTTTAACGTAACTCTCTATTCCTTTTAAGATAACAACCAATCCTTTTTGGCTCTTTAGTTGATAAGTGTAGTAATGTTTACCAACTTGGTCAAAATGTTTAATTAATGCTCTGTAAGCATCAATATTGAGCGGTTGAATTTTTGTTTCTTTTATATCTTCTCTTTTGATCCCGGAAATATAAAATGCACCTTCCGTGATAAACTCGATCGTTTTTGCAAGTTCTCTATTTGATTCTTCCCTCAAATAGATTGGTGGCGGCTTCTCAGTTTTTGGAGTTTTTTCGGCCGGCGGCTCGTCAACAACCAAGCAAGAATACCTATTACCATGCGTTAATTCAACGCTAGCTAGCTTAGTGAATTTATTCGCGCTTGCACTGGCCGCTGATCTAGAGCTTCTTCTTCGTTTTGATCGGACAGTAATATACCGGTCTATTCCCGTTTGCACTAAACACTGACCTACATCACTGTTTATTTTATTGTCATTTGATGTCGATGCACTGTCATTGTTTGTTTTATCGTCAATATTTGGCGACGATGCACTTTTAGTTTCGTTATGGTTCAACATACCAATGTTATTTAAATTAATAATTTCACTTTGATTTAAATTGCTTGGTAAGGTAATTTTTTGAGCATTTAAAATTTGTTGTCGCTTTGGACTATGCTGCACTTTTATATTTTTATTAATAATTGAGGTCGTGACGTTCGGTGCCAAATCGCTTGCGGACATCGCTATCTGCTGATTTGGCCCAGCCTTTTTTACTTAAGGCGGAGATAAGAACATCATGATTTCACTTGTTTTTCACATCACAATATTTTTAAAAGAAAAAAAAAGATTTAAACTGCTGATTAAACTTTTCACACAGGTAATAAGTAAATTATTTAAATGTTTACTCGGTGGTAGCAAAATTGCAACTGGAATGAAACTAGACTATTTTTTAAATAAATTAATTCGAATATACTTAATGAATTTCATCGTAATCGACGTAGGTACCTTAATTTCATTTTCGGTAAGCCTAGTTGCCAGACAACTCGAATTTGCAAATTTGTATTTAAACATTTAAGTATATATGCCAAAATTTAGCTTCACATTTATCGTTCATTTATAGTAGTACCCAAATCTCGCTGGAATTCTAACAGTTCACGAGCAGAAAATACATAGATTCCTTAGTTTGTGCCAACATTTTTTCAT
The DNA here is from genome assembly GCA_958295665.1 of Tipula vernalis. Taxonomy (NCBI): domain Eukaryota; kingdom Metazoa; phylum Arthropoda; class Insecta; order Diptera; family Tipulidae; genus Tipula; species Tipula vernalis. The sequence continues at coordinate 227,357,494 of OY282559.1, read as the reverse complement.
AGACGTTGTTTCCATAAGGGCGCAATTTTAATTTTTACCCTATTAATTTTCACATGAAATATGATTGTATAAAATCATAATCATTTTAAATGTTTTGTGTATTTAAACATTTACTATCTAAAATAAACACGACCCATCAAACTTTTTATAATTTGTTTATCTAATGAAAACAAGACTTCCATTGAAAACAAGACAGATGGTACTCTACATCTTGTTGTAATTTACAAATATTGAAAAATAATCAGGCTGGCGGGTTTAAATAACTGTTATTGGTGATGTATGGAACAGAGTTATCCTAAAAATTGGATCAGGTTTAACTATTTGTGTTGTTTAATTTAACATAGGGACCTGCTTTAGGGATTATAAATTATTCGGCGCTACTTCAAAAATTAACTAACCGAAGAAATTGAAAAACAAATTGAAAAAAAAAAAAAAATTGTTTACGTGTTTAACTTTGCTCGCCCTCCTCTCATTCAGTTTTATTTATATTTACATATGTATATACTCTGTTTTAAAAAAAAAAATGTATACTACTTGTAAGATTCAAAGTTAAAATTTGTTTTTAAATGAATGATAATGAATTATTTAAAAAAAAAATTATATTTCTCGTATCGGTTCTACTAATAATTCCACTTCCACCATAAATGTTTCAAGTTGTATTTTGATTAACTTAATTCGTTGGGCTAGTATAGCATCGACGAATAGATTGGAATGAGTTGCGAATTTGTGTTAAATTGAAAAATGCTTCGTCAACCTTGCCGGCACAGATCAAAGGAATTGTATCACTTGAATCGCTTCTGCTAAATATGCCTATAAATATGAATAAAACTAAATATGTATATCGAGAAACATACAGTCGTTGTCAAAATTATTTGTGTTACGCAAAAATTGTATAATGTATTCTGCAAAAGTTAAAACTTGGGCTAAACACTTAATAAAACAACTAATTTTTTTGTGTATTTATTGTTAAATATTGATATTTCATTTAGGAAAAAAATAAATTATAAATCTTTATATTTCATTAAAATAACATTAAAAAACAAATGGATAAAATTATTTGTACCTACCTTCGAAAATTTCATAGCAACGAGAACATTGATATATTTTTTTGTTTAAAAATGTTACACGTCTTCATTTAATCATAATTTTCGCCTCCACAAGGCCAGTTTTGTTTTAATATATTTGTTTTGTATATTTACAGTAAATATACAAAAAAAAAATTAGTTGTTTTATTAAGTATTTTAGCCCAAGTTTTAACTTTTTCAGAATACATTATACAATTTCTGCGTGAGACAAATAATTTTGACAACGAATGTACGTGAAATCGTATATCCTTTTTGAAGACCGGAAGTCATGTTTTAATTTTATGATTTTCATGTTTTGAATGTGTAGCACTGAGTAAAACAAAAAATTTATGGAACATCATTTTTTTGTTGTTTTTTAAGATACAGGGTGTCAAATATTTAAAAATTGCAGGCACTTGGAATTATTATTATTATTATTGAAGGGCCTTGTGGGCATTCAGCCAGCTCGCACTGATCTTTTGTACTTGGACCCTGCTTAATTATCCGTTCAGTCAATATTCCGGCTCCTTATGGACCTAATAATACTGCCGGCCGGTACGTGATACATACTATCCGGGCTTATTGCTCTCCCTCCTAGAAGTTTACTACATCATGTACTTCTGTTAGAATTTTTTTTTTTTTTTCTAAACAAACTTTATTTTCTTACATAAACTTAATACATATACATAATTCGTCGACCGAATATTGGTTTGTCGTAAACGCCATTTGCTAAAGTGTGGGAAATTGATGTTTAAAGTTTGGACGTTAATAAAAAAATAACTAGCCGATCAATGTTTTTCATTTAAATGTTAAACTGTTTTTTAATTTATTCTCAACTTAATTACATTGGAACAATGCTTCCGAATAAATAAATTAACAAACTATATCTAAATTAACCCAAAATGAGATTGTCGTATACGCCAAATTACGAAGAATTTTTTTCTCGCATATACGTACGACAAAAAAAGCGCACGTACGACATACCAATTTGTACGAGTATAATACTGATCTAAGTTAAAAAAAGAATAAAATATTATTTTTTTTTTGCAATTCTGCTTCATTTTATTAAAAAAATAAAATACTTAAACTCAATAATTTTTTGTTCTTCAGTCCTTCTAGGACAATCAAAATTTAAAAATTATTTTATTATTATAATATTTTACAATTCCCCGCTATTATCATTTTTTGGTATCCACATTATTTTATCTTTAATAGAGCTTTATAATATTCCTGGTCATTTTGCGGCATAAAAACAAACAAGCTTTGAATGTCAGCAATTTTTTCTTTTGAAATTTGCTTTACCTTACTGTGAACCGAATTAATATTTTGACTGAATAAGTCTTTCGGTGTTGCTGTCGTTTTTCTCTTGGCTGCTTTCATCAAAGATATGCTCTTATATTCAATATGCCGTGCGTTGGTTTTAAATTGTAGTTTAAACAAATTGCTTCCTTCAAATTTCAGCATTTTTATTTTTGTAAATGGAACTTGCGAATAATCTAAGTTAAAAGCTTTACTAGAATATTCCTTAAAATCAGATTCTTTCATTTCCATAATTTTAAGCGTAACATTTTTATATGACATATTCTTAAGGTGATGTAAAAGTGATAATGGGCTGTATATTTCAAGTCGTTTTAAATGCCGATCAATGACACTATGAACGCAATCTACTTCTTGAATCAGTGAATGTCCTGGTGTTGAAAATTTTTGTACAATAACTTTAACAGTTGGATTTCTGTATAAAAAATACAATAATGCCGTTGACAACACTTTGTTTTTATTTTGGGCCACGCAGGAGTCACTCCAAAGTGTAATATATTTTAAATCAGGATTATCAACAATAGTTCGGTTTAAAATTTTTATAATCGAGCTTGCTATATCATCTCCTGTACGACCACTGTCAACTTCGCTCCACATTGCACAGTAAGTTATTTTAGGCTTATTAATCAAAATGCAAGTGGCAGTCATATTAAATAAGCTTAGCTTTCGTTTATAATAAAAAGCGGACGCGTTTCCTTTAGGTAGTGCAAAGACACTTTGTAGATCAAAACAAATAATTGCATGTTTCGGTTCCCCATTTTGCCTATCTACCTCCCTTTCAGCTCTCATGGCTATTTTGTCATCTTTATGAGCATTCTGTTGCGATATTTGCTCCTCAGTCGGATTGCGATTGCTTTTGAAAAGAACGCATCTATCGCATTGGTCCTTTTTTGGTCGATGAAACGACAAATTAAATGCCTGAAATTGTTTGCGATAGACGGATTCTTTTACAGGACTGCTTCTGCTTTCTCTGTACAAAGTGTACATTTTTGCAACAGTTAAATGAGCGTCTAAATATTTTTTTGTTGAGCTTGATCTACAGTAATGTGAATCGACGATGGGGAAACTGCCAATATGATTATTAACATCTCTGATCTGTTCGGGCGGAGTAGCTCTTTTTGTATTCTTTCCTTTTTTGGATGGTATCGGACTACCAGTTGAATGGTCGTTCAAATTTTGAAAATAATAATATATTCTCCGTTCACTAATATTTAGAGTATTTATGAAAAAGGTTTTGCATACTTTATGAATTCTTCCCTCTGATTGCAAGTAGTAATTATAACTGTATCGCTTTTTTATCGAATCGCGTATTCTTCTTCTTTTAACCACCTCTCTTTTTATGAATTTACAGTAAAATGATGTTTTTTCTTGATCCGTTAGTGCCCAAAATGCTGCATTTGTCAGTTCTCTATCATGTGAGGTAAAATTCATTGTGCACAGGTAGAAGCAACTATTTTTGCAAGGCTGTTTAACAATTCGAGCTGGCATGGTTTTACCATCAATATTGACATACTGTTGTCCGGTTTCGCGAAGCTGTTGACGAACGTGCTGCTTCCATAATCGCGGGTCACTTTTTTTTCTTTTTGGTAATGGCGAACAATTAGAAGCACTCTCTGAATATTTTAATAAAACCAAACCAATTGTAACACTTATTTAAATTCAATAAATATAATTTTGGTTTACCTGTAGACTGATAATCTGATGGAATACTTATAAGATTTTCATTCGATGGCCCACAATCTAATTCAGTTAGATCGCAATTATTTTTCTCTAAATTAGATGGAAATAAGCATTTCGATGTTGAAGCTAAGTGTTCAATTTTATTACAAGCGCTCAAGGGTTGGCGAGATGGACTCAATATAGATTTTCCTACTCTCGTTTCTACATCTGTTTCTACCTCAAAGTCAGGATCAGCGAAAGAATCATCATTATCTATTAACAAATTGTTATCTTAAATCAGTCTATTTAATTTTTTTTAATACACACCAAAATCCGATTCCCGGGAGCTTGAAGAGTTTTGATTACTCATTATTTTATAGTTTTCAAATTCTATGGCTTCGGAATTTTACAGTCTACTAAACAAAATCACGAAAATAACAGCAAAATTAAAATAAAATTACAGCAATATTCAATGAAATAGCACACTAGGGTATTTTTTGCAAATTCCAAGTTAACTATAAAACACAACTATACATTTTCAATAATTTTTTTTTATTCGATTTTTTATTTTTATTTTAAAAAATAAAATAAATTAAAACTGTTTTTCTTTCTTTTCGTAATAATTTTTTTAATGAAATTTAGGAGACCGGTTTCGGATTACATCCATCGTCAGTCCAATTTTTTAACTACTGAATTATCATGTCATAGATTTTATTTGTTTTTGTATTTATTTTATCGTTGAGAATGTATGTGTTGTGACGATTCTTGTAGATCTCCAACTCTTCCAAACGGTCCATTAGATTGCTTTTCTTTAATGTATGTAATATTTTAAAAGTCACGGCAAAAAGAAAGAAAAAATGGCTAATCTCCATTTTTACTGTAATTATAATGAGTCATCACTCAGAGCTGTGTATAACTACACGAATTTATACGACAAATTACAACGCAATAAAATCAATCTCCACTTCAACCGTTCATGTCAAAGGCTTAAAATTATACCTAATTTTATAAAAATTATCATAAAAAGCCATTCTCCAGCTGCCCAATATATAAAAGATAAATCTCAAAAAATGTGGCTATCCAAAAACATCAAAGATTTATATACAAAAATTGATCATTTAACATTAAAAACATACAACGCACAACTGATGTTATCCAAGATCTTCCATCCATTAGAGTACAACAACATCATAAACCAAATAGAAAACCTAACGGAAATAAACATGAGGAAAAACGAAGAATTATTTCCCGAAAATTACGTAACTTAAAAGATACTCAACAACACATCATAATCGAAACATCAAACGAACCTGTAAATTCAATAAAACATAAATTTCACAACAGGATACACAACCTAACAGATATCCAGTTCAATATTCCTGAAACTCAAATAATTGAAAAAGGCTTAAAACATAATCTACCAATAAAAAACTGCAAAAAAACACAAAACAGACACCTGTTAGAGATTGAAAACGCAATCTTAAAAGCTGAAAAACAACACCAAGATGACATTCGGACACTTGTAATTAATGAAATAAAAACCAAACAGCCCTTCAATACCAAAAAAGAAACCTTGATGACAAAGAATTTGAAAAACATAAAGAATAAATTATCAGAAAACAACGCGTTAATCACGAAAGCTGACAAAGGTAACACCGCAGTCATCATATACAAACCTGAATACGACTTAAAGATCGACGAATTCATTTTCAATAATAACATCAGCATCCTTAACAATGATCCCACAAAAACATACCGAGCAACCATCAACCAAGGCATCAACAACTCAACTGCTATTTTAAACAAACAAGTTTTTTTCAACAAAATGATTAAGCCGACAGCACCCAGAATCACCGGTCTACCAAAACTACATAAAATAAACACACCTATCCGTCCGTTGATAAATTTCACAACGTCTCCATCATACAAAATTGCACAATTTTTCAATAAATGGCTAACAGACAACATAAAACTCAACAACAATTCATCTATAAAGAACAATATTGAATTAGTGGACAAAATAAGTTCAATTCATATACCCAGCGGCGCCAAACTTGCGTCTTTCGATGTCACCAATATGTACACCAATATACCAGTTGCCGAAACTATCCAGATTATAGAGGGCCTATTAATACAAAACCGCATACATAATAATAAAGTGACACAAGCTGTGAACCTCCTAAAAACGATCATGCAACAAAATTATTTCCAACACAACGATAAATTTTACATACAAAACGATGGCCTACCAATGGGCAGCCCACTATCAGGCACCTTCGCCAACATATATTTGAACCACATCGAGGAAACATACATAAATAGCAACAAAAACAAATATAGAAAAAACATAATTTATTGGCATCGTTATGTCGATGACATTTTAATATTATTTCACGGCACCAAAAGACAACTTGATAATATGCATACATACATCAATAACATACACACAAATATTAAATACACTTTAGAAATTGAAAATGAGAAATCCATCAACTTCCTTGATTTAACAATCAAAAACAAAAACAATAGACACAATTTTTCAATTTACCGCAAACCAACTCAAACGGATCATACTATTCACAGAACGTCGAATCACCCAGCACAACATAAGATGGCAGCATACAATCATATGCTAGTAAGGCTCAACAACATTCCCATGAGCGATGAAGATTATGTTGAAGAATTATACACCATCATGCATATTGCAAAACAGAACGGATACACAACCAATATGATACACCGCATCAATTCTAAAATAAAATATAAAATTCAACAAAAACATTTAACTTCAATGTACACAAGCGATGATAAAAACAACAAATACATCGCTATAGACTACAACAAACACACAAACCATATTTTGAAAAAGACATTTAGAAAATACAATTACAACATAGCACACAAAACATCACAAAAACTTGGAAACAAATTATCAACACAACAAAACCGTATTGACGACACCGGTATTTACAAATTAATTTGTAACGATTGTCCTAAGTTCTATATCGGCCAAACGGGAAGAACATTTACACAAAGATTCAATGAACACACAATAGAAGCAAAACATACAAACACACACACAACCTTCAAATCAAATTACGCTCAACACTTAGTTACCGAACAACACACATTCACAGACATAAACAGAAATTTAAAAATATTACATACATTAAAGAAAAGCAATCTAATGGACCGTTTGGAAGAGTTGGAGATCTACAAGAATCGTCACAACACATATGTACATTCTCAACGATAAAATAAATACAAAAACAAATAAAATGTATGACATGATAATTCAGTAGTTAAAAAATTGGACTGACGATGGATGTAATCCGAAACCGGTCTCCTAAATTTCATTAAAAAAATTATTACGAAAAGAAAGAAAAACAGTTTTAATTTATTTTATTTTTTAAAATAAAAATAAAAAATCGAATATATCCACGTAATAAAAGTCACGGCAAAAAGAAAGAAAAAATGGCTAATCTCCATTTTTACTGTAATAATAATAATAATAATAATAATTTTTTTTTATTTACGCAGTATTAAATATACTAACAATTTAATACAAAAAAAATATTTTTGATTTTTAAAAGTAATCACCAGCGCACGACAAAACAATATTATATGATAACAAAATGCAATTAGTATACGATATTTTGTCGTACGTGCAAAAATTGGCGTTTACGACAAACCAATACGAGATAAATCAAAATTTGATGCATATACGACAAAAACGATACTGGTTTCCTTTGTAACGGATAAAGATACGAAAAAAATGGTTCCAGATTCAGAAAGAGCGTAACTGAAAACTTAAGGCTCCATTACTACAGCAAAATCTCCAAATTGGCGTTTACGACAAACCAATATTCGATCGACGAATAGCTGGGCCAAAGCCCAGACCATTTACATAAATCTTAGGAAAATTCATTGCACCGTAGAGACTCTAAATTAATCGTTATTATATAATTTAAGTGTTTGGTCATTTACTTTAAATTTCTTGTGTTATATAATCAATTCCATTAGCTTATTTTTATTTTCGGTAAAAAAGGTTAAAAAGTCCGAAAAACAATTTCTATTGAAACGAGTCCGTGAGTGAAAGTGAATTGATGTCGGCCAACTCGCTTCAGTGTCCGTTGGCTTTCATCAATTCCACTCACGGCTCATCATTTCATTATGGGTGTAGTAGTTTTACAGGTGTGTGTGTGTGTCAGTTCAAATGAGGTCAAATCTATTATGGGGTTGTATTCTAATGAGGTCAAATCTATTGTGGGATTGGTATCTAATGAGGTCAGGTCTATTGCATGGTTATGGGTTGAGCCACCAGTATTTAGCTCGTACTCTATAGTTTGTAGTGGAATCTATTGGAGGTATAGAAAAGTTAAAGCGATTATAAATTAAATACTCCTCTCTATTTTGGAAAATTGATGAGTCGAATCCTTTGATATTCTGCCTTCTTTCAATATGATATATTGGTGGATACCGCGTCACCGGGTCCTCTATGTATCCCATCTTGTCCAAATAAACAAACGTCTCCGGTCCTGGGTTTTTTTATCTTTGCTGCAGGCTGCTTCATTTATTAAGTCCTCGGTATAGTAGGGGGCAAATATTAACGAGTTTTCGCTTTTGTCAGTAGCATTCTTGATACGGTCCCTTGTCAGTTTCAATATGTGAAGATCTATTATATTGTTTCCATATTTGGTGTATAATTTTTTATTTGAAATGTATTTTTTATATCCGGAAATGGCCGTTCGGAATTCTCCGTGGCAATGTCGGAGGCATTTTCGTTCAAATATGCGAATGCCAATATTGGGCGTACCAAGAACTTATAACAGATTTGTTTGACCGATTTGGAATCTTTTCCAATTGTTTCGTGTATCCGATGTTGATAGCTGGTATGGCTTTCGAAATAAAATTATTTCGCATTTAACTTTATCCTCCATGTATACAAGAAATCCATTGTAAAATTAACTGCATCTTGGATATTTTTCGTAATAGTAGTTATTTTTTGGCTGTACCATATATGACTATATCGTCAGCATAGGCGATTGTTTGTATATCCGTTGAATTGAGTTTGTTGCATTCGATAAGCTCCTTCGTATACAAGCTGAAAAGCACAGGGGCTGTGATTGATCCTTGTTGTAATCCGTTGTGAATTTTGAATGTGTTTGTTGATAATTCAGCTCCATTTGTTGTTCTAAATTCACGTTTGTATAACAATTCGTATAGAAGCTGTCAAAATACATTTTTACCATTTTATAAATTAGCCCATCTAGCCAAACAGACTCGAAAGCCTTCTCCATATCAATTAGGATCGTACCAGTACAATCAGTTTGGTTTTGATTTCTACATACATCTGCTGTAAGTTTGGTGATTTCGTGTATTGTAAAATGTTTATGCCGGAAACCAAACTGATTGTCCAGTAATAACGCGTTTTCACTAATATGATCTTGGATTTTATCATATATGATGATCTCAAGAACTTTACCAAGGTTCGAGAGAAGGCTTATCGGTCGAAATTTTTTTGGATCTAGATGGGATTTTCCTTTTTTATGAATGGGATATATTTTTGCCATTTTCCAAATATTTGGGAAGATTCTATTATTTAAACAGTGGTTGATGAGACAGCAGAGTTCTTTTATTATTTTGTCCGGTAGATATTTTAACACGATGCACGGCAGGTTGTCTAATCCGTAGGATTTTTTCATATTTAAATATTTTAGGATTTGTGTTAGTTGTGTAATATTTATAAAGTATGTATTATTATTATTGTAAATTGGATTTATTGCAGAATTATTGTTATTGAATTGTGTTATAGTGATATTATTATTTTTATTTTTTTCAAAATTATTTATTAGTAGTTCTATTGTTTGTTTTATTATTTGTTCATTCGCCGGTTTCCCTAGTTGTGGATTTGGTATAGTAGTTTTTTGTACAAAATGTCCTAATATATTTAAATTTGGCGGCTGTTCATAAATGTTGTACTTGCTGCCCTCTCTCTCCATCTGCGTCCAATCAATGTTTATCTCTTGCATATTTCTCGTCTCTGTCTCATCAACTTGTAGATGTTTTATATTGAAATCCGTATTGTCTTTGTTGCTTATTCGTTTTATTTGCGCAAACATTTTCGGTCTAGGCTTTATACATATTTATCATGTGGTCTGTCCAACGTTTATTTATTTCAATTTTTATGTTTTGCACAATTAATTCGTTGCTACGTTTGATTCCAGCTTTTAATATATTTATTTGATGTTGTGATAGTCTGTTTAATCTTCTCCCTCGTTTTAGTAATAATATTCTGTGTGATTTAGATTTGTATAATTTTTTTATAGTGTTGTTTATATAGCATTCCATATTGTTCTTTCTTACTATTTTTGGTGTTGTCATTTTAATGTTTGAATTTATTATTTGCGTTATTATTTGAATATTATTATTGATTTCATTATTTGATATGTTTGTCTTATCCGGTATTATTTGTTCTATTTTATTATCTATTAAATATTTATGATATTGTTTTTCTAAGTGTTTTGCCATAATGGCCAATTAAAGTATTATTAAAAATAAATCTTAATTGCGGATTTACAGCAATTGTGTCTAATTGAAAATTATTATTGTCATTATTATAATTATTGCATGTTATTTCGATAGCCTTATGAGCGCTATCATATGTGTGGGCAGGTATTCTATCATGCTCGTCAGTTTGAATGTTTAGTCTCATATCGATTATAGCGAAATCTAATATGTTGTTTGTCCTTATAAATGTGGCGCTGTCCGGTATATATACACGTGCCCTGTATTCAAAATCTTTGCGTTCTAGCCAGTCATCTAGTTTTACGCCACTAATGTTGTTCGACGCATTCCCCCATCTAGTGTGTGTTGCATTGAAATCTCCAGCTATTATGTAAAAGTTATTAGGATTACCTAGATCATAATTTATGAAGATTTGTTGCCATTCATTATGAAAGTGTGACTCAGTTAAATTATGGTTTGCGTGGCTGCAATAGATTGATATAATGTAGAGATTTTTATTGTTATTTTTTAATTTAGTTTTTATTGTAGTATATTCTACGCCAGCTGTATTATTGTTGGTATTAGTGTATATTTGTTCATAATTGTATTTATTTTTTATTATAATCGCTAGCTATTATTTTTAATCTATTTGTGCTGCTCATTTTGTTAATTCACGGATTAACTCCAGGAGTTGAGCTATCTGTTCCCCTTGTTGAGATATTGTATTTGCCATCTTGTCCATTTTTGTTGTTAATGATTGTATAGTTGTATTGTTATCGGTTGTTGTTGTTTGTTGCTTTTTACCAGATAGCATTTCTGCAAAAGTTCACTTTCTTTATCAACGTACGTATTTTTAGTAATTTCAATTTGTGCCGGTTTGTGTGATTGATTTCTTTTTTCTAGGATTTTCTCTTTTAATCTGGCCACTGTAGCCAATTATACTGGGCACCCTTTATATGATGCCGGATGTCCCCTTTGTTTTACAATTGGCGCAGTAAATCTCATCTTTAATTATCTCCGTTTTGATGGCGCATTGTCCCGGTTCGTGATCTAATTCACATTTTACACACCTATATTTGAGGTTACAATTTGCTGCAACGTGGCCAAATCGTTGACACGGGTAACACTGCGTGATAGTAGCCTGTTTCTTTAGGTTTTCCCAAAAGATTTTCTGGTAGTTAATTGAACTGATATTGTAGATTAGTCTCATATTTGTCTCGGGAGCGCATTGTACTATATATAGTGGTAACTTGATGTTCTTCTATGTTGCGTGTTTCGTTTTTAATTGTGTTACACTAAAGACTTTAATGTTGTGTTGTTCAATCGCTTGTTTAATGTCATTAGTGTTTTCTTCTTCATGTAAACCTTTCAACACGATAGATTTTGGTTTTTCGGTTTTTGGTGTGTATGTAAAATATTTTGGGTCACATTCTTTTAATACGTCTTTCGCTACTTTATTGTCTTACTTTGTATTGTCCAAGTTATCGATTTGTAGGGTGTGTTTAACTTTGTTGACACGCTTTACATTGAAATTTTGGATGTTTGACCCTTTGATTAATGCTATGGTGTCATTGATTTCTTGGATGGATGTGTATGGGTGGTGGCCGCATACTTTTCTTTGTTGATGTTGTATCGGTTGTTGTTGTCTTATTGTTTGTGTTAATTGATTGTGCTGCTACACCGGATAGTTTTGGCTTTATTTGTTGTTTTTGTTGTTTTTGCTGTAGTTGTTGTTTACCAATAATATGTTGTTTATATAATGGCTAATATTGTATTTATGTAATAGTTAAATAAAAATTCAATATGGAATTTAGCCTTTTTTAACAAAATTATAAATCAAAATTTATTTTTCACAAATTCACATTTAAACTTTATTATTATTTAATATTTCGGCATTCATGCCATTTTCAAAAAATACACTCTGTTGTTCGTTTGGTTGTACTTTCATGCACTTAGTTTTATTTTGAATAAACTTCGGGAAAAGTTTACATCTTCTGCATTTTAATAAGAAGTATCTCCTAGTGATCGTTTTACTTATTTTATCGTTGATACGTATCCATTTTAATATGTTTCTGTTGATCTCAATATTGTAGTTAATCTAAAGAAAATAATGAAAAATAACAAAGACATAATCATTTTACCAAGTGATAAAACGAAGAAAACGGTAATCATGAATAAGAGTGAATATATCCAAAAAATGAAGAATTTACTCTCAGACACTAACACATATGAAATCGTACATAAAGATTTAACTACATCTACTAATAATAACCTGAATAAATTATTAAAATCAGTTAATATGAGTTCGACATTAATAAAACCACAAAACATCCTACATGTCCTAGAATGTACGGATTACCAAAAACACATAAGGTTGATATTCCACTTCGGCCGATAGTATCCACTATAGACTCTCCAGGGTATCCTCTATCTAGGTACATGAGTAAAGTTCTTAAAAATCTTACTAATTATAGTAGATACAATATTAGAAATTCATTGGAATTTAAATCATATATCAAAAATATACAACTAAAAGAAGAGGATATTTTGGTTTCTTTTGATGTCGTATCCTTATTTACGAATATTCCGACAACAATAGCAATTAAGGAGATAAAACTTCAAAAGAAAATACAAAAAAATTTGTAAATTAAAAGAATTTGAAATACAAAAGAATTTGTAAATTAACGATGTATTAACGAATTTAATTAACGATGTATAGTAAATAATTAATTTTAATTTAGTTGTTGTTTACCAGCTGTTATTTTTGTAGATGTTTTAATTTTATTTTTATTTTTAACTTTGTTTTTTATCGTAGTAAATGGCGCATCATCCTCACTAGCCGCAGTGTCGTCAAGCCCCATGGCTGCATCCTGCACCTCAAGTGGATTGAAGCGGTTGCTCACCTCGATGCTCTCCACTGTCAAAACTTTTTCAGGAATTGTTTGTTCATTTGTGATTTGTTGTTATAGTTTTTTTATTGTTTCGTTCATTATTGTAAATTGTGATTCCATTAATGTAGCTTGTGTTTCCATTTTATTTATTTGTAGTTTAAGCCTATTATTTTCGGCTGCCCATTTTATTTTCTATGTATCCAACGTGTCCGCATTTAGAGATAATCGTGAACGCGATCTTTGTTGCACTTTTGGAGCATCCTGTAATCCCTTCAAGGGCTGCGTGTTCTCCCAATGTGATGTTGTCGGGTTATTTGTTTTCTCGTTTGTTTTCATGTTTGATGTTTCTTCTTCATCAACAATGTAGATTTGGCATGCGCTCTTTTTACTGTTGTAGATGAGCCGGACTGTGCAGCGTCAGTTGACACTGTGTCTGTATTGTTGACCCCTGCCACGTTGGTAAGGGACACTTCACTCACATTAATTTTATTTTTAATGTTTTCCACTATTAAACTTAATTATAAATATACTACACGAAAGTTTGTGTGTGAATTGTAATTAAAAAAAACACTAAACTATTTCACTAATTCACTAAGTAAACCGATAGTATTGTTACGCATAATATTGTACCTTAAGACTATTGGAGTCAAGCAGATTAACCGCTACACTCTACCTATAATTTTCACGCTACGAACACGTTTAAAAAAAAGAATCAAAAAAAAAAAAGTTTTCAATGAACCAAAAAGTTTGTGGTACCCCACTGTATTCAGTTATATAAGCCGTGTTTTTCATGAGAACTGCACTAGAACTCGATAAACTTTAAATTCCTTTTATTCTATGTAAAACGAAAAAAAAATTAATTCATAAAGCGTGAATGTGTAGTGTATTTGATATAATTACATATATTAAGTTTAAAATTTCCCCCTTCAGTTATTTCATCCCCATTTTCTTATTTCTTGCTGACGTCATTACACGCAACTACACTCGATAAATTCATGCGGGTTTATCCAGTGTAACTAAAAAATAAGCTATAATTGTCATTATTTATTGCTGTAACAACTTAAAATGTGTATTTATGTGAAATGCACTACACATTATCACTTTATGAATTTAATTTTTTTTTTCTGTTTACATAGAATACAAGGAATTTAAAATCTATCGAGTTCTAGTGCAGTTCTCATGTAAAACACGAGTTTAGTAATAAATAATGTTTATATTACGCATACAATTGTTTGCGTTCCAAAAGATATATAAAAATCTTAAATCATACGCTTACCGCTATTCATTATCAAAAAAAACATTTAAAAATCGAATGATCGAATTTACCGTTTTTTTTATTGTCTATCATGCGAGATATTTTTCTCGAGCACGTTTTTTTCACTTTTACTAATATACGCCACGAATGTTTGTGTGTATCACTAAATCACTACTATGTACAGCACTAACGTTTGTGTGTATCATTAATTTTTTGATCACATGTAAAAGACTAAAACTTTAATAACTAAAAAACTACTGGGGATTTCATTGTCCCGTTCACTAATTTATTGTCACTATACTATTGTTTACCCATAACCATCACTAAAAACTTAAATATCTAAAAAAAAATTTGTATTGTATATCAAAAAAAATTTTTTTTCACTAAACTATAAATTATATCACTAAATATCTAAATCACTATATTTATTACTAGAATAAATGACTTAATGTTCAAATATTGTCTATATTAAACACTAAAAAAATGACTTATTGTTCATTTTGCACTATATATTCACAGACGGCATGTTGAAAAAAAAAATTATTGCACCGGTATATTTTTATTATTTTATTTTTTTAAGAGCACTAATTGGTTTTCGATGTTTATCGTACGACGATCGATCACAGAATCTGTCTGTTAGAAAAATGGTAGCATTGGTACCCAAGGTCTTCGAGAGGGATGCCTCACTCCCGTATGTTCCTTACCCTGCCCCGTCTTCCGTTTTGATTTTACTCTTAGGAGTTGCTGGGAATGGACAGTCGACTGCAGGTCACCCAGCTTTACTACAGGAATACAAAATAAAACTAGAGGGTGTCTGATATCCAGAGTCCGCATACTTTGGACTGATTAATCTTTCTTTAGCGCCGTAGTTTAGCCTGTGCCAATTGGCCTCAGTTACCAGTGGTTGTCACGAGGCGGCAGCACGTACACTTGCGAATTGTGACTAGGTCATCTCCTACACAACTGTACCTATCACTCAGCTGCCTAATACATGGCCAGAACAGCTCACGTGATGCGCACCCTAATGAAAGGTTACGGAGCTGGTAGATTAATCTACTCAACTTTGCCTCCCCCCCCCCTCCCCCCCCAGTAGACGCCAAACCACCATCACGAACTAGAAAGAATGTAATGTTTATTTTATTAGACTAATTTATGTTAATCTTTAGGAAAACATCACGACGGTTGAATAGGTCGAGATAAAATGGTGGAAGCGCGTTGAGGTTTGCTTTTTTAAGAAATTGTTTAAAAATAATGGACGAATTATTTGGCACTCGCTCAACAATATCAACATCATACTACCGATCCGTTGGTATGGTTAGTGAAAAAATAGAGCCTATGTTTTTTCCCAAATACAAGTAGAGCGGGTTGAATGCTGTGACGGCAATCGATCATCCTCTACATAAAAAACGCGAAAAATCAATGATGTCCGCAAATCGGTTTGTCGAAAAGTACCCCAAGTAGCACGAGTGAGTTGGTATAACGTTGTACTGTGGTTGGCTAAATGACTACTGGTCGGCTAGCCAACGTTGTGACAATGGTATGACAACTGAGATACAACGTTATTGGGGAATAAATTTTGGGTTGTAACAACGTCGTAATAACTATTATCCGACTTGTCAATTGACCATAGAATACAAGTCAGGAAATAGATATATTGACCACTATTTTGTTTGTATTTTAGCAGACAGGACAACTATTTTTATAAAATATATAAATAATCATGTTGTCTTCTTTTATCTTATAAATATAATAATTATTTGTCTATTTCCTTTATCATCTATTTCATTATTTACGACTTTATGAAAATTTACTTCATAATAATTGTAAATGTAATATTCACATTCCCTGTAATAATGATAACCCAAAAATCTGGCAAGACACGACATATTTTTATAAACAAAGCAAGTTTTATCGTAAATGTGCACCTATCAGTGAACTAAAAACTCATGCGCCTTATAAATTCGTCTTTTTTAAAAATATATTTCTGTTATTTCAAAAATATTTTTATTTTAGGTTGACTAAAATTTTCTAAAATCAATTTAAACCATATTGAAATAATCCCCACCTTTAAAATAATGATATTACAATAATATTTAGTCATTAGAAGTATGAAAATCAGAATTTAATTTTCAAAAAATACAAATTTTTATATGCATGTATAATTAAAAATGGCGAACTTCATATTAGCTATGTATTAAAATATATTTAAACTACTAAAAAGTTAGATTAATAACCAATTTATAACAAATTCGACTCAAAAATTACAAATTTGTTATTTTATTTCCAAAAAAGTTACTTTCACGACGGTCTAGTCATTCTCCCGACGATTTATTTAATTTTATTACCAAATTGTCAAGAATTCAACTGTAAAGATATTTGCACACCAAATAAGTTATATTGAATAGCGTTGTGCATTCACCTAAAATTCCTTAACGACAAAAAAGAAAAACTTGAGATAGTTAATTTAAAATTCCCTGAAAAAGACAAAGGAGACTGTAATGATACAAATGTATTTGGTTTTTTATGATACATTCGCGAATTATAAAAAACATGATTAAAACTTCAAAAACGTTAAACATTTGTGTTATTTATGTTGATAATTATTCATTAATTAAATCCTTAATATAACACAAAAATTATGATTGACCTATTTTGGAAGATAAAAGAAGTTGAAGTCAGAAAATCTTTTTTATATTAAATTATTTATATAAAAATTGACATTGACATGACACAATAAGGTTGTTTCCCGATGATGTAATAATGTCGGTCACAAAATATTTTTTTGTCAATTATTTCACTAAATTGTATGCATAAGTAAAAAATGTTATCTTGTGGTCGTGCAGGTAACAACAAAATATTTAGGTTGGATATTGGTTTTTATACGACAAAAAAGTTGCTAGGTAGTCATTAAATACCACATAATACGACAACATAACTAAATAATCGGTACACGGTTATAAAATACATATTAGTCGGTCAATAGTTGAAAATAGTCAAAAAAATGTTGTCAAGTAGATATAAAATAACGCTCTGGCGGCTGCTAACATATAACGTCGCATTGTGGTCGTGCCGACGAAAAAATAAAAATTGTTATTTCGATGTCAAACAAGTGAATTTATAGAAATTTGTGACGTTGTACCGACGTCGGAAACGGGTTTTAAAACTATAAAGTTATTTGGTGCTACTTGGGACATTGGCAGGTGGCGCCAATTATTGGTAAATTCCGGTTTCATATATACAGACCTGGCACATATAATGAAATTAAATATAAAAAACAATATTGAATTTATTAATAAAATGAATTTATAAAAACCATAAAGGATATTTCAAATTTTACTTTCAAGAAAGTTCAGGAAACATTTCTTGCAACAATTCTTGTCTTCTAAAATTATTCTCTTCCATTAAACGATTTTCCTCAGGTAAAAAGTTACTTTACATATCGTCGTTCCAATTCCATACTGTAGTAACTACACTTGAAACCAGTTCGAGAGAATCGACTTGTAACGTTCATAAAGTATAAATTTACCATGTACATTTTTCTGGCAATCAGTGAAATTAATAAGACCGAATTATAGTAGCGGGATCTTCTTATTTCAAACAAAAGATAGGAAAGAGTATATCCATATTGGTGGAAATCAATACATAACTAATTTTTGTGAAAAATGTAGATGCAACAGTGTGATTCTGAGTTAATAACAAAATTGATTTTGATGGTTTGAAATTTTGCTAATCTTCTAAAGCGACCTTCTTTTTGTCAGGCCGAACTATTCGTTGAAGCAAAATGCTATAATATTTTTTTCGATTATAGTAATCTTCGCAATTTTGCTTTGGTTTAGGTATTGGTATGTGACAACCATCAATGTATTTGCATTCGCAATGAAATGATTTGTTGTTGTTCTTCTTCTGTCGTCCACTTTATATGATTTAAGGATGAGCGCTGCGGACTACCCAGTGAGTAAAACACACTATGCATCTATGCGCTAAGCTTCTACTAATATCGAAAAGAATCGATATTTGCCTAAAAGTGTTGGTGTTCACAAGGTAACACAGCTTCACTAGCACCCGTTTTTCGCCTGTAATTTCTTCTTCTCATGTTCATTTTGTAATTACCTAAAATGGAATAAACGTAATTCAGTTTTTGTTATTGAATATTTTAGCTTTGGATTTTAATTAAAAAGTTAACAATTGTTCTTTTTAATAGGAAATGACTAATAAACTCTTCGTCCGGATCCGTGTTTTTTCCGAACTAAAAGTTAAAAACATTAATTTATTATTTGCATTAAAAAATTCCAGATTTGATTTAATTTTACCTCAATCATGACTTTTGGAACTTATCGCACATAATATCCTACAAAAATATCTTTACTTATACTGCACAAAAAATATCTTTATTATCGCACAAAATTTGTTTTATCAATTCGTACAGAAAAATTATTTTTGACATAAGCCCAACAAACAACAACAATTATTTCTTCATTAATCCACCTAGCAGATAAATATAACGTAACTGCTTCTAGCTGCTCATGATAAAATAACAGATTCAGTATAATATGTTGACAGAATTCAAGTTAGAGCTGAATCGAGCCATTACAAAAATTATCTTAAGAATAGGATGCTACCACGACTTAATCCTGGTTCTCAGTCGGGTAGAGGTTAAGTCGGTCGTGGAGTTTGGTAGCTCATTTTGAGATCAAGCTAAAAGTCATTTTTGAAAAAAAAAAACTTGTTTGAAAACAACCAAAAGAAAGTAAAATAAAGGGAAGCTTGGAAACGGACGAACCACTTAGTTAGGATGTGGCCTACCGTACAGAAATATTTTGGCAGGATTCATCCGTAAATGGCACAAAATAATAAAATAAAAAAATGAAACTTAGCCATAGGCACATGACACAATATTAGTAAGAATTAAGGTTGTTGAACGTTGTGAACAATAGGGAGGAAAGTGCAAAGCACTTGTCGCCTCCCGCCCCATACGGGACAGTTCACAGACGCTTAACAACCAGTACCGCTTAGTTAGTATGCATGTGGTTTTTACTTTTTTTATTTTTATTAAATACTTACCAAATTTGACCCCAAGCACAAATTTTCTCAAAAGAAAAAAAAAATTTTAAATTAATTAAAATTAAAATTGGATTATAGATAGTATCTCTTTATTTGATTGAATTCAACACAAATCGACTATCCCCCACGCAAACAACGAAATTTGTCTATTTTAGCGTAAACACCAAAAATTGAATTCCTCCCAATAAAATATTGGCGAAGTTTTTATACCGTTTTTTCTGCTGATTGACCAAAACTGTTTTCTCCATCAATCAACCAAATGAAAAACTGCATAATTACCCCTCCATTATTTTATTGGTTATTTTCAATCTGCAAAAATTGCAAAGGTGAGGAACGTTATCAGTACAAGTGTAAACACACGAACCGCCCAAAGTGCAAAAAATTTGTTTTCACGTTGATTCGCCTGATGGAATTCAACTTAAACACTGAGACAATGTCCTCAGTTGAATAAGCGCAAAACAAAATTAGGAATAAGAGTTGAGAAGAATGAAAGAAGTTGAAGAAGATGAAGTTTACCGACATGAGCCGATAGGCGAGTGTCATTAATCGTCTGATTGAATAACAGCCATTATATGCGAGTAGAATACGATAATTTGTCCACGACCGATAAAAAATTGTATTTTATTATGAAATCCGTTAAATGAACTTAAAATAATTTACGTCAACATTTTGACGTCATAATTTAATAATAATGGAAATGGCAAGAAATTACTAGACACTAGACTACTATAATCACACTAATTGGGCATGCTTTAGACTATCACTAGAAGAAAAAATTAACGTAATGGTTCCATTAAAGACTGAAGAATAATTAGACAAAGAAGTTCACAAATTTGTTAACGATATACAGCAATCAGCTTGGGAAAATACTCCTGAAATTAAAACGAAACTCAAGGGAAACAACTACCCTATGGAAATAAGGGAACTCCTCGCAGAAAAAAGAAGAGCGAGAAGAGTATAACAACAAACAAGGGCTCTCCAAGATAAAACTCTTTTGAACAATCTCACTAAACAATTAAGAAAAGAGATCAAAGAATTGAAAGATGAATCAATCAGCAACTATTTAAGAAAATTAACTAATGATAACAGTACTGATTAGTCTCTTTAGAAAGCAACCAAAAGATTCAAAACACCAATAATGCAGATTCCCCCAATAAAAATAGCAGGTGAGAAATGGGCTAGAAATAATGAAGACAAAGCTCAAGAATTTGCTGAACACCTCGAAAAAATATTCCAGCCACATGAAGACCAAACGTTGGA
The DNA here is from genome assembly GCA_958295665.1 of Tipula vernalis. Lineage (NCBI taxonomy): Eukaryota > Metazoa > Arthropoda > Insecta > Diptera > Tipulidae > Tipula > Tipula vernalis. Next base: position 227,336,480 of record OY282559.1, on the reverse strand, counting down.
AGCCGAGATAATAACTGAACAAGCTGTGCAAGAAAGTAAAGAAATCCTACCCACAACACCAAAAGAAGTCATGCGTGAGATAAAAGGTAATATGAATACAAATAAACTCCTGGGTACGATATTATTACTGCAGAAATCTTAAGAGAACTGCCAAGGAAAGCTCTGGTGAAACTCACCAATCTTATAAATGCAGCATTTAGAATCAAATGTGTACCAAGCTTAGCGAAAATTTCAGAAGTAATTATGATCCCAAAACCTAGGAAACCACTACACATAACATCGTCTTATAGGCCAATTTCACTATTGCCAGTCATATCCAAACTCTTTGAAAAGCTTCCGGTAAAAAGATTAAATCCAATAATCGAGAGTAAAAACTTGATCCCAAATCATCAGTTCGGTTTTCGCAACCAACAGTCAACAACTGATCAAGTACACAGAATAACCAGTATAATTGAGAAAGCATTAGAGGAGAAAAAAGTATGTTCAACAGTATTTCTAGACTTTGCACAAGCGTTTGATAGAGTGGGCATGAAGGACATAACCACAAGTTAAGGAATCTTCTACCAATGCAATTTGCTTAGATACTGGAATCTTACTTGAAAGATAGGTTCTTCAGGAATAAGTTAGATGATACATTTTCTGAATTGAAAGAAATCAATGCAGGAGTTCCGCAGGGCAGTGTTTTAGGGCCGGTTTTATACCTACTATACACTTATGATCTTCCTACATTAGAAAACAACACAGTGGCGACTTTTGCAGATGACACGGCGATATTAGCTGTTAGAAAAAGCAACGAAGAATCAACACAGAAGTTACAATCAACTATAACTCAAATATATAAATGGACAAAAAGATGGAGTTCACATCAACTTTACAAAGGAAGGAACTCTTCTTTATCAACATACAACAAGCTTCTACTTTATAAGCAGATATTGAAACCGATTTGGACTTATGGTATTCAGTTTTGGGGTTGTACCAAACAGAGCAAAGTAAATATCATCCAAAGATTTCAGAATATGGTTTTAAGGAACATCGTTGATGCGGCTTGGTATGTCAGGAACAGTGACCTTCATAGGGACCTTAAAATTAACCTCATCTTAAACGAAATCCAGGAAAAAGCACGGAGACATGAAGAAAGGCTTCGCCAACATGTGAACATTGAGGCAACTCAGCTCCTAAGCATCACGAATTTAGTACACAGACTTGAAAGAACCAAACCTTTTGAGCTGGTGTGATTGTCAGTTTAAGCAGCATTATGCTGATCTAAAATCTACTACAAAGATGTGGTTTATTTCAATTTACCAAACACTACGGAACGCCAATTGGAAGAAGACATAGATTAATTTAAGTTAGTAAATTAAGTCAGAAACAAATTGCTCATTAGTCCAGGAAACTTGATTGTAATTACATAAAATAAAAAAAAAAATAAAAATTAATAATAATGAAAATAGCAAGAGACTACTAGATAAAATTTCAAAAATGAAAGTTTTATTTGGTAGTAGTGAATAATGGAAGAAAGGACTGAAGAAGGGGCTACTAGATAAATAAGCAGTGAATAATGGATATCATTGTAATTGAAGAAACACACGTATAATGAGTATATTATACGTTAGTCGTGGACAAACAATTTTATACGCACACTTATTTAATCGTGTGCACTAGGAGAGAAAATATATTTTTACGTTTATTTACTTAAATTTGAGTCCACACTTTTAATGTGGAGAAATAAATTTATAAATAAACGTAAATGAAAATGTGAGTCATATGGGCACGCGCCACTAGAATTAATGGGATTTTACTGATTTGTTGATTGTGAAACTTGTTTATGTGCTTAGTTCCACTAAGTACAAACAAGTTTGATACAGCACAAATTAGCGTAATTAGAATGGTAACCGCACCCGGATATTTTCATTGGAACTTTTTTATTTCTGAGAAGAAAATATCTTTAAGGTTGGGATGCAGTTTTCTTTGTTTTTTGTGGATTGGGTATATTTGGTAACGGGGATTACAAGCGCCATAGTTAGCGCCGTAGTTCATTTAAGCAAGGAACAAGCCAAAGTACTTATAGGTATTTGCCGTTGTCGACTGGAACGCAACTTATAACACCCGAGTTGTTATTTTTATGGTGTTATATTTATAGAGTCCGGATGCAAAATAATTGAGTTCCCGATAACTTTATGTACGACGTGCATGTAGCACGCCGGCTTTATATTTTCAATATTAATTGTATGAACTGTTTTTATACAAATTTAATTTATGATATGAACACAATTTTAATTATCACAACACTAATCACCACGCATTTATATTTATTGTTCGCGACGCGACACGCGCGATTATATAGTTAGAGTTTTTATTTTATTATGTATTTCTAAAAAGATGGCAGGGTAACCTTGCTACGTACTACTTGAAAGTTGCAAAACGATTGATTTTTACAAAAAAATAAATCATATATATTCGGTGTACCGAGCGCATGAATTTTGACAACGATTCACTGAGGTAGTTTACACCACGAAATATTAAGTGGACTGACCTAAATGACGACCTATTTTAGTCCACCTACCAGCCGTTTACATCATAAGAAAATATAGGTCTCGTATGGGTCATTGTGTGCACCATCTGTTGAATAATACTAAAACTATTTATTTTGATAAATTTCTTTTCTTCAATAAATCAATAAATTGTATTGTGTTGAAGTGTCAAAAGACAGAAGTAGACAAAATTTGTGGAAAAATAATAAAAATTTATAATGAATCAACAATCGAAAATAATTTGTTTGATTATGGGTTTTTATCAAAACTTAATTTTTGAAAGTAATAAACGTAAAATGGTTATTAGAAATAAAATAATTAAAAGACGTCGTGAATTGCGTATAAATATAATGCTTCTAGCCGAAGCACAAAATAGATTGTTTACCACCATGATGCAAAATCAATTTATCTTGTTACCTGTTCTGCAAGATATCGTTAATCCACTCCATAAAAAAAGGATTTGGATGAAACCGCGCAGCCCGCACTTTTGGGATGACATTGTATTAAGACAGTTCGATAAGAATGATTGGATTGAAAGCTTCCGAATGTCAAAAAAAACTTTTGAGGAATTATGCTTAATTTTGTCAAATAAGCTCGACCCAAAACCACAAATATTGAAACCTCGAGATCCACTATCCGTTAAGAAGCAAGTGGCTATAGCTTTATATAAGTTAGCGAGTTGCGCAGAATACAGGATAGTAGGCAACGTTTTTGGCGTTCATAAAGCGACAGTAAAAAAATGCTTGTATAGGGTGGTAAATGCAATTAATGGAGAAATGATGGGTACGTATTTAACAATGCCAGACTATGAGGAAGCAGCCGAAATTGCTAAAAACTTCGAAAAAATTTGCCATATTCCTCAATTGATCGGATACATCGATGGATCCCACATACCAATACTGGCCCCTGTGGACGGCTACAGGGATTAAGTTAATAGGAAAGGGTGGCCCTCGTTTAATTTGCAAGCGGTTGTTGATGACAAATGCAGGTAAACTTATCATATCTATATAAAAAAATATATTTTTAATAATTATATTTTCAGATTTCGTCATATTTGTATTCGTCATCCTGGAAACACACATGACGCAGCTGTATTCAAAGATTCCAGTTTATTTAAGAATTACAGGAATATGATCCCGCAGGTAAAAATAAATATTGAATATTAGTAATAGAGTGGGAGCCGTGGTATAAGACAATCTAACGAAGCTAAATTTTGGATGGTCAAAATAAACGTTTCAGTTTGATTCAAAATATCGAATAATAATCTTAAATCCTTTAAGATTAGACAAAAATTCGTTTTTTAAAAAAACGAAGAAATACACGCTTAATTTTTATTTTATTTGGTAGAAATAAGGTTAATAAAAGCGTTAGAAAATTATATTAATTATATATAATTATTATAAATGAGAGCCGTTTTGAAGAGGTAGTCCGCCAAATTTTCAGTGAAATTTTTCTAAAGTTTTTGTTTACCTACAATCGACCAAATAAAATAAAAATTATGCGTGTACCTCTCCGTTATTTTTACAACAAAATTTTGGTATAATCTTTTAGGATTCAAGATGAAGCTAACCTAGAAGAATTTTTTGATGTCGATATTCTAAATCAGGCTAAAATGTTGATTTTTGGGAACCATGATTTAGCCGTGTACCTCTTCATATAAGATTTTCTTACACCAGAGCTCCCGGTCTGTAAGGGTAGTAAGAATTTATTTTTATTTCTAGATAAAGAAAAATGTAGATGGTGTGGAAATACCATACATGTTAGTCGGTGATCCAGCGTATCCATTATTATCTTGGTTACTAAAAGGATTCCCAGGTTCTGGTATATCGCCATTGCATATATATAACAAGTTTGCCAAGTGATCGGACGCGTTTGTTTTTGCGTCAAATAATTTTCGTTTTGAAATTAAATATTATAATTTAATTGAAATTATAAAATTACAGCATTATAAAACTGCAGTATATAGTGTTTTGTATATACGCTTGTGATTTATATTTATATGGTTTACAATTTTGTAAGCAAAATAAAAACGAATAACGAAAAAAATTCAAAGAATTCATTGAAACGACAATAGACAATAATTATGACAAAGACTTGTGTCAAGTGCAACAACACCAAAAGGTGCAAAGAGCTTCTACACTGTTTTGGGCCTTGCAGCAAGTTCTTCCACGTTGACTGTCTGGATTGGAAGTTCCCTTCGAATGACGGTTGGATCAAAGCCGTTAATGACTGTCCTTATGCTGTTTTCATGTGCATGGAGTGTCAGCGTTTATTAAAAGATGAAAATTGTATGGCGTTGGACGAGATCAAATCATCGCTGGATAAAATCGACTCGAAGATATCATTAATTGCTGACACCACTCTTCCAACCGTTAATACTATAATTAGCCAGGCCGCCGAGTCTTTGGCAAATTCGTGTGCTTCGAGCCTTTCATCTGTTTGCAGTAAAATTGGGGACCAGATCGCTGAACAAATCCGCGATTGTTTCGCTCAGGCGTCGATCCTAACCGCTCACGCTGGCACCCCTTGTTCCGAGACATCGACTACAACTATCCCGGTTATTTCATCAGCAGCAGAAACCGCGCGTCGTGCGTCGTACGCGTCAATAAGTGGAACCAAACCATGTTCTCTGCCTAACAGTATCCGGATGATTAAACCGAAGTTTTGGTTTCATTTGTCGCAGTTCGATACCACTGTTGAGGATGCTGCGATTGCCGAATTTGTGAATGTCAACTTTGGTATTTCTAATGCTGTGGCTACCAAGTTGATACCTAACGGGCGTAAACTTACTGACATGGAGTATGTCTGTTTTAAAGTGGGAGTTGATGCAGATTTAACAGCAAAAGTTATGTCCACGGTGAATTGGCCAAATGATGTGTGTATCAGACCTTTCATTAATACAAATTTTCGGCAGCGTCAATCACACCGTATGCCAGAAACGAGACAAGGTGTCTTTCTGAACCAGAAAATATCGACCCTGAAGCCTCCAGTGGTTATTACGCAACAAACTGTGCCGGATTCCGGCAAGTAAGTTCTGATCGCTCTAGCTTTACCTCAATTTATTACCATAACGCCTCTAGCATCCGAGGTAAAGCTAAGTCTTTTCGCCTAGGCGTTTTGGACAACGATTATGATATCATAATAATCTGTGAGACCTGGCTTACTATCAATATGTATTCTGGAGAATATTTTCCACCGGACTATGTCGTTCACAGGAAGGATAGATATGATTTTGACACCAGGCTTAGAGGGGGCGGGGTATTGATTGCGGTTAAAGTTTCTATTCCTAATGAGTTGGTTGCCTGTCATCCTAGTCTCGATGTTATTGCTGTTCGAGTCAAAGTGGCCAATTCCTCTATCGTTGTCATCGCAGTGTATGCTCTCTACGGATCGAACTTGGACTATTTTGTAATGTTAATCAATTTCATCGACTCAGTTGTGATGCCATCAGTGCATCCTAATGATCAACTTGTCATTGTGGGTGACTTTAATCTGCCCGATATTGCTTGGATTGATGTTGATGGTGTCTTTACATCGCTTTCCACTGACGAAAGGGCATTACACATTATCGACTATTTTGCTAGCATCTCAACCAAGCAGCTAAACCGTACTAGCAACAGTCTAGGGAAATACTTGGACCTGTTATTTGCCAATGACGTCATGCATTCCGAGGTTTCGTCATGTCTGGATTTCACCGGCTCCCAGAGCATCTACCACACACCGATTATGATAAATATTTTTCATGTGAATTGTACAACTGATTCTATTTCTAACAAGTTCTATTTTAATTTCAGAATTGCCGACTACGCTTCCTTAAACGAGTTCCTCAGGAATTCTGATTGGGACTTTTTGCAACGTGGCGGTAATTTAAATGACATTGTTTTAATGTTTAACGTCCTTCTCAGGAGTGGTATTGAAAGACACGTTCCGTTGGTTAAAAAACAACCCGGCTTTCGGGAGCCATGGTACAACAATAGGTTGTTAAATCTGGAGAAACGCCGCAATAAGTTCCATTCATTATACAGACGGTACGGAGTACAATTTTATCCCAATTTTGATAAAGCTCGCAAAGAGTTTAAAAGTTTAAATTGGTTTTTATATAACCAATATGTTGTGCGAATTGAGGAGGAATTAACATCAAGTCCAAAGGAGTTCTGGAGTTTTATGAATAGTAAGAGGAAAGTGGTTGGTTTCCCTTCTCCTATGTCTTACCAGAACGCCGTCGCTAGTCAACCCTCGGAGATCTGTAATTTATTTGCTAGCTTTTTTGCCTCAGTATACGAGCCAGCCACGATGCCTCCTACCATGTCCACAAGAGGTCACAGTTCCGTGGACTTTAATTATTTTAAATTTACTGAGCAGGAAGTTCGTGATTGCTTGCTTAATCTGGATGTTAAAAAGGGCGCTGGTCACGATGGTATTCCGCCGATCCTTATTAAGCATTGTGCCGAGAGTTTGTCCCGCCCAATTACCTTCATGTTTAATGAAAGTTTACGTAGTGGGTTTTTTCCAGAGCCTTGGAAAATTTCCTGCCTTCATCCCATTTTCAAGGCGGGTAGAAGAAACGAAGTAAGTAACTATCGGGGGATTGCCATTCTTTCTGTCATACCCAAGCTATTTGAGTCTATGGTTCACAGGGTCTTGGTTTTCCATACTAAATCATTAATTTCTTCTGCTCAGCACGGGTTTTATCCAGGCAGATCCACAGTGACTAATCTGGTTTCTTTCTGTGGCAAATTATTTAGCAGTTTAAACTCCAGGCAGCAACTGGACGTTGTTTATACTGATTTTGCGAAAGCTTTCGATAAGATCGACCACTCGCTCCTGATCACTAAATTAAAGAACTTAAATTGTCAGTGCATCCCAATTGATTGGTTGTGTTCTTACCTTTCCGACCGCTGGCAATCCGTTAGGATTTTTGATTCTAGTTCCCAGCTATTTCGCGCGACATCCGGCGTACCGCAAGGAAGTCATATTGGCCCTTTATTATTTACATTGTTTATCAACGATATTGTTGACTGCTTTGAGTTTGCCAGTTGCCTCCTGTTTGCCGATGACATGAAAATTTTCGCCCGGGTCAACAGCGTGTCCGATTGCGTGAAGCTGCAGGATGATTTGGACAGATTTTGTAGTTGGTCTATTAGCAATAGACTGGGTCTCAATGTGAGTAAGTGTAAGACTCTTTCATTTTATCGCATCCAGTCACCTCTGTTTCATCAGTATCGTTTGTGCAATGAGGAAGTCGACAGAGTGGAGTTTATATCCGATCTGGGTGTAATTTTTTCAACTGATGCCACCTTTACCAAACATATTAACACCATTATACCTAAGGCATACATTATGTTGGGCTTTATTAAGCGGAACTGTAAGGACTTTATCGACCCGATTACTCTAACATCACTGTATGGTTCCTTTGTCCGTTCTATTTTGGAATATGCATCGCCGGTGTGGTCACCGTCTTATCACTGTTATTCGAATAGAATAGAGAGTGTTCAGAAGCAGTTTGTTTTATACGCACTTCGAGGTCTACCATCTGCACGGTCTGTTGAATATGTTCTTCCACCCTACCAAGATCGCTGCAACCTGTTGAAACTGCACCGGTTAGATTGTCGACGTGTTGTAGCATCGGCATTGTTCATTTGCGATATTTTCAGTTCTCGAATCGAATGTACCGAGCTGCTTTCGCGCTTAAATCTTTACGCTCCAGAACGTCAAATGCGTCCACGTGATGGACTGTTACTCGTCAACCGGGTATCAACAAATTACGGCCTTTCGGAACCACTTTTGAGAGCTTCGCGAGATTTTAATTCAGTGTATGGTGTTTTCGATTTCAATATGTCCAGAGAGTCGTTTAAGAAAGCTTTATTTAAATTTTTATAAAAACTAAATAGTCGGCGTTTTCTATCTATATTTTATTCCTTTTGTGTTTTTTTTTTTTTTTTAACATGTTTGTATAGCTGATTGTTATCACTGTAGGCTATACATGATATATATAAATAAAATAAATAAATAAATAAAGATTCCTTTAACATTCATTTGAATTCCGCACGGGTGAATGTTGAAATTGCTTTTGGCCGCTTACGAGGAAGATGGCGGATACTATTAAAAAGGATCGACGTGAATTTCACCTTCGTTCCCAATATCACAAGTTCTTGTTGCATTTTGCAAAATTTTGTAGAATCCAAAAAGGAACAGTTTAATTCACGATGGCTCGAAGATGTGGCTGAATCTTCCGAATTATTTCCTCAACCGTCAACCAGAACATGCCGAGAAAGGGAAGATATGTCAGGTGCGGAGATTAGAAATCATTTAACTGCATATTTGGGCAAACACTTCCCACTTCGTAATAGAATTTTATAATATAAATTTTAATAAAATAATTTTTTTCATTTCATTTCATAAATATATTTTTTCAAAATATTTTTAATTCATTATATATTTTAATTTGAAACTTTATGTCGTGTTATTTAGAGTTTGTTTTAGTTTAGTAATGGTTATTATTTTGGGGATTGAGGCTGTTTGGGGAGTTGAAGATTTATTTATAAATTTTAAATTATTTGAAATATAAGGCAAAGGTTTTAAAGTTAAAATAGATGTATTTTTATTTGATTCGGTTTTTTGTTGTGGAGGTGCAAAAGAGTTTTGGGACAAAGTTGAACTATACGTATTTTGCTGATTTTGTAGAGGTGAAGAAATTTGTTGGGGCAAAGTTGAAGTGGTTGCACCTGCTTGTTGGTACTGATAGTAATCCAGTTGTGAAGGTGGATATATTTGGGGTTTAAATCCGGAATTAGGTTGTTGAGGGGTTGAATGTGAAGAGAAATAAGGATTAGAAGGGCCTTGAAAATTTACATTTTGGATGGTTTGTATAATTTTCTGAAATCCATCCATTATTAATGTAAACTGTTGATTTTGATAGTCGTGCTCCTCCTTTTGCATTGACTTTTCCCATTGTCTCTGCTCCTTCATTTGTTTTTTCGTCGATTCCTCGAATATTTTGTTCTGCTTTTCAATAAGTGTATTGAACATTTCGGCCTGGGTTTTATTGAAGGCTTTGCTAAACTCTTCCGCTTGTTTAATGTTTGATAATCTCCCTAAAAATAAAATGGATCAATGCCACCTTTATACCATTGAAAAAATTAATTATTATAAGATAAACTAAAAGAAAATAAACATTACTAACCTCCAGTTTTTCTGGGCATGTTTTTTTTTGTTGGTGGCTCTTCTTCGTCAGAATTGTCTAGAAATTAAACACTACAGTTAGTAATAAGTAAATTACAAAAATGAATAGATCAAACTTACGGTTCGACTCATTTATTTCGGTGTTATTCGATGATAGACCAGAATCTATCCCGCATTCCGGAATTGAATTTACGGCCTTCGCTTTAGGTCTATGACCTAATAGTTTATCCATCTCATTATAAAAACTAAAACTAATTCGCTTTTCCCCACTGGTCCCATTGTTCCTTTTACATTGATAGTAAAGCTCTTTCAAGTGCTTCATTTTTGTCCTCATTTGATTTGCGTCCTTCAACACATACTTTTTGCGTAAATCGAGTTCCAATGATCTTTAATTAAATAATATAAAAATAACCATTGAACTAAAAATACAAGAGCAACTAAATAAATAACTTACTTGTAGATATCATTATGTTTATATTTCTTTCCGTCCATTAAGCTCAATATTTTTTTTTCGTTACACAAATTTAAAATATTTTTGTCTCCGCGTCCGTCCAATTAGTGCCTTTCCTTTTCGTCAATTCTATTTGTGATTCCACATCATAAATTAAATTTTTATCAAAGTCTATTCCGACCTCCGATTCACATAAATGTGCGACACTTTCACTATCCATACCTATAAAATTAACTTTTCACTTGTAGGCTATTTTAGCACCGAGTATTATGTATTATTTAATATTTATTATGCTACATTATATTATTAGCACAAGAAATTATATTTATTTTATTAACAAAAAAATATTATATTTTAAAGTCTCTATTTTTTAATAAAAAAAATATACATATATAAATATTAATAGTTTTTCGCGTTCTTTGATTTAAATACGTATTATATTTTCTTTATGAATAATAATTAACCAACTACATCTATTGAAAAATACGATAACCCTTTGGGTCGAAGCGTTTACATCATATTTTTAATCCACCTATATTAGGTTAGGCCACACATTTTACTTATCTAACCTAACTTGGGTCACTACCGTTTACACCATGTGACCTATGCAGTTTAGGTCGAATATAGTGTAGACTAAATATGGCGGTGTAAACTACCTCACTAAAAGCGGAGAAGAAGATGAAAATGATTTTGCTTGTTTTATGTGCACTGCACTATACATTTGATATATGAATTATGTGTTGTTTGTTGGTTGAACAAGGTGCGTTCATGTGAATGAGTGTGGATATGAATGCGCGAATTGTGGCGATGAACGAGTGATGAATATTTATGATTGAATTGAATTGTATGACTAAATACGAGTAATTGAATTGAATTGTGAGTGAGTCGCTACAAACTAATATAGAATTAAATGTAAATAGAAAATTCAACGAAAATTGTACCTCAATTTTTCGTGTAATTAAATTTTTAATAAATAATTGGACATTATGTTATTTCCAACCTGTACATAACTTTTGCTTAATGTAATTACCAAAGTTTTCACAAAATATGTACATATGTATGTACTCTTTAAAATATAGAAGTTATAGTTAAAAGTAAAGAGGGTGGAACTTATTAATCAAGAATTTTAAAAACCTAATAAAAATAACCTTAAACTAGTTCAGAATGTTTATAGTACTCCTGGCATAATGAGTTCAATTTGGATTATTGCTTAGTAAATAAGTAGCTAAAAGCAAAATATTGTTATCATCTAAGAAAATCCATTAAGTCTCATACATGGTACAATATTATAAAATTTTAATGCCATATAAAAGAAACATCATTAACTTATTTCCATATTCTAAAAAAAAAAATACTCCGTTCCTCCAACACGAACAATCCAAAATAATTTAATTTTTATTTTAATCTTTTATACGAAAAACTAACAGTTTTTTTTATACACAAGTATGTACATACACAATATTAACATACATATAAAAACTACTTTGACATAATTTAGTTTTTAGTCGTTGTCATCGTCGTTTGCTAGTCTTTTCTAAAAAGTTGTTGTTTTGTTGTTGAAATTTCCAATGCAACGTTCTGTATTTTCTTACTTTTCATTATAATTTATTACTAATTAGTTGCAAATTCAACAAACATTATACAAAATACAAATTCTCTATTATCAACATAGAACTACTACACATACATTACATGTATATAATATTTAGATTGTTTGTTTTATATAAGCAATAGTTGTATATGTATTTTACAACCCTTGCAACATCCACAAATAAAAATAAACAGCATAGCACACAGGAATATATACATTGAAGCTTATTAAGGCAAATATGTTTGCTTGTAAATATTCATATATGCATGTAACAAAAAAGCTCCACATTTACAGTAAACTATTTGTATCTGAGAGCTTTTTGTTGAAGTTTCGTTTATTTTATGTTTGCCATCGTATGTGTATGTTACAATTATTGTGATGTCGAGTTCCTTTTCTTACATTCATATGTACTTAAGTCTGGGATGATTAATTTTATTTTTATTATAATTTGATATACATACATATGTAAGTTTCTGATATTGTATTTATGCTTGCCAAGGTTTGAACCTCGAATTTCAAAGATGATTTTGCATTCTCAAACAACCGAGGATAATATTTTAGCTCTGGTTAATAATTGTTCGAAAACAAGTTTCTACTATGTTGTAAATTGATCCGCAAAACGAAAACAATTCAGGATCTAGAATACTTATGTTCTTAGTTGGTGATAAACGATGATCTCAAGGAGAAGGCTTTAAGTTCGAAAAACTGGCCAACTGCCGTTTATATTAAACCATTTAAGAATCAAAATTTTCTGAAAGCAATTGCCTCAAACGTCAATTTTCGCAACCCAACTGCAAACATCACGACTTCCAGAGTTTAAGTGATGTTGTTTTAAATAAGAAGATGATCCGGCCCATAAGCTCAAGAGAAACTACAATATCCTTTATTTATTACCACAAAAATAATCAAACAGATAAGCAACATTCGAGAGAGATAGTATCAGATCGTAGTCAGATCGTATAGCAACCAAGCAATCGAACCAGATAAGCAACATTCGAGGAAAACTCATAAATATTTTTCATGAAAACTGCAATACTAATGTTTCCCTTGATAATTCTTTAAACGAATTTTTTGTCAACTGTGATTGGGAGTTCTTCAGGCGTGGGATAAACTTTAATGAAGCCGTTTCGTTGTTCAACGAACTACTCAAAACTGGTGTTAAAAGGTATGTCCTTTTAATTAAAAATGAAACTCGGTTTCGTAAGCCATGGTACAATATGAAACTACTGCGTCGGGAAAAACGGCATAACAAATTTCATTCATTATATAGGCTACATGGTGCTGAGGTTTATTCTCGATTCGGTGCAGCTTGAAAGGAATTTAAAATTTAAATTGGTTCCTATATAATAACTACATTTTGCAGATTGAAACTGGTTTGACGTCCAAACAAGTAACAAGTCTCCACTTGTTTGTAATTGTACTGACTACTGGTTATGACTACTTGTCTCTTCTTGATGTAAATAAGGGGGCTGGCCATGACGGCATTCCACCCACCCTCATTAAAAATTTTACAAAAAGTTTAACTTTCCGCTGACTCACATCTTTAATGACAGCCTTTGGACTGGGATTTTTCCTGATCAGTGGAAGATATCCTGCATTCGTCCGTTTTTTAAATCTGATAAAAGATATGAAATTAATAACTACCGAAGAATTGCTAGTCTTTCTACTATTCCCAAACATTTCGAAGCCATAGTGCAGAGATTTTTGTTTTTATCCGGGAAGTGAGTCTCTTCTATTGACCAATATGTCAGGTGCAACCATAGCCACCACTTTCGTCAACAATTGCATATCACGATTTGGTGGGCACCTTCATATCACAACTGATCAGAGAACGCAATTTGAGTTCAACCTTTTCACCGAGTTAACAGAAGTCCTTGGCTCACATCGGATACGGACTACAAGCTAGAGAAACTAAATTGTGAGTTCATCAGTATCAAATGGTTGCAATCCTATCTTTCTGGCCGGTCACAATACGATAAGACTAATAATTCTACTTCTCATTTATTTCGTGTAACTTCGGGTCGACTTCTTTTCTTATTATTTATTAATGATATTGTGGAGCGTTTTGAATTTGCACATTGCCTTCTTTACACAGATGATATGAAAATATTCTGATTGTATAAAACTACAAAGTGATATGAATGCATTTTGCAGTTGGTCATTTAACAACAAATTTTTGTAAGGTTTTTTTTTTTTTAGAAAGCTGTCACGTATTCTTCACCATTATTTCCTTTATAATATGGGGGTTGATAGAGTTGAGGGCATGTCTGACTTGGGTATAAGTTTCTCTTCTGATCTTCCCTTTACAAAACATATTGATTCTATTATTGCTAAGACTTTTGTGATCCGCTCACACTAAAATCTTTATATGTGTCCTTTGTTCGGTCTAATCTTTTCAGTGTCATTCTTCGTCACCTACCTTCTGAAAGGGTGAATAACCTTAAAAAGATTGCTGTAATTTATTAAAATTACAACGAGTAGATCACTGAAGAGACGTAGCATCGGTTATCTTTGTGCGCGATGTTTTGATCTCACGAATTGATTGTGATGAAATACTTACATGTTTCAATTTTTATGCTTCTACGCGTTGTTTGCGCCGACGAAATGGTTTCTTACAGAGTTTAAAATGGGATTTCATTTTGCTCTTCGCTCTTCATTTTTGTTCAAGAGCGCTAATAAAAACTATTAAAAAGCTCTTTATAAAGAGCGATATTGTAAAAAAAAAAATATCGCTCTGAAGAACTGTAGCATTATTTTTATTATAAGGCTCTTGCTCTTCCACTATTGCGTTTGTGTTATCATATTTTCGCTCTTTGTTATTGCGCTATATTGAGAAAATAAATACGCTCTGCTCTGATGAATAAAAGCGTCATTATTATATTGCTCTTACTCTTATTATTACAGCAAACGGTTACATTCAAAACCTTCTAAATTTCTTTAGAAAGCCAGATTGTTTAATTAGCGAACAGAAGCACGGGCATTGGAAATAGGATTCTAAAATGATTTTTGGGTGAAGTTCTGGAATATGGCCAACTAGGATGGAACTTCGCTATTCATTAACTGATGGGATTCTAAATTGAGTTTTAGGTGAAGTTCTGGGATATGGCTAATTAGGATGGAACTTGCCTATTTTTTAACCGATTGTGATGCAATTCGACATGTACGTTCGAAATGGGATTCTAAAATGATTTTTAGATAAAGTTCTGGAATATGACTAATTACGATGGAACTTGGCTATTCCTCAACCAATTGTGAGATTCTAAAACGAGTTTTAAATAAAGTTCTGGAATGTAAGCAATTTGAATGGAACTTGGCTACTTCTTAACTGATTTCATTGAAATTTGGCACGCGCGATGGAAATGGGATTCTAAAATGATTTTTAGGTTAAGTTCTGGAATATGGCCAACTAGGACGGAACTTGGCTATTCCTTAACCGATTTTAGTGAAATTTGACTCGCGCGATGGAAATCTGATTCTAAATTGATTTTTGGATCAAGTTCTGGAATATGGCCAATTATGGTGGAACTTGGCTATTTCTTAACCGGTTTGAGTAAAATTTGACATGTGCGTTGGAAATGGGATTCTAAAATGATTTATGGATAAAGTTCTGGAATATGGCCAACTAGGATGGAACTTGGTTATTCTTTAACCGATTTGAGTGAAATTTGACATGTGTGTTGGAAATGGGATTCTAAAATGATTTTTAGATGAAGTTCTGGAATATGGCCAATGGGGATGGAACTTGGATATTCCTTAACCGATTTTAGTGAAATTTAAAATACGCAATGGAAATGGGATTCTAAAATGATTTTCGGATGAAGTTCTGGAATATGGCCAATTATGGTTTAACTTGGCTATTTCTCAACCGATTTGAGTGAAATTTGACATGTGTGTTGGAAATGGGATTCTAAAATGATTTATGGATAAAGTTCTGGAATATGGTCAACTAGGATGGAACTTGGCTATTCTTTAACCGATTTGAGTGAAATTTGACATGTGCGTTGGAAATGGGATTCTAAAATAATTTTTAGGTGAAGTTCTGGAATATGGCCAATGGGGATGGAACTTGGCTATTCCTTAATTGATTTTAGTGAAATGCAAAATGCGCAATGGAAATGGGATTCTAAAATGATTTTCGGATGAAATTCTGGAATATGGCCGATTACGGTGGAACTTGGCTATTCTTTAACCGATTTTAGTGAAATTTGACATGTGCGTTGGAAATGGGATTCTAAAATGATTTATGGATAAAGTTCTGGAATATGGCCAACTAGGATGGAACTTGGCTATTCTTTAACCGATTTGAGTGAAATTGGACAAGTGCGTTGGAAATGGGATTATAAAATGATTTTTAGATGAAGTTCTGGAATATGGACAATTGGAATGGAACTTGGCTATTTCTTAACCGATTTTAGTGAAATTTAAAATACGCAATGGAAATGGGATTCTAAAATGATTTTCGGATGAAGTTCTGGAATATGGCCAATTATGGTTTAACTTGGCTATTTCTCAACCGATTTGAGTGAAATTTGACATGTGTGTTGGAAATGGGATTCTAAATGATTTATGGATAAAGTTCTGGAATATGGTCAACTAGGATGGAACTTGGCTATTCTTTAACCGATTTGAGTGAAATTTGACATGTGCGTTGGAAATGGGATTCTAAAATAATTTTTAGGTGAAGTTCTGGAATATGGCCAATGGGGATGGAACTTGGCTATTCCTTAATTGATTTTAGTGAAATGCAAAATGCGCAATGGAAATGGGATTCTAAAATGATTTTCGGATGAAATTCTGGAATATAGCCGATTACGGTGGAACTTGGCTATTCTTTAACCGATTTTAGTGAAATTTGACATGTGCGTTGGAAATGGGATTCTAAAATGATTTATGGATAAAGTTCTGGAATATGGCCAACTAGGATGGAACTTGGCTATTCTTTAACCGATTTGAGTGAAATTGGACAAGTGCGTTGGAAATGGGATTATAAAATGATTTTTAGATGAAGTTCTGGAATATGGACAATTGGAATGGAACTTGGCTATTTCTTAACCGATTTTAGTGAAATTTAAAATGCGTAATGGACATGGGATTCTAAAATGATTTTCGGATGAAGTTCTGGAATATGGCCAATTATGGTGGAACTTGGCTATTTCTTAACCGGTTTGAGTGAAATTTGACATGTGCATTGGAAATGGGATTCTAAAATGATTTATGGATAAAGTTCTGGAATATGGCCAACAAGGATGGAACTTGGCTATTATTTAACCGATTTGAGTGTGAAATTTGACACGCGCGATGGAAATGGGATTCTGCAATGTTTTTTAGATGAATATGGCCAACTAGGATGGAACTTGGCTATTTCTTAACCGATTGTGATGCTATTCGACATGTGCGCTGAAATGGGATGAATGAAGTTCTGGATTTTAGAGAAATTTGACATGCGCGATGGGAATGGGATTCTACAATGATTTTTAGAGTTCTGGAATATGGTCAACTTCCTTAACCGATTGTGATACAATGTAACATTTGCGTTGGAAATAAGATTCTAAAATGATTTTTAGATGAAGTTCTGAAATAAGGCCAACTAGGATTAATCTTGGCTATTCCTTAACCGATTCTGATGAAATTTAACATGTGCGATCAAAATGGAATTCTAAAATGATTTTTAGATGGGTTTCTGAAATATGAATCATTTAGATGGAACTTAGCTATTCCTAAACCGATTTTGATGCAATTCAATATATGCGTTGGAAGTGGGATTCTAAAATAGGTTTTAGATAAAGTTATGGAATATGGCCAACAGCAGATAAACCTCGACAGCTGCATGGATTACGGAAACTGGATATATTTAAATATATCAATATGAGTTACATAAAATAATAATTATTATAGATTACTTATATTGACATGTTTATACATCTGCCGGAAAATTTAGTCGCGATCAAAAGAAAATAAGAAAAAATGGGTGACAGCACGCTAATGTAAGTGTAGGACCCCGGAATTAGAAAAATCATTTTAGAATCCCATTTCCAACGAACATGTCAAATTGCATCAGAATAGGCTAAGAAATAGCCAAGTTCCAACCTAATTGGCCGTATATGCCTTATTACAGAACTTTATCTAAAAATCATTGTAGAATCCCGTTTTCATCACACATGACAAATTTTCACTAAAACCTGTTAAGAAAGAGCCAATTCCAACACATTTAGCCATATTCCAGAACTTTATCCAAAAATCATTTTACAATCCCATTTCCAACACGCATGTCAAATTTCACTCAAATCGGTTAAGAAATAGCCAAGTTCCAGAACTTCATCCATAAATCATTTTAGAATCCAATTTCCACTGCGCATTTTAAATTTCACTAAAATCGGTTAAAGAATAGTAAAGTTCCATCCCTATTGGCCATATTCCAGAACTTCACCTAAAAATCATTTTAGAATCCCATTTCCAACGCACATGTCAAATTTCACTCAAATCGGTTTAATAATAGCCAAGTTCCATACTAGTTGGTTATATTTCAGAACTTTATCCATAAATCATTTTAGAATCCCATTTCCAACGCACTTATAAAATTTCACTCAAATCGGTTAAGAAATAGCCAAGTTCCACCATAATTGGCCATATTCCAGAACTTCATCTAAAAATCATTTTAGAATCCCATTTCCAACGCACATGTCAAATTTCAATCAAATCGGTTAAGGAATAGCCAAGTTCCACCATAATTGGCCATATTCCAAAATTTCATCCGAAAATCATTTCAGAATCCCATTTCCATTGCGCATTTTAAATTTCACTAAAATCGGTTAAGGAATAGCCAAGTTCTATCCCCATTGGCCATATTCCAGAACTTCATCTAAAAATCATTTTAGAATCCCATTTCAAACACACATGTCAAATTTCACTCAAATCGGTTTAAGAATAGCAAAGTTCCACCATAATTGGCCATATTCCAGAACTTCATCCGAAAATCATTTTAGAATCCCATTTCTATTGCGCATTTTAAATTTTACTTAAATCGGTTAAGGAATAGCCAAGTTCCATCCCCATTGGCCATATTCCAGAACTTCATCTAAAAATCATTTTAGAATCCCATTTCCAACGCACATGTCAAATTTCACTCATATCGGTTAAAGAATAGCCAAGTTCCATCCTAGTTGGCCATATTCCAGAACTTTATCCATAAATCATTTTAGAATCCCATTTCCAACGCACATGTCAAATTTCACTAAAATCGGTTAAGAAATAGCCAAGTTCCACCATAATTGGCCATATTCCAGAACTTCATGTAAAAATCATTTTACAATCCCATTTCCAACGCACATATCAAATTTCACTCAAATTGGTTACAGAATAGCCAAGTTCCATCCCCATTGGCCATATTTCAGAACTTCACCTAAAAATCATTTTACAATCCCAGCTCTATCGCACATGTCAAATTTCACTAAAATCAGTTAAAGAATATCCAAGTTCCATCCCCATTGGCCATATTCCAGAACTTCATCTAATAATCATTGTCGAATCCGGTTTTCATCACACATGTCAAATTTCTCTAAAATCGGTTAAGGCATAGCCAAGTTCCATCACAATTGGCCATATTCCAGAACTTGATTCAAAAATCATTTTAGAATCCCATTTCCAACGCACAAGTCAAATTTCTCTAAAATCGGTTAAGGAATAGTCAAGTTCCATCCTAGTTGGCCATATTTCAGAACTTTATCTACAAATCATTGTAGAATCCCATTTCCAACGCGCATGTCAAATTTCTCTAAAATCGGTTAAGGAACAGCCAAGTTCCATCACAATTGGCCATATTCCAGAAATTTATCTAAATATCGTTTATCAAACTTTCTTTATTTATTGATATTTAAAGAGCAATTCCTGTGTTACAAAAAATTTTGCTCCCTAATGTATTTTCTACAATGGCTCTGTAGAATGGGTTGGGAGCGATATTTTTAGCTTTTACGCTCTCTGTTTTAAGAGCAAAATTAAAAATAAAAATTTAAATTACTTTGAAAGAGCGAAATAATTTTTTTTTTGTGTTTATCATTAGAGGGTAAGAGCGTAAAAGCAAACTGAAAAAAAATTTTATTGGGAGCAAGAGCGAAAATTTTTATAAAGAGCTCTTAAAGAGCGATAAATTTAAACTCTGGTTTCTTACATATTGAATCTGTTACTACCAACTACGCACTTTCTGAATCAATCATGAAAATGTGAATTTTTAACTATGTTTTTGAAATTTTGGACTTTAATTTGTCAAGAAATTCTTGAGAACGTTATCTTTTGTATATATTTACACACAGTTGTATTCAAAACACCAATAAATAATTTTAACTATTACCCCTAAGTATTTATAAACATTTTTTTGAAATATACAACTAGTTATTTTTCTTATATTGAACACGTTTACAATATCTAGTATTAATTGCTGTGCAATTTTATAATTCAAGAAATTCTTTAATATATCTGAACGCAAACGGTTTAATATTATGGAGGTTTTTTATGTCCAACGGTTTTTCGCTAGTTGAAAAATATTTTATTTTTCTCATAAACGCGGTGCTAAATTAGAACGTTAACACTACTTTTAACCTTTTTATATTTAACGATATTAAATTATATTAGTAATTAATTTAATCACTTAGGATTTTCGACACATGAACAATACGGTCGCTAATTCCCATCGGAATCATTTACAGGAATTCTCTATCGCCACACAGAAAAATATTAAAATAAATTCCCTTGAACAAGTGTTTCGCACGGTAATTTAAAAATGGAACGAATTTCCAGAATGCATGCTAAAAATATCTGTCCCGTTTTCAATAATCTTTATATCAACTTTTTTTTTCTTTTGAAGGTACTTATCAATACAATTAGGACTTCAGAACATTACATTATTTAAATCATTCATCAATCAAATAGGTATCTCAACAGAAAAAATCGCACGATCGTTACAAACCTGACAGCTTTTCAGAACTATTGGCTCTAACGAGGGCGCTGTATTGGGAGAATGTGCTGTGATTGTTATCTTGTGTTTTACAATTTGTCATAATATAAAAAAAAAATACTAAATATTGGTTACTTTAGGTATCTTTAATTGAGGCAACTTCTAGGTCGTACGTTCTGATCAATCAATCCACGATGATATAATAATTATAAAGGAAGATAACACTCCTTTAAGCAAGCGACCGCTTGGACGGATCATACAGACGCATCCATGAAATGATGGTTTAGTAAGAGTAGTGACCACTGCAACGCCCCGCAGTAAAAATAAGCAAGCTTCAACTTCCTTAATGAAGTTATGCTGCAGATGTAACTTGAAAATGGAATAAAAATTTAGCAAAAACCATTTTCTTTGATACACTGTATAATTAATTATCTTATATGAGCAGCAGCTGATCATCAAACTCTTCAAATAAAAAGCATACAATTATTACTTGCTTTATTATTGCTGCTCAACCAAAATAATCAACCTAAAATTAAACACATTTATTATATAATTTTTATTAACTGAATTATGTACTTACATCTTATTTGAAATCCATACAAATTTCTTTATTACTGTTTATAATTTTGTTGAGCCCTCTGCAGCAGCTACTATCAACACTGCATTAGTTAGGAAATGGCGCGCAATTTCATGGAATTGCCAATATCCACGGAATTGATAAATCAACTGTGTGTAGGGTCATTCATCGAATAGCAGATACCATCATCAAAATGTCCAGGATATCCCACTGAAGTTCCTAGAGATGGGTGGTTTCCCTCAGGTAGCTGGTTGTATCGATGGAACAAGAACTAATATCGATGCACCTACAGTCAATGAAGAGCACTTTGTGAATCGTCACGGAAAAGCCAGGTAGTGTCCATGACTCCAGGGTATTGCGAAATACAAGGCTATTTAGCAATTTTGAATCTGGTTTTCGTCCGTTCCACGGTGCTGTGATTTTGGGCGACAGTGCTTACCCCCTTAAAGATTGGCTTATCCCACCAATGCAAAGTAATCCGGACTAAAAATAGTTTTGGTTTGTATAAGACGATTGAAATTTTTGTATAACGTATTAAATTCAATTTGTTTGTTAATAGGAATTCTCAAGGCAAAAATTTCCTTGTTTAAATCATATTGGGGTGGATCCAACTGTTGCAGGCAAATCGTGTTAGTATGCTGCATTCTTCACAATGTTGCGCTTAAAATGCGCGGCAATGATTTGATTGATTTTGAGCTAGGCAACGACTATAACGACGATGATGATAGTATTTCCGAAGCTACAAATGGCAATGAGGAAACAAACAATAATGATACACAACTATGATATATGGTATAATTGTATATTATAACAAGAAAGTACGAAAGAATTGTATGTAATGATGAGTTGGAAATACTGCAATTGGAAAGAGAACTAATCATCCAAATGATCATTCATAATCGGTTCCAAACGATCCGATTTAGGATTATCATTTTCATCTGCGCTGGAAATATCACCGACACTACCTGTATTACTGTTTGCATTAATTAAATACCGAGTATGTATAGATGTTGGAATTTTCATTTCTCTTTCCAATTTCAATATTTCTAATTGATTTTTGTATATTTCTGTTTTAAGTAATTTTACTTTTAAAGAGTTAAGTCTCTCTGCTGCTTCTGGTGCTTTTCGTTTATTTGGTTTTGATGTTAACCGTTCCTTAGGTGTGATAATAGCTTCAAGAACACCACCAGCTTCAGGAACTCCACCAGCTTTATGTAAACCCAACCCTTCTACTACAGATGACTCTGAATCCAGGATGTTCAAAATTTCCTCGTCCACACAATCAAGTTTGGCTTGTTTGCCACCACCAGTGCCTGTTTTTCTGGCATTATCCCATTTAGCCTTTAAACAATAAATTTTTTTAAAACTTAATTTGTTATAATAATATAACCATACTTTCTGCTCTTCCATTGACCAAATAAGTGATCGCGCGCGTAAGTCCAACAACGATTAGCTTTTACTAATCCGAGTGACTTCGCCTTATTTAATACCGTCCACGCTTTAATTTTTGTCGCCTTTTCTGTTTCATTATTTTGGAATGAACCAAATAGTACAGCCTAAAAATTTAAATTTTTTTAATTTGTATATAAGTAATTAA
The DNA here is from genome assembly GCA_958295665.1 of Tipula vernalis. NCBI lineage: Eukaryota > Metazoa > Arthropoda > Insecta > Diptera > Tipulidae > Tipula > Tipula vernalis. The sequence goes on along the minus strand of OY282559.1, from coordinate 227,313,604 downwards.
ATTTTTTGAAAACAACAATACCTATGAAATGACCAAAGTTGTAAAAAGGCAAATAAAAGTATACAATTCGATTAGAATGAATAAAAAAAAGTAAAACAAAATGGAAAAAAGAAACTGTTATTGTTAAATTCTGAAAATGTTGAGGAATTGCAATAATCAATAATATTGATTCAATTAAAAATACTTACTTTTTTAGCTTTCACTAATTGCAAAATCGCTAATTTTTTTTTTTCTTTATTTAATGAGCGTGCCATCTTATTAAACCAAACTTTACTAACATACATAGGTACACTAATGAAAATAAATTGTTTACATTTAAGTACTGTTCAAAAATTATTTACAGTATTTTATTTTAAAAGCAACAAAAAAAAAGTTTTACAATTGATTCTAAAACCTGAAATAAGAACTCTCAATTGAGAAACGTTTCTCTTCATGTATTATTAAACACAGGCAAAATTGTTGTTGTTGTGGAAAGCACATTATTTTTAAAACACTATCACTTTTATAGTAATTTTGTATAGATCATTACAACTTATCACACAAATTTGATAATTTGGCAATTGATGTTTTTTTTTTTTTTTTTTTTTTTTTTTTTTTTTTTTTTTGTTTCATTACCAATTTTATTAAAACGTTTAAAACAAAGTTACAATAAATAATAAGTAATTGGTAAGATAATTGCACCTTTAGTTTCAAAGAAACGTGTCAGGTACAATGGTTCTCTCTAATAATATTACAAAAAATTTAACAAAAAAGTTAAAGTTAACACAATAATAATTTACAAAATTTAAAAAGTAAAAGTAATACAAATAAAATAAAAGACAAAACTATAATAATACAAAAAATAGATGCTCAATTGCTTTGTTTAGTTTCAACCAATTTTTGAGAGCTTTGGAGAAAGCAGAGAAGCTGCTGCACACTCGAATTTCCAATGGTAAGTTGTTAAAGATTATTGCTGAAGCCACACTGAAGTAACGTTTACGAAACTCTAAATTAACATTGGGGACAAACTTTATAAATTTGAAATTTAAACGAAGATTATAAACTGAATAGTTGACAAAGTTGTTCCCGCTGATGATGTAAAAAAGCTTTAAGACCTTGAAAACATACATGTGTTGTAAAGGCATTATATCCAGCTCCTGAAATATAGGCCATGATGGTGTCTGCAATGATTTAAACGTCATTACCCTCAAAACATGCTTCTGTCGAACGTACAGAGGATGTAAAAGAGTTTTACAAACACCACCCCAACATGCTAAACCATACAGGAGGATAGAATCAACTAGGGCAAAATAAACCAATTTCAGAAGATATAACGGACAGTATAATCGTAAAACATACATTTTCCTGGAAACCAAAAGAATTCTCGACTTAAGGCCTTCAATGTGGGCCTTCCAGTTTAGGTTACTATCAATCATAACTCCCAAATATCTAATTTCACATACCGAGCTTATGGTGAAGCAACCATTAGGGATACAAATTGGACTGTTATTACAGCCAAATGCGTGATAGATAATCGGTCTTTGGGATCTCTGGCATTCCCTGAAATGCATAACTTTTTTCTTGTCGCTCAAAATCAAATTATGGGCTCCCAACCAAATCGCTAACATAACCAAATCCTTGTCAATAATAGTAAGGTTCGCATGATGGTTGAGGCCAGCATAAACAAATGAAAGATCATCCGCATACGCAGTGAGGGTACCAGAAAAATTCTGGTTGAAGATTCCATTTATGTAAACAAGAAAGAGTAGCGGCCCCAACACTGAACCTTGAGGAACTCCAACCCTAATATAACGCTCCTTACTCAAAATATTGTTGACGCGGACAACTTGAGTTCGGTCACTTAGATAATCAGAAAGCCACTTGTGTAACATTCTACGAAAACCGCAACGATTTAGTTTTAACCGAAGAATTGTATGATCAACTCTATCAAAGGCTTTGGTTAGGTCAACAAACATTGCTGAAGCCTTAAGTCCTCGATCAATGCTGCCACTTATCTGTTCCAGAAATTCTAAAATCGCTTGTTCAGTATTTTTATTGTTACGAAATCCAAATTGTTTCGGAGAGAGAAATTCGTTTTGATCCAAAAAATCAACAATCCTGTTCTTCATAGCCTTTTCAAAAATTTTAGAGAAGATTGAAAGAAGTGATATTGGTCGGTAGTTATTTACACAAGTTTTATCATTTTTCTTAAATATGGGGACAACAACAGCTCTTTTCAAGGGTCCAGGAAAAACTCCTGTTTCAACACTTAAGTTAAAGAGAAAAGACAAGACATCCACAAGGAAGCAAGCCATTTTTTTAACAACACTATTTGGAATTCCATCAATCCCAGGAGACGATTTATTTTTTAGGGAGTTAATAATATTATACAGTTCCCCTGGAGAAACAGGTGAAAAATAACAACTATTCATAACATCATAACTCTCAGTAACTATTCGATTTCTTTCCAACTCATCCATCACTGTCGAACTATTGGAGTTCCCTATACTTACAAAGAAATTATTAAATTCATTAGCAATAGCCGCAGAATCCGAAATGGTCACATTATTATGACTATTAATTTCTCTGATTTCAGCGTTACCATGATGCTCACCAATTATATTATTCACAGTTCGCCAGTTTTTACGAGCATCATTACCATTTTTTTCAAACTGTTTTGTGTAGAAGTGTTTTTTGGTCTGCTCTATTTTGAGATTTACCATATCACACAGTTTGCGGCTGTAGTTAGCTAGCCTTTTATTGTTAGGAAACTTTTTTGCTAGGTGACATATTCTATTTCTTTTACGAATGGCTCCCAACAAATTATCAGACATCCATGGCTTAAGCTTGGCTGTTTTATTGAGTGGGACCAATCTAGTACAGTTAGCAAGATGACCACTAAAAATATTTATGAAATTATCATAAGCTAATGACGCATTAGACACATTATAGACATTGATCCAATGTTCATTTAACAGCAATTCTTTTAAACACTCATAATCTATACGAGATATCTGCCTCGCATTAGTCTTAAGATGTCCTTTATTCGAGCTCTGTATCGCCAGTCCGATGAATTTAGCATCAATTAGACAGTGGTCTGAGATGCCCAAATTATGCACCTTGTATGAAATATTTTGGAAATATCTGTGGTCAAACCTAAAAAAGATATTGTCGATACAGGTCGCAGATGTTTTAAAAATTCTTGTAGGTTCATCCACTAAAATCTCAAGACCAAAACTAGCCGAAATAACTAAAAGATTCTCCACATGCGCAGTTTTCCGCACAAAATCCATATTAAAATCTCCCATAATTAAAAGGTTAGTATAGGGCAAGTTTTGCAGAAGCTTAGTGAAATCTTCAATGAAATCTGGAATGTTAGCAGCATGCAGTCTGTAAACACATACAGCACATAATATTTTCGAACACCAAGGAAAAGTTATACCAACACCATCAAAAGACCTAAAGTCAAGGTTAAACTGCTTACAGCTCAACATTTTACTAGCGTAAATTGCAACACCACCAGACCTATATCCCTCATTACATTTAGCAAACAGGTTATAATCATGTAGATCGTAGTTCTCAATTTCATCATTAAAGATCCAGGTTTCAGACAAACCAATCAATAACGGCTTCACGCATACAGACTCAATGTAAGACAGCAGCCTATCCGAATTCCTCCCCATGCTTCTTATATTCTGATAAACAAAACTAAAATCATTCATCATGAAAACGCAAGAAGCCAATAATATAATAATCTCTAAACACAATAACAAAAACACTCCAACGCATATAACATAGCATTGCAATACAAACAACTGATATGAAAATACCGATAGTAAAAATTAACCATTACGTGCATAATGAAATTTCAAAAGATAATGAACGGTAACTCCATAAAAAAAAAAAAATTGAAATAGAAAACGAAAACGGAAGAATGAAAAGATAAATATACAAAATAAATTTAATAAACTCCAATATGATATATGCAAACGTCTCAAGAATATATTGTAATACCGTAATAATTTTTGTGTTATTGAATGATGGTCATCAATGACTGTGAAAAAATTGCAAATAGCTATCCCAATGTTGGTCCTGTAATTAAGTTCAGAAATTACCACATCATCGCAGCACAGAATCCAGCCGTACCACACATATCGCATATGTAAGGTTTTAGTTGAACTCATGAACCACCAGTGCCCCACACCAACAAATGAAAATAACTGAAAAATATCAAATTGTGAACTGATGGATGAAACTAAACAAAAACACAAACAAAAACAAAAACAATCTTCAGACTTGAAAAACAAAATTAACAGAAATAATAATAAATTGATAAATAAAAATAGAATTTGTGAACTTTGGTAAGATAAAATCAAGAACTTATGTAAAATAAAATAAAATTCAAAAAAGTTAATTATACTCAAATGCTTATTATTCCTTATTCTTCCTGGACGGGCCTGCTTGATGAATGTTTTGATGTTGAGAAGGAGTACTATTAAGTTCAGAACTATCCATGATCTGAGCGATGACATTTTTTTGTTGTTTAGTTGGAGTAGCAGCAAAACCCAAATTTTTTTGGATCCGAATGATATCGTTGAATGATGAGACGGTATGAACAATTGATTCCGCAGAATTCCGTAGGTAGATTTTACTATCTTTGCACCAAAGAAATTGAAACTGATGTTTGATTTTGATATTTTTAGCTTCATTATACAATTTGGATTGCAATTTAGTAAGGTGGTGCAAAAAAATAATTTTGTGAACTGCAGAAGTCTCCTCAACCTTTTTGTTATAGACATTCTGATGTGCAACACTTATTACTTATCATTATCAAAATTTGAGAAGTTTTCAAATTGATAAGTGAGTGAGATTTTGTTGCTTTTGGTGACACACTTATCACTTATCAATATCAAAAAAACTTACTTATGATAAGTTGATAAGTAATAAGTGATAAGTAGTTGGTGCAATAGGACCCAGGACACAGATTTTGGTCGCAAAATGAGGATTGACAATTTTGTATATGTATACGGCGTATAATATACATTTTGCTATTGTGTGCCTTTGAATATTTTTATTGTATTAGTGTGTTTTCTCATGATGGTAAGTATCTAAAATAAGCTAAGCGAGTGAAATCGGTTAAATTTTTGATTGCTTCCGCTCGCCTTGAGTTATTTTTCCCTATCTTCTAACATGAGGCATTCATGTTTTTCTATCTATTGTTGTTGTAACCGAGACAGTCGTTTTACTTCGTTAACAAAAATTCAAAACAATATACGCAATCAAAAAAAATTGTTCTTGATCTTCAATATAAAAAACAAAAAGCAGCATAAATAAATGGATTTTAATTTATACTCGTACATTCTTCGTCGGACACATTCATAATATTTACACTTTTTTTTGGAATATGTTGGTTTTTTGAGTTATGTGAGAAGAAGCATTTGAAAAATAAAAAAAAACAATTCAGTGTTATCTCATGCACACGAAAGGCAGGTTGTACATATTTTTATTTCCAGTAATTTTCTGTAAAATTTAAAACTAATAGAATGGTAAATTGAGTAATGATTTAAAGATAAATAAATATTAACTAAAAATGGAAAATAAGTCAGAAAAATATTTATAAACTTTCATTTTATTAATAATTTTAAATGATGAAAAATCACACGACGTATGTACATCGTCCCTTTCCTGCGCTTGAATTAACACTAAGTCAAAATAATTAATTTACTTCTTATATTTTCCACTTTCCACATTATATTTTATATCCCTCTTTTTCGTGTCATTTTATCTCTCTTATATGCATCATGTAAAACAAAAGACTAAAATAAAACGCCCATTTGACACTGTCAAATGTGCGATTTTTAATGTTTCTTGTTTAACATGGCAAAAGGGGTTTTGTTTAATGACGGAACCAGCGAATCAGTAACAACTTTAAGTAAGAACGCGATACACGGAAAGTGTATGTTACTGACCAGCGAATATTTAAGAACTTTTCGTTCAGTTCAGCTGTCAGAATACATCAAAATTTTCACGGCATACTTTTCATAAAAATACTAATTTTGTTATTCACATAACAATTTTAATACTGTATTTGTCAGTTATTACGGATTCGGTGGCTGATATGTCAAATATTCTGTAAGGAAATAATTTCGTCAAATTCTGTAAGGATTCTTATTGATTCGCTGGTTACACCTTATCATCGAATAAGAGGGATAATGTGAAAAATATAAAAAGTAAATTAGTGATTTTGAGTAAGTGTTAATCCAAGCGAAGGAAAGGGAGGATGTGCGTCGTGTGATTTTTCATCATTTAAAATTATTAATAAAATTATAGTTTATAATATTTTTCTGACTTATTTTCCATTTTTAGTTAATATTTATTTATCAGAAAATTACTGGAATTATTTTACAGAAAATTACTGGAAATAAAAATATGTACAACCTTCTTTTCGTACGCAGGAGATAACGCTGGATTGTTTTTTTATTTTTCAAATGTTTGTTCTCTGTTTTTATCTATTCTTTGGACACCAATACAATTTACCAATACTATTGCCTTCCGGTATTTCTCAACTCAATCCTCAAATTGCGACCAAAATCGCTGTCCTGAATTTGTATATAGTTCATGCACATACATGATTAGTAATTATGGACGAAAACGCACACAATTTTGTTGTCCACTTTGTTTCACGAGAGCCTACTTTATAAATAAGAGCCTCCACATTGACCGTATTTTTACTAAGCTTAAAATGGAATGGGTACGAAGGGCCTAATTTCAAAGGGCCGAATGTCGCAGGACCGAATGTCGAAGGGCCGAATGTGTCGAAGAGCCGAATGTCGAAGGGCCGAGCGTCGAAAGGCCGAATGTGTCGAACGGCCGAAAGTGTCAAAGGGCCAAATTTGTTGTTTTAAGGAATATTTTGTAAATTTTTTTATCAAATATAAATTAATTTCTTATGAATTTATGTATTTTATTATGTTTAATCTTTGGACAAAAATATTGCATTAATTTTGAATGTTTACATTTTGTGTTCCTTTTGTAATTATCAAGTGAAAAAAATATTTGTACATAATGGTTATTTCACCAAAATCATGTCTTGTTATATCAATATAAATGGAATTTATATGTATTACTTTTGTAGTATTGGATCTGTTATGTCGTGTGGAAGCGCTCATATATAATAACAAAAGGCGAAGTTAATTTTTTTTAAATATACCAAATGTATAAATAGATTTTAAATAAGAAAAAAAAATGTTGTCATAAAATGTCACAAACATATCTCAAGAAGAGAAAATAACTTCTGAAATTATAATTTTAAATAATATTTGTGTATAAATTAATTATTAAAATTTGTTTTTTACTAATTGAATCTGAACCATCTTGATGTACATAAAGACCTTCTGATGTGAAAAAACCACTTAAAATAAGGGACATAGGAAAACTAGGTTGGGTGTGTAATTTTGCATTATAGAATATTGCAATTATGAAATATTGCAATACAAAATCTTGTATAACAATTTCCCGTACATTTTTTTTTCTATTCTGAAGATAATAAATTGAAGAAAAATGATATCTACTAATTTAACTTAAAATTTTAGAGGCTAACGGCTTCGGTAACTCTCATGGGCACTCGGGAGGTCGCTGCGCTCTCCCCCCGCTTAGCCCTCCGAGGAACTTAGGAGGGGGACGTAGGAGCCGGTATCAGCAAACATGTCGCACTGCGTGCGAGAGTCTTCTTCTAGTCTTCTTTAGTGGACATTCTTTGTTTCTCTGAGACCTTTTTAAATCAAAATATCCCTAATTCAGCTTTGGCCATCAAAGGTTATAATATATTTAGGAAAGATAAAGCGGTACCTCCCCTTAATTATGGTGGTTTTTGTATGTTTGATGGTGATCACATTAACTCTAGATTAGTTACCATATCTTTTTCCATTTCAGAATTGTTAGTCTCGGATTTAGAGTTTTTATTTATTAATGTTTTCATTAATGGTCGTAAATTCTTATTTGGTACCGTCCATAACCCAGCAAAAACTAGAAAGAAGTCGTATGCCCAAAAAATAACTGGTACACTTAGAATGTTTATTTAGTTATTGCTCTGGTAGATGCGATGAAATGGATATATCAGGTGACTTTAATTTCGATATACTCCAAAATTCCGGCTTCCCTTGGGATTATTTGAATCTTTTAAATAGTCTTAATTTATCCGTACACAACAAACACTGTGGCACCAACGGTTTCTTGTCCAACCGCTAGCGGGGCCTCTTATTCCCTTATTATTGATCATATCATACCTTTTACTAATAACTCTATTTGTTTTTTCAATCAGTTGCCACTCGGCATGGGATCCTATCATGATTTTTTAGTTTTTTCTGTGAACTCTTACTCTCCACCTAAACCTAAGAGTTTTAGCTTTGGAAATTTTTCTAGTATAGACAAGTCCCGCCTTTACTTAGTTTGTAATTCAGTTCCTTGGGAAGAAATTTTTTGCCTTAGTTCTGCAACTAGCCAAATAGAATATTTCAACTCGTATATTAGCTTGGTGTTTGATAGTTGCGTTTCACTTAAAAAGGTTACTTGTAAAGCAAAATCTCCGCCTTGGTTGTCTCAGGAAATTTCGAATGCCATAAATATTAGAGTTAGTAAATATCGTTTATACAAAAGGTGTCCTAATAGTCAGTCTCATTAAGGTTACAAGCAGGCTCGTAACAAAGTTTTAGGGTTAATTCGAATTGCTACTAAACGTAATTTTTTCAAGTACAAGTTAGACTCCCCTCTTCCTCCCAATGTTTTCTGGCGTAATGTTCGTAATTTAGGCCTAGGCAGATGCAAGAGTAGTTATAGTGGGGTTTTCAAACCCATAGTCTGAACTCGGGCATAAGTACCGTCGATTTGTTCTCTAACGCGTCCTCTAATTCGTTTTCGTTTTCAAATATTTCTCTCTAGGATTTACAATCTGCTATTTGAAAGGTTAAATCGGAATCTTTTGGTCCGGATAACGTCAATTTAAAATTCGTTAAGCGAGTTTTTCCTTTCATCTCAAAATACTTGTTACATATCTTCAATTTTGTTCTCACTTCCTCTTCCTATCCAGATCAGTGGAAGCTAAGTAAAATAATCCCCATCCCAAAGATCAGCAATCCTTTAGGACTATCCCATTTTCGGCCAATTAGCATTTTAAGTTTTCTCTCTAAGGCATTCGAGATAGTTGTTTCGAATCAGATTCAATCGCATTTGCATAGCAATAGTTTAATTAGTTTCTTCCAATCTGGGTTTAAAAAATTTCATAGCACTTCTACTGCGTTATTAAATGTATGTGATGATATTAGGCCTAATATGAATAATAGGGAATTGACTTCTTAACTTTGTTAGATTTTTCTAAGGCCTTTGATTCTATTAATCACAGAATTCTTTTTAATAAACTCTTACCTCATTTTAGATTTTGGCTTTCTGCTGCCAAATTGATTTTTAGCTATCTTTCTAATCGCTCTCAGGCAGTTTTTTCAACAATTGCTTGTCTGATTTCCTTCCTGTAATTTCCGGCGTGCCTCAGGGTTCAGTGCTGGGTCCTCTATTATTTTCTATGTACATAAATGACATAGAATCCTCCATTCAACATTGTTCATTTCATATTTTCGCTGATGATTTTTAAATTTATAAAAATAGTCGTTTAAATCATTATTAGGAATATTTCTCTGATAAATGAAGATTTAAGTAATATCGTTAGTTGGTCGGTCTCTAACAGGCTCGTTTTAAACGTAAACAAATCTCAGTCGATTATAATTTATAAAAACCCGTTAGATACCTCGTCCTTGCCTGGCATTTTTTTGCAAGGTTCGCTAATTGAATATTCAAATATTGTTAGGGATTTAGGCTTAGTTATTAATTTAACTCTTACTTGGTGTGAACATTTAGTTACTATTAGTAAGAGGGCCTTTGACGTGCTTCATTGTTTGTATAAAGTAGTTGAATTTTCTGATAGTCAGTTTAGGAACAAATTGTTTTTGTCTTATCTTCTTCCTCATTTTATTTACGGTGACATAGTTTTATTCGGTATGCTTCCGAAAAATATGAATGTTCTCCAAAGATGTTTCAATGCTTGTACCAGGTTTATTTTTGGTATTTGGAATACAGTTTATCTATGTTTTACGAATTTCGCGCTGGTCTTTTTATTTTCAAACTTCTCAAACCTAAGGAGCCTTGTAGGAAATGAATGTTTAGTAGGTTTCATTCTTCTAACTTCCGGCTAAAAATTGTTGTAGGTCGTTAAACAAGTCATTTTATGTTTGGGGAGTTTCCCTTTGGAATTCAATTCCATTGGAAATTAAGAGATTATTGGGTGTGTGAATATGACTCCGCCCTTTCTTAATTTGTGTAGTTATTTTTACTGCTTACATAAGAGCTTTAAATGCGCAATACTTGTATTCTATAGTAGGTACTTGATGTTAGCTATCAAATGCAGTATACGACATTTGGTTGAAGCGTAAACAAATAGTATTTTTAACTCTTTCAAAATTTCGAATTTTATTCCAAATAAACATCATTTGCGGGAAGTTTTATTACATTATTTTATTGCAAAGAAAAGTGCAGCGGAAACTTATCGTTTGCTTGTGGAAATTAACGCTGAGCATGCTTCATCGAATACAACGTGCAAAGAATGGTTTCGACGATTAAAAAATGATGATTTTGGTATTGAAGATAAAGAGCATGAAAAACCATACAAAAAATTTGAATGAAGATGCTGAATTGGAAACGTTATTGGCTGTTGGATCAACTGTTGCAAAACGTTTACAAACGTTTCGTACGCAATACGTAGTTTTTTAATTTATTTATTGTTAACTTTGTTATTATTGTTAATTTTTAATATTATTTCACCTCGTGCTGTACATTTTACTGTAGATGAGCTACTGCTAAAAATAGAATGTATAAGCATGAGGTGGAAATTGTTTGAAAAAATTTAAAAGGTTTTTATGCCTAATGGAAGCAATTTCAGTATTTATTTTTTTATTCGTTTACTTTGTTTCCGTGTATGCTTTTCCTTTTAAAACTAAATTGTATAGAAAATACTATAAATAAATAAATAAAGTAAAAGTAGAAAGATAATACTGTTAAAAGATGAAGACCTATAATACTGTTAAAAGACGAGTGAATACAGATTCATATCATGTGGCAAAGCTTTAAATAACGACATTTTGTTTTAACCCAAGGTTAATGGATTGAACCATAGATGTCGCCTCCATTCGAATTTCTTTTTGTTGTTAAACAAAATTTTCTTATTTAAAAACTTAACTGTTTTTAAATATTTTTGGCTTTTTTGGGGAATATTAAAGGTATGCAACATTTTATCAATAAGGTATTTCTAACGCCTAGTTGCTGTGTACCATACTGTAAAGCAAAACAACCAATCGATCGTTTTTTGGGTTTCCAAAAAAATCTTGACCAAAGAGCTGCTTGGCCGACAAATATTCGTCGGAAAAATTTGGTTATTATAAAATGGACAAAAATAAGCCATGTTCATTTTGAATCCCGATACATTTTAGCGAATAATTCAAAATGTTCCAAAAGTGGTTGTAAGTATTTTTTTATATACGTACACTAGGGAGCAATTGAAAGTTAAAATGTATAAGTATTCATTATTTTTTACAATAGTTATCATATTTGTGCCTTCTGCTATTGTTTTACTTTGTGTTTTAAATAAGGGGATTCCCAACTAATATTTCAAGAAAAAATTAATTTAAAATTGCGCATCGACTAGAATAGTGTTAAGTGAATCGTCGAGAAGTGCACATAAACAAGAGAGCAATTGAAAGTTAAAATACCACTTTTATTAATTTGTGTAAGTATAACTTAACCCAACATATTTTTTTACATTCGCGAATATTTTGTAGCATGGTTTCTAATTAAGTTTTTATGCAAGCTTGCCAAAATAAAATTATTATGCGGAAATCAGAGGATGTGCGGCGTCTTATTATTCGGAATTATTATTCGGCCGCTAAAACTTACCAACAAATTGCAGCTACATATGAAATATCTATTCCTGGTGCCTTTAAAATATACCAAAAGTATCAGAACACCGGTACAGTCAAATCGTTGTATGGTTGTGGACGAAAACCTAAAATTACGGAACACCAGGAGAGACTTATCAAACGTAAGATTTATACCGTTCCAAGTGCTTCGGCTAAAGAATTGAAGGAGTGCGTGAAAATAGAAGCTTCAGTATGGACTATCCGCAGAAAGTTAAAATCAATGGGGTTAAAAAACTTCATCGCAAAAAAACGACCTTTGATCTCCAAAAAAAATCGGGACAAAAGGATGCGATTTGCAAAAAAATATTTAAATATGCCTCAATCATTTTGGGATAGAATAGTTTGGTCGAATGAGTCAAAATTTGCACTGAAAAATTCAAAAAAATTCAAAAGGGTCTGGTGCCACCAAGCAGACCGTCTGAAGGGCAACTTTATTATGCCTACTGTAAAGCATGGTGGGGATCCTTAATGATTTGGGGTTGCTTCTCCTCCTCTGGTGTTGGGAACTTGGTGAAAATCGATGGAAAGATGACGGGACAATCATACGTTGATTTATTAAAAAATAATTTGGATGAATCTGCTCACAAAATGAGTTTGGGGTCGTTTATCTTTCAACAGGATAACGATCCCAAACATACCTCGAAACTAGCAACAAATTTCTTCAATAATAATTCTATTGTCAAATGGGAATGGCCGCCCCAATCGCCAGATTTTAATCCAATAGAAGATCTCTGGTCGATCTTGGATTCAAAAGTTGAAATGGAGCGACGATCCAATGTGACCTCCTTTTGGGGAGATCTTCAGAATCAATGGAACAACATACCCATAGACATGTTAAGAAACCTCACCCATAGCATGAAACGGAGGCTGGAAGCAGTAATCGCTAATAAAGGAGGGAATACTAGTTATTACATTAGTATGTAATTGTTTTTTGACGAAATAAATTTAAATTTAAATTAAGCTTGTATGATTAGACTGAATTTAATTTTGTTTTTTAATTTTACTTTGTTATTATGTTCATTTTATTATAAAATATTATAAATGAAATCAATTGTTTTTGTGATACAAATTTATGTTCAATCTTCTTACTTTCCTAATTAATTTATAGTATTTTTTAAAAAATCTCAGTAAAAAATAAAAACAAAGAACAACATCTGAGTTTTAACTTTCAATTGCTCCCTAGTGTACTTGTAAACCGTGGCAATACTATTTTAGTTAGCCAATATTTCAAAAAAATTCCTGAAAATTATTAGAGGCTATGTTCAGTGTCTATACTAAAATTTAAGTATCTGTATTCCCTTATTAATCTTAATGTTACATAAAAGTAAATCTTAATCAAATATTAATGATTATTAACTACGGTTTGACATCGATCGAATTTGGTTTTGAATTATTTTGGTTAATTTTTCCTCCCATCCAGCCTATTTTGATGATAAAATTTAGAAATTTTATATTAAATATTTTAGGTGATCACAAACCATGCCAGGAACATTCAAAATCTAGACTGAGGTTGCGTAATGATGCTATTCTAAGCGTTTGGCCAAATGTACCATTTTACCTCTCGAAACAAGTTTCTTCTAGAGAAAATGTGAGATTGAGGTTAGGTAAATCGGAACAAATAAAAAAGTTGAGAGATCAGGTTATATTATTTGGTCAACAAATTCATTAAATTAGTGATGTCATACTATCAGATAAGTATAGTATTAAAAAAATTTATTTGAAAGTTGCACAAGGCAAACTTATTTTCTACAAAGTCTGCTGGAGTGGGGAGAGTCCAATTATTGATGTTTCGTTTTATATTTTTGAGTCATTAGATGTAGAAATTTACATTAATAATATTAAACAGAAGACGTCGCATTATGAAAATATTTTGGGTGCTAGTTTGAAGTGTGACCTGTATTCAAAATTGAATAAACTAATTATTCATTTCAATGAATTTAATTTATTCGATAGATCTATCGAGGATCACAACTTCAATTCAAACAAGCTTTAAAATTTTAGAAGACTGGGAAGGTCTCGACGAAGCAAAATCGCATTTAAATTAACTTCTGCAAATGTTAATCGCTACAATTATCGTAGGAATAGTGAATATTTAACCCTACCAAATCCAAAGTATTTGAAAAACTTTTCTAAGGGTAATTTGCAGACGGGAGCCGCTGAGCAGTATTTAGTTCAAAAAATTTCTAAATTAGATCCTCATGAGAAGTACGTGACTCTTTTACTAGATAAAGTACACGAAAAACCGGCCATGGCCTTCAAAGGAAGTATAATAGAAGGTTTAGCTAACAACCGCCCAGTTTCTGAAACTTCTTTGACAATAGCTAAATCAATTCAGGCCTTTATGATATCGTCATTATTGTCTAAAAATAAGGACATTATTGGCCTTTATCCATTTCAAAAAGTGGATTTGGTTTTTTTGTCTAACAAAATTAACGAGGTTCTGCAAATTTTACATAATGTACACAATAATCAGTTAAACCGAAAGTTTTTAGAAAATTTTCCTCTACCGGTGAGCTTTCAGTTTTTATGAATTACCCTTTCTTGGACGGTAAAAAAATTTTCTTTTTGTTTGACACAGTTAATCTAATCGAATCCATCCGAAATAATTGGCTAAATAATAAACAAAGGTCATTTAGATTTCTTGATTTTGATAATACCGTTGTGATATGTACCGCAAAAGTCAGTCATTTAGAGACTTTATTTAAAAAAAAAATTGTTTGAGGTAAATTTAGCACCGCTTTTTCGCCAAAAGTTCTTCACCCTAATAGCTTCGAAAGGGAAAATGTTTCACTAGCCCTCCGAATTTTTGATGATAAAACAATGAAAGCCAATAATTTACCGCAGTAAACGTAAAAACACCATCGAAAGGGTTTCATTTAAGGGAATCGCTAGCAGTATCAATTACCTGAAACAATCGCCGTGGTTTACAATTTTGCAGCAATTTTATCATTGGTTACAATATTGGGACGATTTAGAAAGCTCAAAAAGGTTAACAATTGAGCCACATTCTGCTTTGCTCCGCACTACTGGCATGCTCTGTCATATCGCTGACTACTTGCTTTAAAAGCTTCATTTCAAATACATTTTGTTCGGCAAATTCCAAACCGACAAAGTAGAAGCTCGTTTCGGTCAATATAGACAAATGAGTGGTCGTTGTTACAACGTAACAGTCCAACAAGTTTTCCAATAGGAAAAGAAATTAAACATTTTAAGTTTATTAAAATTGATGAAAACTAATAAAGATATTTTAAATTTAAAAACCGAAGTAAATTTTTCATCTTCAGATGATATCGAAAAGGTAGACTCTCTAGATCTAGAAAAAATTTTCGCCTATGCTGAAAACGTTTCACTTGAGGAAGAAATTTTGTCAGGTATGATGTATACATCCGGTTACGTTGGCAGAAAAGTAACTGGGAAATTGAATTGTAATGAATGCGTAACCAAATTATTTGCAGAGGATGATCTTTGTTTTGAATTTACAGCAGAAACAAAACATTTAAAAGATTTAGATCGTGGATGTTTAAAATTTTCAACCGAATTTTCAATAGCGTTTGGTATTTCCGTTTATCAAATATTTAAAACATTGACATCCGAAATGTTTTTAAAATTATTCTTAGGCTCATTACATCATAGAGAATATTTCATTTCGGTTTTTTTGGAATACTCCGAGCGCTTATTTCTAAATGAAATTTGCCAGGTGTGTGCTCTTACGGACTTCGAACGCATAAAACAAAGTGCCATTATCAATGTTTTTCTGAATAATTATTGTAAAAATCAGAACAATTCACTTCTATCAACCAGCCTTTCTTAAAGAAGGAAGCTTAATACTCTAGATTGTTAAAACATTATTATTTTACTAAACACTTTTCTAAATTTTATTTAAAGAAATAAAAGTAAAAACAAATTTTTGAGTTTTATTAATCGTTTCGATCAGTTACTGATCATCTTCAAGTACTTGTTTTGTTGGAGCCCGTAAGGAACTTCACATTTTTTTGTGGTATATGGCGAATACCATCACTTATAAGCAGATATGTAATCTCTTTGTTGTTAACGAGGTAACCACATGGGAGACTGTGAACAAAGTAGCATCATGGATGGTAACTATTTCAAATAGATATAGCTCATTTCAAATGCTGCCACGCATATCTATCATCTTCGGGGCAATGGTCGGAAGCCATATAAAAGTTAAAAGGCCGACAGTTAACCCAGTAACAATCGTAAAGTTTAGTGATTCATCGTGATTACAATCGTAAAGTTTAGTGATTCATCGTGATATACTGCGGTGGGCCTGGGTTCATGCGTGATGTTCAAGTTTTGAAAAGATCGTTATTATTTTGATACGCCAAAGAGAGTACGTCGAGAGTAAATAATTATTTTCTTTTAGGCGATTCGGTCTACCCAATCAAACTCAGGGCTCGTTCCGGCTCATAAGGATAATGGAAATCTGACCGAACGCGAAAAAAAATTCAATTTTATACACTCTTCAACGAGAATTGTGGTAGAAAATGCCATTGGTATCTTGAAAGGCCGGTTTCGTTGAACTTTAGATTTCATGGAACATTTGAATTTGGGGACTGTGATGAACATGTTTATTGCGTGCTGCATAGTATATGCGTTAATGGAAGTGATGCATGGTACGATACCAGCAGTAATGAGGAGCCAAACAGCAGGACTGTAGATAATCTGCAAAACGTTGTGGTGGAGCGTCGCCCTGAAGGTTGATTTACATATGCGACGCGTGACGGGAGCTTGTAGCCAATCATTGACGAATATTTTGACATTCGTCACATGGCACACGCCATACGTGGAGAGATGGTTTAATTTTGTCTTTTCCGCCACGGTCGCACAAACACATACAAATTTTGTAAAAGCGAAGTAGTTTTTGACATTACATTTATTTTTGGTACATTTTGTTTTATTTAGGCCTAGAGTCTGGCTTGTGTATAGTTGCAGTTATTATTTTCTCAAAATAAAATAAAAGTTAAGTGTAGGTAATTAATTATTAAATTAATTATAATAACTAATATAATTAATTTGTAAATATTTAATAAAATTAAATATGACCGATGAACGGCAGTTGAAAAAGATGTACATTGTATGATGTCACACATGTCGTAGTAAAAAATATGGAATGACATTGGGATAGAAATTGGAATACCTGGTTAGTTAAATTAAATAATAAATGTTTAATAAATTAAAACTATCATTTTTATTGACATTTTAGTTGATGTATGCCAAAAAAAATGGAAGCGGTTAAGGGGGCGATATTCCGAGTTAAATAAAAACCAAAAAGTGGTAGTGCTGTAAAATCGAAAAAGCATTCTTCACTGCTTGCATCAATGAGATTCCTTAAACCGTTTTTAAAAGATAATCCAAAATGCGTATACATAAATTTATATATGATTTATATACAAATAATAAGATAAACATTCGTTTAGATTTCTTGCAATCAGTTTAATGGAAATAGATACCGAAATAAGTAATCCGTTCATAGAAAAAAAAACACAAACAATACAAGTACATCGTTGCGATCGTTTTGGACGAGTTCTTAGAACATTTAACATCTTCATCGTCTGTAGTTGTGGTATCAACACCACAAAAAAACCAAAGGGAAACAACTGTGTTTATGAAATAGCTTTTAAATTTATAAACATAAATTTTATTATTTCAGATGAATCAACGGACATTTCGTAATTAATTAATATTCTGAAAGAAACAATAGCAGAGCACGACTCTATTGACTACTATTGTATGACCATGGCGACCGATTTAAAAAAAAACCAACTGAGCAGAGTCGTATACGTTTAGAAATTACAAAGATTATGTGCACTGCTACGTAAAACGAATAACTATGTATACTCGTAATATACGTAAAAGTGTTTATGAATATAATATATGAACGAACAGTAAATTAAACTATTTTAATATGATTTTTATTATTTAAAGCTTCTATGAAATACATATTCTATTCTGCTGCCCGGAAGGATATCAATTTCATTCAAATAAGTTTTAAAATTGTTTCTTATATTAACAGTATTTGACGAGGGATTGTTGGAATATGTTCGGCCAATGCGTTGCAGAGCTCCATTACTGTCTGTTGCGGTTTCTCGACGCCATCGTCCACTCGCCACTTCCAGTTTCAATATCCGTATACCCAGATGGATAATATAATGGATTTTTTTATCCGTTTTCTCGTTTCGCGCGAATGTGCCTTCTGAAAATTCTATTACTTGCCTTGCTCGTGATAAACGATAATTAAATACCGATTCCGGCGTGGGAAGTCCAGTAGAAGTATTTCTTCCCATTATCCAACCCATTTTGAAAACAGTTGTAGGATTTATTTTCCTTTTATGTGAATAAAGAAAACTATAATTACTACTTCAACTAAAAGCACTGTAATACGATTACCAACATGAACTACGACAATTAGTACTTACATTGATAATTTATTTAATTTTGCAAAAGAAAAACAGGGCATGTTTACTTACAATATTTTATTGATAAATGAATAAGTGCATGAATGTGATAAATATATTTATATTTAAGTGAATGAATGTGGTAAATATATTTTTTTGTGCGAACTTTTTTATTCTGATTTAGTTATCGTAATCCTTAGAAGTCTGGTTCCAGCTTCAGGAAGGCTGGTTGAAAAATTAATTCGACGAATTTGTATCCGAATAGTTCTGATGTATAAGAAAACAATATAGTTCAATAAACGTGTAACTAGCACTTATCATTTTACTATTCGGATGGTGCGATATGTACGTCTAAACACTCGGCGGGGAAAAAAAGAAATCATGGTTGAAACAACCAAAGCCATAACCATAGTTCTTAAAAATAAGGTGACGACGGAATATTTTAAAGAGGGCGCATTTGGTTTTGAGAACAGGTGGAATTTTACTATTTCAAGTAAGATATTTTAACATTTTAAAAATTTCACTTATCATTAATTTATATATTAAATCTGGCAGTTGACAAAAAAAAACCTTAATTGTGTTAATGGTCATCTGCGACGATTGATACAATTTCATGTGGTGCGGTATTGGCGCTGCCGGTCGGCACAGTGATGGACGAGTGTTTCGGAAAAGCAATTCCGGAAAGCGATTTTGTGATAAAACACTTCCGCGTAAGTACAACCCACACCATTTTCCTCAATAAATATTAGGGATTATATAAAAAACTTATTAGAAAAATTTTTAATTTATTTTTAGTTTTACTCATCCAAGAAATATTACTGACGAAGAATATGTATGAACCGTATGCAGTGGGTATTTTCAGGTTTCGCAACATGTTGGCTTTAAAAATTTACTGAAAGAAAAATGGATATATCACATTGCCATGAAATTGGTGGCGCATTAATGTCTGAAATGCCTAATGATTCTGCCAACAAAACAAAAAATCGTTAATTATCGGCTTTCTAGGGCTCGCCGCATGATCTAGAATTGTTTTGGTATCCTTTGTGCCAAATGATGGATATTCAGAACAACCGTAATAGCGGATGTGAATGCCTGCATAAGTGGTTGAGAAAAAAAAACAGAAACTTCGTCACTCCTGAACTTATCAACCGTTAAGTGGAAAGAAATAACGTTATACATAGGTAAACATTTAATATACGCGAATAACAAATTAAAAATGTATTTAAAATCTTATTATACATGTTTAGGTTCTTGGAATAACCAATCCAAAGGCGGATTCAACGTTGCGTTCTTTCGTTCCTTCCTTTTTTTATTCATTCTGATTTTTTTTTGACGATTCATGGCTCATGAAAAAAAAATGAAGAACGATTTTGCTGTAATCTATAGGTAAAAAATGTAACTGATTGACATTTTCTTAATGATTGACATTTTTTCTTGTGTTATTAAAATTACCAATCACTCCAGTACATGAATTTTGGTCGCAAAATTCGTAACTGCCTCATGAGAATTTTGTGTACGTACAAGGGTATAACATACATACATTTTGTTATTGTGTGCTGTCATATACGTTAATTGCATTAGTGTATCGTTTTGTGACGGTAAGTATCAAAAATAAGCCAATCGGTTGTAATCGATTCAAATTTTTGCTGCATATGCTCGCGTGTGGCAAGATCTTACTTGCTATGAAGCAAGAAAATTTACAATACTGCGTTGTTCATTGTTCAAACAATCTGGTAAGTATTTTTTTAATATTCTACTTTTAGTAAAGTTCTATTATAGTATCAAATATTATCTCGGAAGAAGAACAACTGTTTAACCACACGATAAAAACGTGTTTAATTACCGATTATCCAGAGCCGAAAGAGTCGTCGAAAACGTTTTCGGCATTCTAAGCTCCAGACGGCGAAAGCAGACCTACTGTGGTCAACATAATAAAATCAACAGCATGCTTGCATCATTGGTTAACAATGAAGTCTAGTGATTCTTACCAGTACTGCGGTAATGATTTTGTGGATCATTACACACAGAATGGCGATTTAGTGTTGGGTGAATTGAAAGGGGATGTAAATATTAATGGTGCTGGCGCCAGCTGGAGATGCGGTTCTCGTTAAAAATAATTTTGCCAGTTACTTCACGAATGACAATGCCTTACCATGGCAAAACTCACAAATGTTCAGCAAATGTTAAAATACATTTTAATTGATTATTTTTATAAATTCGTCTTTTATGTAAAATATTTAAAATCAGAAATTTCAAGTCACATCATTATTTATTTATTCTATCATACATTTAATTATTTACTCTACCATTTTTATCGACAATCTCGTTCGTCGACGCTCTCTACCGTTGCGTTGCATAGTTCTACAGCAATTCGAATAAAATTCGGTGCAAAGTTCAAACACTGTTGGGCTGTAAGTAATAAATACCTTGTTGAAACACCCATAAATATATACATGTAAAGATTTCTCACCTGTTATATCTTGAAAGTATTTTCGAAAAAAATCCATCTCCTTACAAGAAACGATTTTTTTTGTTAATAATTTTGTGGAGCGTCTCCACTGCGTCCTTCCTGGATTGCTGAATTAAATCGTTTTCTCATATTTCGAAATTTCGCTTGAACCTCCTTACCTGAACAAAAAAAAAATCAGAACTCGGTTCATCAGATTTAGGGTACTTGATACTAAATATAATATACTAAGAGATATAATATACTAGATACTAAATACATACTTGGTAAGTTCAATTGTTGGGCTGAATTGTCCCACACCACTTTTTTAGCTGCATTATTTTTGTATATTTTGTTGCTCAGGTTGTACAAAATCGGTTGAGCCTTCACCAATTCAATTAATCGGCCCTCAAAATACAATTCTTTAATAAAAAATAAAATACAAAATTTTTAGGTTAGATAAAATTTGTCAATGATCTATAAAAATTTACATCAAATAATGTCAAAACATTATTTGTCCACGACTAACGTATAATATACTCATTATACGTTTGTTTCTTTAATAGACCGATAATTTGACAACTAAAATATGTCAGATATTTCTGAGTGTTAAGGAAAACAAACAGCAGTTTATATGAAACAATCGTAAAATGTTTTAAAATTACCTAATTTTAATAAAAATTAACGCCAGAAAAAACTCAAGCGGCACAAGATTTAATCTAAAGATTACAAATTTTCCTTATCTTTATGTTTTTATTTTGTGATTGATTTTCACAAAAAAAATTACTGGCTTAGCTTAAAATGAGATTAAATGATAATATTTCAATTAAATTTATATTATAAAATATTTGATAAATGTCTTTAATAATAAAAATAAAAATTGTATCTGTACCACTTCATACAAAAGATATGAACAATATTTTGACGTTCAATTGGTTTTCCTTAACACAAAATTTTACAATGAAGTTGTTTAGTATTCAATCTATTATAATGATATTCATTATTCACTGCTAGTTTATCTAGTACCCTCCCAGCAAAAGTATGTATACATTCATTTCGTAACGAAAATGTTAAGTTTATGAACGCTTTTTTATCGATTGCAGCGCTATATTTACATCCAAAGAAAAAACCGAATCCTCCATTTTATATTGTTGAAGCGTATGCATACCATATGGTAGTACAGTTTAAATAAATTAAATAAATTAGTCTTTGATTTAACAGTTTAATTAGTGAATAAATTTAGAATAATTTGTTGATGGTTAGTACACACTGTTTTCTTTAGTATATAATTAGTTATGTATAAAATTGTATTAGTATCTAAAAAAAAAAAATTTTTTGTAAAGTGAACTTTTTGTGATTTATTAGTTTCTTTAGCCGATAACATTTTGTTTTGTTAGTTTTATAATTTTTTTGGAAGTATTTGAGTGTTAAAATGTCGAAACAAAAAATATATCGAATAATTCGACAAGAAATTAACACTTTGTTGAATAAAACCGAATCTCATACCGGCCCTTATAACGCCTGTGACGAAGACGATGATGCACAAAACTATGTTATTCGGGCTCGGGACAATTATACGGCTATTGAGAATGACGAAACACCCTTAGCTATTATAAATGAGCTTGAAAACAATTTTGATTCAAGCACAGCGACTTCAGAATCCGAATCTGATTCAGAATTTGAGGATGAAAACAATCAATTGAGTTTGGGTAACATACAATATGAAATTTCAGAATGGAGTATAAAATTTAACATTTCCAATGAATCAGTAAATGCATTGCTTCAAATACTTAAAAATTACCACCCTCAACTCCCAAAAGATGTGAGGACATTGAAAAAGACTCCAAATAAAGTTAAAACGATTATACCTATGGGCCAAGGAGAATATTTACACCTTGGGCTAGAAAAGCAATTGAAAAATATTCTTCTTAGTACTAAGTTTTACGACGATTCGTTAACTATCGACATTGGTGTAGACGGAGTACCATTAACCAAAAGCTCTACTAATCAATTATGGCCTATTCTTGGCCGAATAGTATCACACGAAAGGGTATTCCCTATTGGCATATTTCATGGCTATAAGAAACCCTTTTGTGCTGATGCATATTTGGAGGAATTTACAAAAGAAATTAAGGAATTATTGGAAAATGGATTTTATTACGCTAATAAGCATATTTCCTTAAAAGTTCGTGCTTTTATTTGTGATGCACCTGCAAGGTCATTTTTATTAGGTAAGTTTAACAAGATTTATCAAAATGAATCAAGACATATCTAAATCATATTTTATTTTTCAGGAGTAAAATCACACTCTGGGTATTCCAGTTGCACCAAATGCAAAATAATCGGAACATATTTAAAACACAAAGTTTGCTTTCTTGGAGGTGTCGCTGAGCCTAGAACAGATAATGAATTTCGATATAAAACGGATATAAACCATCACATAAAATTAAATATTAAATTAGACACACTACCTGTTGGATGCGTTTCGCAGTTCCCCATTGATTACATGCACTGTGTATTACTTGGTGTTATGAAACAGATACTCAATCGTCTAGTAAAAACCAGAAAACAATAGTTTTCTCTAACAAGACAGATAGAGACCATCAACTTAAAACTACTACAGTTTCGTAAATGTATTCCACTGGAGTTTCAGAGGAAGCAAAGAACCTTAAACGAGCTGGAACACTGGAAAGCTACGGAATTTCGTCTGTTTTTGTTCTACACTGGCATGGTTGCATTTAAAGATGTATTAAATACAAAATATTACAAGTTTTTCCTGCATTTAGTGTGTGTAATTAGGATTTTGGCTCATCCACAAGATTGTTTCTATAACAATGAATGTGCGGCAAACATGCTGGACTCATTTTGTCAGTCATTCTGCTTATTGTTTGGAAATGAGAACATGTCGTACAATATGCATAATTTACTTCACCTGTCAGATGATGTTAAAATGTATGGTCATATCGATAATTATGTATAGTGCATTTGCGTTTGAAAATTATATACAACTATTAAAGAAACTAGTTAAAAAAGCTTCACAGCCTTTGCAGCAAATCAATAACAGATTGAAAGAGCAACACAATTTAAATGAATGTTATCAACCATGTTCTTTACGGCCCGTATTTACTGTTAGCTCCAATTTTCCGAACAATTATTGTCTCGTAAATGACAGAATTTTTAAAATCCTGGAACATAACGAAAAAAAAAATAAAAGGCAAATTCCTATTGAACCTGGGCATTTTTTTCAATGACCCTCTATCTTTAGACCATTTAGGAATCTTTAGCACTCAAATCGAACAATTTGAAGAACAAACTATTTCTTTTGACATAATTTAAATAACAAACAAAATAATGGTTTTAATAGCAAACAACGTTTCAATTTATATTCCAATGCTACATTGATATATGTTTATATTTTGATTACAGAAATGAATACGAATAGATTTTTGAAAGGTGACGAATTCGAATTGGATACAGAGAATAATTATGTAGAATTTTTAAAAATTGACAGTAATATGAGGCCAGAAACTTCAACGCAGATCAACCACACTAGACCATCCACTTCAACAGCGATCACTAAACCAAACAAAATAGCTTACCAAACATATGATAAAAATAAACGATCAAATTTAATACAAAACATCAGCCATAAGGAAAATAACAAAAAGAAGGATTCAAATAAACCATATTCTTCAGCTGCAACTACACTAACACCAACCAATGAATTTGAAGAAAAAGTAAAGTTAATGATGAAAGAAACTTTAAGAGAAATTAAACTTTTAAGAAGAGAGTTTAAAGAACATCAAAGTGTACATGCCTAGGGGCTACCAATGATGAAGAATTATTAGTTGAAATTCCAGCCAGTTCTGTTGAAGCTTTTCAAAAGCTTGAAAAGGATAACAAAACTGATGATAAAACAGACATTTATTTAGTAAGTTTATCAGAATTTTGTATATGTACTTATTTCGTTTTTATTGCATTCATTTTTATTTCTGCAGAAAAGACATTATCAAGCTATGAGTGATCCATCCATGGAAAAATTTATCAAGGGCTGTTTAAAAAGCATAATCACGGACGAGGCAGCTGCCTTCTTTTCATGGCATGGACAACATGGGAACATAGCTGTGAAATCGTATTCGGTAATGCATCTTTTGAAAGGTACAAAGCGTTATTTAATTGTATTGTAAAGTTGTTAAATAATGATTGCCAATACAAACAATATCTATTTACAGATGCAGCCATCAAAAAATTTAATGCAAGGCCAGTAGATATTGAAACGACAATAAAGAAGTGGTTTCAATATGCCAAAGATAGGCAACGATTAAAACAAAAAAAGCTATTTTCAAATCCAGCTCAAATTCCAGAAGACGAAACTAACATCAGTGACTGAATGAATTTATGTTTAATTATAATACTTATATTTATTTATATCAAAACTTAATGTAGTCTTATCAATTACATCAATTAAAATATTTATGATTTATCTGAATTAATATATTTTGGAATACATATAGTTCAAAGCAGATTTATTTATTTTTTACTATTTGAATTTAATTTAATTTACATCATTAAATTTATAATTGAATTTATAATAAATGCGTAATAAATGAATTTATTTTTTACGAAACTACGAAAATTTATTTATTTATTTTTAAAAATTTTTTATACATATTATTAAGAAAACTGTTCGGAAACGTCAAGTAAAAATTGTTCGGAATTGTCAAGCAAAAACTGTTCGAAAACGTTAAGTAATAACTGTTCAGTTATGTTACGAGTAAGCGAAGAGAAAATGTATACATTTTTTTGTTTCATTTCTCTTGTGGTAAAAGTATCATTTTCTTTACATTTTCGTCACGAAAAAAAAGTAACGAAAGCGAAGACTTTAGTATAAACAAGTCCTCATAAACTTAACGTTTTCGTTACGCAATGTTTGGAGGGTAGTCCCTTTTTCCATTATTCACTACTACCAAGTAAAAATTTCATTTTTGAAATTTTATCTAGTTGTCTCTTGCCATTATCTTTATTAAATCGAGACGTCAAAATGTTGACGAAAATTATTTTAGGTTTATTTAAAGGGTTTGATAATGAAATACAATTTTTTATTGGTCGTATATAATGGCTCTTATTCACTCAGATGATTTACGACACTCGCCAATCGCCTCGTGTCGGTAAACTTCATCTTCGTAAATAACAGCTATCATTAGCTGGTCGTTGAATAATATACTATTAAATTATCATGCGTTTGGTTATTAATAAATAAATCATTTTATGATATTCAATAAATCATTCACATACATATGTATATTCTATTTTGCGATATTAACATAAAACTCAAACAATTTAATATTCATTTCTTTAATTTAAAATTCACTTATAACAGAACACTAAATTTGCACATGGAGACTTACCATAATAAACAATATGGTTGTTTAAAATTAGATTTGAGTGTGGATTTTCGTCTCTTCCATTTAAATATCATGCTATCTCTTTTTCGCCATGTTCGTTCGGTACAAAAGTTAAAGTTAAACCAAGTTGATGAAAAAAATTCAGAAGAAAAAAAACGTAATTTTTAACCAATGAAATTAATTTAAAAAAATTTCAGAAGGAAGGAAGGAACGAAAGAACGCAACACTGAATCCGTCTTAATGTGGCGATTATTTCTTTGTAGAGGGAAAGGTGGGGTGGCAGCTTACCAAAATATAGTATTGTAGATAAATGTATTGTTCATAAATGTATTATTTTTATTCTTGTTTTTTTTCAGATCATCAATTTTTTCTTTTTTTACTTCATTTTTGTTATCATAATGTGTTTTTTTTATTATTAAAGAGGTTATTATGCCAAGTGGAAGCCCATTCTATTTTATTTCTGTTTTATTTCTAAATACGTTTTTGTTCAATGCTGCAGATTTTAGAAATGATTTAGACAAGGTTGCAAATCTGATATTTATGGATTTTTCGAAATAATAATTGAAAAAATTGATTACGTATCATAAAAAAACAAAATTTCACTAATAGTTTTATATCTTAGACACTAGTGATTCAAACAAATGTAAATCCCTAAACGTTCGAAACGCTGTTTGGCCATGAGATGGCTACAAAATTGTAATTAATGGAATTTTGCTAAATCTATTGTTGACCAAAAATATTTTATCATTCCATACAATTACGAATACCTGGTCACTCGTCAATCGATTATAGCTGCAAAACACAATTATGCAACTAAAGTTAAACTTGCGACGAATTTTTAGATCCTTCCTTTAACGATAAACCATTATTCCAGTAAACACAGACAAAAAAATTAAATTATAATTAAAAAAGCTTTAATAACCGACATTAAAAATTACCACCAAACTATAAAACAAATTTACTGTGCAACGATTAAAATCCGTTTTTATTACTCCCGAATACAAGAACAACAACTACGTAAATTTTTTATAAACGACTGTAATTGTACGGAAACCACATAATGAAATCAAGTTGTCCATTAGGAAGGACTATTAAAATAAAAAAAATCATTAATGATAGTAATAACAACCATGATAATGGACGAGTAATAAAATACAAGGATATATACGAACAAATATTTATAATTATTAAAATCCTTTTCAAATATTAACAAAAAATTAATATGCTATAAACAGCTTTATAGTTTATTTAATCCATAAAATTCAATATCTGTGCTGATATGACTTAATCAATTTTGCATTGTGGAAGATATTTTGGGGATAAATCTCAACGATTGCTTTTATTTTTTATTTATCGTAAATTCGAATATTTTACTTCGATAATTTAATTTAATTAGGGTACTGAGTATTAAATCGATTTATCCAGCCTGTTACTAATTAATGTGGTAAGAAAATTTGAAAAATGTCCGTTCATTTTGTTTATTTTTAAAATTTTTAAACAAACAAATTTTTTTTAAATGAGGCGGTGTATCGGTGCTCTAGTAAGCAAGCAATTTTTATAAAATTACGAGAAATGGTATGCTGGCAAAATTATTAGAAATGGTAATTATTACCACCTATGCTGTGTGCCTGACACCGATTTTGTCGACGAAATTGGTCACTTTTATAAATTGTTGGTTATTTAACATCATTAACAATTATAGGTGGCAGTAGTAACAATAGTACAAGTTGCGCCTGAATATTGATGATTCTAAATTGGTGTCTGTTCTTTTCAAACTGAAGATGATACAGTGGAGATTTGAGATCATAAGGCCTTATCATCTTTATTGAAAAAATCTGGTAGACAATATGTTGGATCTATTTGTCGGCATTTTAAAATGTATTATAAAACTTCCAACATTTGGCGAGCCCGTGGACCTTGGCCATCATTTCAACTCGAGGCCTGTTCAAGATTCATTTACATAAAATAAATTTGATGCTACCTAGAAATAAATAAATAAAAATAGAATTAAAATAGAAATTTACAATTTAAATCAAAGTATACTTACGTTAATGCATCGATATTGTTACGTCGGTGAACTCCCCTGAAAATTAAAATAATTATAAGTTTGATAATAGAAAATTGTTTTAACAAGGATAAAGATTAAATTATATAAATGTACTTAACTTAAGATTCCATTAGATCAAACACAATTTCTTTATAAATTTAAATGTTATAACTTGTACACAGAATGCACAACTTGTATTTGAATTGAAGAAATCAAATTTTATTGTTTATACATTTTTAGTACAATTTTGGTAATGAGAAAACCAGTAAAAATTACAAATACAAGGATGACAATATTTTGTGTGTCAAGTGTTTTGATGAGTAGTAATTTTTCTATTCCTTTTCATCATCCGAGCTGTCAACACGTATGTACGTATAAATAAAGTTTTTTTTTTTTATGTGATTGGTTAATGTAAAACATTTAATTAATATATTATTATTGTAATTTAACATAAATATAATCTCAATTAAATATAAATATAATCTCAAAAGCTATCGGCACAGAAAAAAATAACATATACAGAAGAAAACCTACGAACAAGAACTTTTCTGATTTTTGAAATTATTTTTTTACAAAAACAACAATTGGAAGAGAATAAAACACTCAAACTGTACAGCTCAAATTCTCTGTTTAAGAATTTTATTTTGTTTGTGTGCATTTTGCTTTTAATTTATGTGTTGTTTCAAAATCAACACAAATGTCTATATACATTTGTGTTGGTTTTCGTTGTTTTCATTTTCGATCATTTCTATGTATATTCTAAAATACATACTCTTGCATACAATTTCTACGCTCACTCAATAATATAAAACGATCATTATCATCTCATTGGATTTTTGATGTATACGATTGTAATGGTTTTGCCAGTATATTTTTTGTATTCGCTATAAATCTTGTGTGCATTTTTTGTGACCTAACCATATAAAAATACTGTACAAATTTTATAATTCTACTTCCACCAAAAAAAGGTGATAAACGATTATCAGGGATTGTATGGGCAATTCCAACATGTTTGGCCAGCAAAAGGTGCTTCCCTGACCGTAAGTTTTATAGTTTTCCTAATCGCGAGAGTCCCGAATTTTCCACCTGATTACCTAAATGTGGACTAGATATTCCAGATAAGAAAATTTTACGGGTTTGTGATATACATTTTTTAGATACATACAAGGGAAACTTAAGATTAAAAAAAAACTCCATTCCCGAATTAAACTTACTGTCAGAGAAGTTCCCGAAAAGTATCAAATTATAAAGACGTACTCCTCTATAGTTAATAAAGAACAAGACATTGAATTACGTAATTTGTACAACATTCCAAGCTTTACGAATATGTGTATTGAAGATTTATGTTCTTCAACTTGTAACAACTGTATCAAAAGCTTTAAAACGTTGCGGATCTACCTAAAATTGTATTTTAAAGCTTCTAAAAGTGTCAAATTACTAAAAAAAATATTTGTGTGTTCCAAAAAAATTTAATTACAAGTTTAAAAAAAAATGTCAGGTTAAGTGACAAAAATGCGAAACTACAATACCAAAATGGGTTGGAATATTTAATTAAACTATAGCTAATTTGTCGAATTTAAAGATGTATCCAATGTAATGAGTTTTGCTCGACATACGAATTGATGCCCTGCTGTTAATGAGCTCATACTCAAAATGAATCAGAAAAATTGAAGAAATCAACCTTGGCTGGAGACCATCGAGTCACTTGAAGCTACAAAAGCATTATAGATGGAACGTGAAAATTTAATGGTGCTGCCGGTGATATCCTGTAATTTTAAAGCCACAATTTGGTTAATTCATTGTTATGTTAAAGGGCCTACTTTACTCAATCTTTTGTAAATGAGCTTCGTGCTCAAAATTGATTGTTTAAGTATGGTTGCTCCTAACACAAAATTATTGTAAATAAATAAATAAATAAAATAAATAAACAACAATCACGACGAACAATCAAGAAATCAACGAGGATAGCAAGGAATTTGGCAAATGTTTGGTTCTAAGAGAAAGCAAATTTTCAGGTTGGCCTCCAAAACAAAAATTGATTTCTTAGAAATTATATTTCAAATCCCCATCAACATATAATTAAAACAGAGTCTAATAAATTGGAAACTAATAAAACACTTGAAACCCGGTTTTAATGACCAAATTATTATTAATTTAAAGGAAAAGTGTAGAGAATTATCTGAAATGGAAAGAAATATTGTGTTAGTGTTTGATGAAGTTTTGATCCGTCAATCATTAGAGTATGATTCAGTTAAAGTTGAGATTGATGAGTTTGCGGATTCGGGTGACTTACGCTCGAAAGATTTAGCCAAAAATATTTGTGTATTTTTAATTAGAGGTTTATTTTTAAACTACAAATATGTTTTATCATATTTTACTAATGCTACAAACATCAAAGGTAGCGATTTAGTAGATATTATAAAAAAAAATATTACCGTTCTTTCCGAAATAGTAATATTTTGACGAGTTCTGATCTTAAAACCAATGATTATTGTAAGTTGGAGAGTACTTAGCGAATTATATTCTTGTGACACCACCAATACAACTAGACATATAAGCCCTAAAAAGTTTGAAAAAATGCGCGTCAGCTTCGCAACACAAGTTTTCAACTGGACAGTGGCCTGTGCTATTCGAACGATGAGTCAATTTAACCAGTTTTCACCGAGCGTTCAAGATGCTTCGTTATCAACCGCAAATTTTGTCGAAAAAATGGACAGGTTGTTTGACAATTTCAATAGTCGAGTCATAAATGATAAGAACCAACATAAAAATGCAATTCAAGTTAACAAACGAGTTTATTTAAATATGCTAGAAATGTTGACATACATCAAATCAATCGAACCGGTGCAAAAAAAAAACTATGTATTGCTTCAAAGGGCTTATCTAAACTATTAATGCCGTATTATAATTATTAAATAGTTTGATGTTAGAAAATAGTCATTTTTCATACTTACAGTTAGATTAAACCAGGATCCGATAGAAAATCTTTTTGGTCTAATTAGGCAAAGAGGAGGAGTAGGTAATAGGCGAAATCCAACTGTAAAGGAGTTTAATAATTTATTGGGACAAATGATGTCAACATTTTTTTTAAGAAACTCAGCTTTAACGAATTGCTATGAAGACGATGATGAAATACTAATCCAAGATTTCATAACTACAAGTGATTTACCATCCAAAGAACCATTGGAATTAACATTAACTGAAGACAGTCATAATGTAGATGATTTTACAGAGAAACCAGCCTCAGCCATCCGTAACCAATCAGAAGTTAACCATGAACTGTTGAACCATGTAATATCAAACGACAACACGAGTTTAAATTTTGACGACTGTCCTATAAGATATTACTTAGGATATGCTATATTTAAATGTTTGGGACGAAAATACTGCCAGCGAAACTAAATGGGTCAAAAAAGACAATGATGCTAATATAATAATAACTTCTGAATATTTTATATTTATAAAGAACTATGTTAGTAACAATAATTTTGGTTCCTGCACGAATTAAATAATATTACACTAACAATTTTAGTTAAATTTATTATTTATATTTATAATTCCATATTTTAGTTTCTTGTTTTTCTTTTATAATTTTTTTATTCGATTCACTTTTTTAGTTTAATTTATTTTCTTAAAATACCGCGATGTACTATTCTTTTTGTCGATATCTGAATCTAATGTGGAAATTATTATCTATAAAAATACTTGGTTTCTGTCTACGTTAACACAATTTATTCTGTGAAAATATAATTTGAATTATGAATAGATTCTTAATAAAAACATTTATACAATTTTATGAAATATGATTTTTTAAAATAAAGAATATAAACTATTTAGAATTTGCATTTATAATGGAAATATGATTTTAAAATAACAAAATATAATGTCTATGCTAATGACCGATATGTTGACATCCGGGATGTCGTAACTCGCGCTCCAACGGAATTATTATTTGATTTATGTGAACCGCGTATCCAAATATTTGAAGAAACATTTAACGAACATTGCAATGCAAAGAATAAATATAAATAATAATATGAAATATGTATTTAATACTCATATTCGAGCTACATACATATATAGTCGACCAAGATAAGGCATAACAATAGTATATTATTCAAGAAGCATATTATAATGATAGCTGTTATTCACGAAGATGAAGTTTACCGACACGAGCCGATAGGCGAGTGTCGTAAATCATCTGAGTGAATAACAGACATTATATGCGAGTAGAATACGATACTTTGTCCACGACCGATAAAAAATTGTGTTTTATTATCAAATCCTTTAAATAAACCTAAAATAATTTACATCGACATTTTGACGTTTCAATTTAATAATAATGAAAATAGCAAGAGACTACTAGATAAAATTTCAAAAATGAAATTTTTATTTGGTAACAATGAATAATGGAAGAAGGGACTACTAGATAAACTAGCAGTGAATAATGAATATCATTATAATTGAAGAAACAAACGTATAATGATTGGTTAGTTAAGCACAAATAATAGTTATTTATGGTACTAGTGAGCAATAAACGAGATATTATTCATGAGATATAAGTTTGTCCCACGAGGTGACAGCCCCACACACATAGAATACTAAAGTAAAATATTTTCTTTATGACACACACGAGTTCCAACAACACATACACATACATAACTGCTAAAATACATTAAACGCAAGAATGAGAGAGCTATGTCGAGAGTGTAAAATTTATTTATTTAAAATTCTTATTCTCGTATTTTCTGAGATAACCCCAAACCAACGAAATAACCCCCCAAAAAAATATACGATATTTTATTCGTAGGTTTTCTTCTGTATATGTTATTTTTTCTGTGCTATCGGTGTTATTGACGGGTGCCACATACAAATTATGGTACCAACGAACTTGCACGACCAGTATTTAAACCGACATTTGAATTATAGTCTAAACATGATTACAATAGAACATTTATAAATATTGTTGCTGGATATCTAGGGTCAATGCATGATCAGCGAGTTCAACGCCACAGTAATATATATGTATATACCCTGTTGGGAGTGTAAAATTTAAGGGCCGACCCACCATTTATGTCAGTACTATAGGTTGGCATGCAATGCAATGTACAGCTCGTCTACGCAAAACAGGACTATAGCCGTACGTGCTCGATTTGGCTACGGCTTAAAATAGGGCATTAAAAGGGAACTGCAAATGGAACTGCATTTTATTAATAATTTTAATGACAATTAATTCAAATGACAAGAATCTATCTACGACGTTTCATCGTTTAATTGTCATTAAAATTATTAATAAAATTTTAGTTTATACATACATATGTATATATTTTTCTGGCTTATTTTCCATTTTTATAATTTTATTAGTTTTAAATTTTGAAGAAAATTACTGGAAATAAAAATACCATATGTACAACCTTCCTTTCGTACGCATAGGATGACACTGAATTGTTTTTTTATTTTTACCAAGACTATTGGACTCAACTCAATCCTCATTTTGCGACCAAAATCGCTGTCCAGATGTACATCCAGCGCCAATAAAATGTTCGAATTGATTCATTTTCACTTTGTTTCTTTTATTTATTCTATTACATCTAGTTACCATTTGTTGTTTTTGTTTTTTTAACTCATTTCTCATTTATTTGGTTTTCGTTTTTTTTTGCAAAAAATGTGTGGCTTTTATTCATGAAACAAATAATATTTTTTCAAATAAATTCCTTTAAATTTCAAATCAAACATTTTTATGGCGATGGGTGTAAGTTGTACACAACGAACTAAATTAGAACAAGCGAATTGATAATGATAAAATAAACAAATTTCATTTTTAAAATAAAATAATAATAAATAACACTTCACAATGGTATTATCACATTTAATTCATGCAACTGGCATTTTAATCTTCTTCACTAATGCTATCGTCAATTACCCCGCGAACATACGAAGTCTTCCTTGATTCACTTCAAGAAGCAGAACCCTCCCTAATTGAATTTGAGTCCTCGGCATTCCAAAAGAAGACTTCTGTTTCTATATCTGCAGGTGGTGCTGTTTCGGAAATCTTAGGTGAGTTAAAATTATGTCGAGCGAACCCGTAGCAGTGTATCAATTCAAAACAAGGCCATGTTAAAGACTCTGGCTTTTCATCCTCTGTTCGTGAGCCAGATTATCGTTTATATCAAAATAAAATTATTTTTTTTTGTCATGATGTTCGTCCAATTTTTTTCATCGTCAATTCCTGTTTCTGCTTCTACTACCCTACAAAAATGTGTACGTACAAATTTATCAAAATACTTAATATAAATTAAATACATTTATTTACTCCCAACTATATAGTCTCAAATCTTAAAATGTTCTCTAGTTTTATATGAGCTTTTATAAACTTAAGTTTCATCGTACATCCAAGGAATCATTTAATTAAAATTGGTTGGATTTCCTACATTTGTCGTACTCTTAAATAACCTCAAACTTACTACAGCCACAGACGATATAAAGGGTCTTTCAATAAGGACGCTCAATTTTTAAATATAAATGTGTTAAATAAAAATATGTTGTGAGTTTAAAGATAAAGGAAGTAGTCTAAAGGCGTTAAATCGCACGATCTCGATTGTCAGTTCACGTCGCTGCCTGTTGAGATAACCAAGCCATCAAATCGCTCATGCAGAATGTTATTGCGCTCACCGTTGACGGTTATGGCAATGCCAGTTTCGTTTTGGAAATAAAATTTGATGATTTGAACACGTTGTTTAATGCTATAACCTTCCAAGGTAATTTGCCATACACTACTAAACAATTCAACACTGAATCTCAACACTGATCGAACGCCAGGAAAAAATCCACTTATAAAATCGAATATAGATTTTCACACACAAAATTTAACTTCACCAGTGGTCCTATTCGGGTTTTCCCGGGAAATTGGGAATTTTTGACGCTTTTATAACAGTTTGGAATTTTTTCCTTAAAGTGTATTCTGGAGATTGGGAATTTCTTTGAATTGGGAAAAATAATCCCAATTTACAGTTTTAAAGTTTATTTTTCCCTGCATATTTTGTGGGGAACTATGAAATACATTAGTGAGTTATTTTTTGAATAGTTTACAAAAGTATAGGTAGTTCAAATAAAGTTTATTTTCA
This sequence comes from Tipula vernalis, assembly GCA_958295665.1. Lineage (NCBI taxonomy): Eukaryota > Metazoa > Arthropoda > Insecta > Diptera > Tipulidae > Tipula > Tipula vernalis. The sequence continues at coordinate 227,278,170 of OY282559.1, read as the reverse complement.
AAAAATTAAGAAAATGGCGGCTACAAATTGAGTAAGTACATAAATGAACTTGTATGAATTTTCAAATAATTGAAGATATTCTATGTACGAGTATATAGTTTTTTAGGGAAAAAATGTATCAAAAGACCAAAAGGAGATGATGGTTACCATTTTGGAAAGTGATATAGATTTAGCCAATGATAGGTAGTTATAACATATTTATTGTGCCCTACTAATTATTAAATAACAATTAATTTTCAATCCATAGATTTAAAGAAATAGACGGTAAAAACTAAAACCGAGAAGGCTGGGAAAGGATGGCACTGAAATTAAATATCATTGGAGGAGCGTATAAGAATGCAGACAAGTGGAAAAGGGCATAGGCAGACATGAAGTAGGTAAAGTGAGATACTAATAAGTATATTTTACTAACTTTCTTTTATCATATTTTATTGTAAGGAAAATGCCTGAACGCAGTGGAGTGAGTTAAAGGAATATGAGAATCGCACTAGGGTTGGAATGCAGTTCGAAAAGGCCGGCGGAGCTAAGTCCGATCGACCAGCGTATTTTGGACGTGACTTCCACAGAATCTTGTTACGGTAGCTTCAACAATGAAGGAGACATGCAAATGTTATCTACAGCATTACAAGTAAACAAAAAAATGATTTTATAATTTTCCTCGAAATAAAATTATACTTTTAATTTTTTTACCAATTTAAGTCAAACCCGAGCCTAACAATTTCCCCTGCAACAGAAATTTCGACAACGTCGTTACAACCGACAGATACGGCTAGATCGACAGAGGTTTTGGAACCAGTAAGGCCGACACGTTCCAAATGCATTAGAGGTTTGCACAATATTAATTATTCATTTATTGTTGTTCATTTTCATGTAATGGTAGGTTCAGCTTATACTAGAGATATCTTAATCAAGAATCAAATAAAATTGAAAGAGAGAAGGTCAAAGCTCTTAAGCGTATAGCAGCAGCACAGGAAAGACGTGCCGCATCGAGTGAGAAAAGGAATAAGCTGTTAGAAAACTATTTATTTTTAAAAAAGTAGATATTTATTAACAAATAAATTTAATTTAATTAGAAAAATAATTTTCTACAATTCAATCCCTAATCTAATCGGATAAATTGAATAACCTTTATATTATTTTATTTTTCGTTTATAATTAATTATTATTAATTATTTTTCATTTACATTTCATTAACAACGGGTACGTAAATATGGAAACCAACGAAAGGTATGAGAAAGAAGAATTCGTTGAATTCTTAGATGATTAATTGCATTTCGTTGGAGTTTAAATTTAAGTTAAGAATTATCGAATAATTTTTGAAATCACACAAGTGAAATATATTTATTATTTTATAATTATAATTATATTTATTATTTTAAATAAAAAAAAAAATGAAAAATGTATAATAATTAAATTATTATGGTTCTGAGTAATTTCGACGGAAATACATAATATACTACTTATTTTTTTAAAATCTAGATTCTCAATTCAACCTTAATTTTACTACAAAGCTGATAGAGGAGGTACAAAGACAAGGAAGGGAGTATTTGTTCGATCTAAGTTATAGGAACACATGTTTAAAACAGAATACTTGGCAGGAGATTGGAAAGGAAATTGGAGTAAGTGCAGTAGATACCCAGAAGAAGTGGAGATATAAGTATAAGCGCTGTAAGTATATGCAGCAAGCAAAGCAGGCTAAAAGCGGAAGTGCTGCCGAATTAAAATCCAAAGATGAATGGATCATCAGAGCACTCGATTTTTTAAAGGTTCACTTAATCAACGAGTAAGTTACTTATATAGTATTTATCAATATTTGTTTTACATTAATGTACTCATCCTTCTATCCAAGACCGTGATACTGGACATTGCACTGATGCCTCAAGTCAAATCTCGCTCGATTCACAACCCTCGATTTATAGTAGGACGTAGTATCGATAAAAATGGAGCCCAATTTAATTATTATTAAATTTAATTATTATTAAATTTAATTATATATTAATAAATTAAATACATAATTTAAAATTTTTTTTGTAGACCTACGGTAAGCAGTCTTCTTCTAAATTTTTTATTTTTTTTATTTATTTTATTATTACTATCTTTATTTCAATAAAATAAATACAAAATTAAAATCTAATTGAAACAACATTATAAAATATGAAATAAAGTACAGCTCCTATAGACATTATGTCTGTAGTGGAGCAATTTAAAACAAATTTTAATTAAAATTTATATAATATTCTTTGTTTACATAATTAACAATAATCTTCAACAAAATACAAGCTCAGTTATTAAAATAGATATATTTAACTACACGACGGCACATTAGAACATAATGTAATTTAACATTTATACTAAAAATATTGCTCGATATCATCGATGTTAAGTAACCAAGTCCGAATTTCCCTGTTAAATTTATGCTTCTGCGCAGATGGAAGCATTTTCACATTTTTAGGTAAAAGATGGAACCAAAAAGGTGCCATATATAAATAAAATCTTCTAAACCTTTCACTATTACAACGAAGACCGACAAAATTGTTTGGATTTCTCATATTATACACGTGGTATATTCGACTATGATAACTATTGCTACGAACAAAAAACATTTTCAATACTTTAAAAACATACAAATACCTTAGAGGCAACAAGTTTAACTCGCGAAAAAGCGGAATAGTGGGTGTATTCCTTGGACAAGCATAAATTAATTTGATAATTCTTTTTTGCGCTATAAAAAGATCTGCAATATTAGCAAAGTAAGTTCCACCCCAACTAGTTATACCATACATTAAGATAGATTCAACAAGAGCATGATATAACCTTCTTAAAATAAAAGAAGGGCACAAAGGTCGAAGATTATAAAATTTATGCACTGCAGTAATAACAATTTTCCTGATATTAGTTAGGTGGGAGGTCCAATTTAGCTGCGAGTCAATTGTTACACCTAAGTATTTAAACTCATTTATGCAGGGCAAATCAAAACATTGCCCAAAACATGGATTCTTATCACACGGGTATACGTGATACTTGAAAAAGTTTTGATCAACTGTTATGTCGGGCCGTCTAAAATGCATAATTCTAGATTTTTCACTAGCAACAAGTCGGTGATAAAAAAACCATTTACTTAGAGTGCATAAATCAAAATTGATAAACCGTTGAATATCAACGTAATCATTAGACGCATATGTCAAAGCCAAATCATCTGCAAACGCTGTAGCACACCCTCTAAGATTAATTTCAAAGATAGAATTGAAATAAATTAAAAACAATAAGGGTCCCAAAACTGAGCCCTGAGGAACACCACATTTTAGAAGACCTGGAGGACTATTCACGTTATTAATTTTTACAATTTGACTACGCTTACGAAGGTAACTTATAAACCAATCTAATAATTTGCCTCTAACACCAATACTTGACAATTTCATTATGAGTATGTCATGGTTAACAGTATCAAATGCTTTTGAAATGTCCAAAAATACTGCTGAGCATTTCTGAGAGTTGTTGATTGCTAAATAAATATTGCTCAGAAAATTTAAAAGAGCTTCTTCCGTAGATTTTCCTTCTAGAAGACGATCTCTAAGTTTGTCATAATTAACTTTTGAACTCTTTCCACTATAACATATCACAGGTCTATTCGATTCTACCCAAATATTGAGAGTAATTAAATTATGATCGGAAAAATGTATTGGTAAATTATCAATACTAAAAGTATATGTACTACTGGATTTAACAAAAACATGGTCTAAACATGATAGATTCCTAGTTGGATTGTTAGATACACTGAGGAATCCATATGATGCAAGCATTGCTTGGTAGTTAAAACAGCTTACGTTATTCAATAGATTTATATTAATATCACCTAAGATCACTATGTTATTATTGTTAATAGTACCCAGCAAATTATCTAAATCATTGCAAAAATCATTAAGATCACTATTACAAAAACGGTAAAAACACAGAAAAATCCAAAGATTTTTACCTAGTTGAATGTCTAATCTAAGAACATCAGTTGAAATCCAATTACAAGTACAGCATGATATAACTGTTAGATTTTTATGTATAAAGACACCAACTCCACCGGCGCGGTAATTATCGTTACAGCAAGCTTTAAAGCTGTAATTAGGCAAATTGAATTCTGTTGTTTCGTTCGAATAAATCCAAATTTCAGAAACAAAAATCAAATCAGGTAGAGTATTCAGACTGGCTACAAACGTACTAAACATATCAAAATTTGCTCTTAAACTTCTAATATTTTGTTGCAGTATGCTATATTTACTACTCATAAAAAATGCAAATCAAAAATAACTTACAAACAATGATAAAAATAAATTGAGCAAAAATATAATATAGAGCAATAATCATAAAATATCGCGTTGAATTTAAAATTCGCTTAATGATAAGAAAAGATATGTTTACGTAAAAATTTAAAATATTAGAAAAAACAAAAAACGAGTAAAACGACCAAAAATAACTTACATCGTGCTTTACATTCATAGTATTAATATTCAATAGTCCCAACGTAAAAGAAATTAAACACAAAAAAATTTGACTAGCTAATTAAATCTGTTAAGGAAATGTAAATAGACAAAGCAATTGATAGTGGCGATGAAATCAACATAAAATAAAATAAAATAAAATAAAAACACAAGAAAAAATAAAAACTGAGCTAGTACAGGTAAATAAATCACAATACTTAACAATCTATAAATTTCCAGGTTCCCAGATAGTTCAATCAGATGTATTGCCTTCAATTTTCTTGTGAATGTTTTTAATCCGAAAAATATCGTTGACCGAAGCAATTCGATGAACATCAGACCCTGCAGATTTCCGTAAATATATTTGTCCAGCTTTGCACCATAAATAATTATACTTATATAATGTTTTTATATTTTTAGCCTCACGGTATAAATTTGACTGGAACGCTGTTAAGTGATGCATAATGTAGATACGCTGGACTGGATGGTTTACTGGTAGAAATACATCCAAATCTTGAGTAGACAGTGATTTGTGTTTTCGCATTTGCATTAAAATATTGTTTTTAAGTTCAGTTGAGTTTAGTTTCACAATAAAGAAATCTCTTAACAATGGCTTGAAGTGGTTTCTATTTGTAGCAGCGTTGACAGTAATTTTTTTATCGATCTTCTCAACTGAGACTATTTGATCACCATTTATGTTCACCCCTATTTTTTTGATAACACAAGTTATTAAACTACGAATGTCTTCATGGTTAGATGGTAAGCCACTGATAATAATGTTGGATACATTTTGCTGTTGATTTGGTTTATCAATTTCAGCTTCCAAATGACGTAATGTGTTGTCTTGCACAAGCAATTTTTCCTCCAAAACACAAACATTCGACTTGATTTCCTCATATTCAAATTTTAACGATGTAACAATGGTTTTTAAATCTTCAAGTGCTGATAGCTTACTTTCCATGCGTTTAAGCTGGGTCATAACATCGGATAAACTAACGTTCATATTTGCCGAGTCCGACGCAACCTGATCATCATCCATAATTGATTGGTTAGACGTTGCACGATAGTCTTCACATAACCAATTCACAGATCGATTTTTGATGCCTTGTAGAAGATCATCAGATATGCGAGCGCATTTGATATGGAATGGTTTCATACAAGGTCCACCACATTTGACACCAGGAAATCTTCCCTTAGTAATATTGGAAGAGCAAGTGTTACATGTTTCAGACATAGTACAAATACAGTTTAAAAATTATCTGTGGTAAGTGTACACAGCAATAAAAATAAACCAAAAATGATTTCCGAAATTGAATTAAATAATAAACAGTATGTACAGTATAACGGATTTGAAAGAAACAAATTGTATATACCAATAACGTTTTCACAAAATGAATGAAATCATAAACAGTTGCACTAAAACGGATTTTATTGTAACACAAGAAATAATTCCAATATTTAAATGATTGATTAATTATTTGAATTATTACGATAATTTTATTAATTTAGAGTTCTAATATTTATACGGTTATTATGATTAAAAATGTATTTAATTGGAACTATTGTATTTTGATTTATATATTTTTCACTGCACAATTATTTTTTTAGGTGTTGCTCGTTCAAAAGTAGAGTTTCGAATGTCAAGAACTATTGTCTAACTATGTCATTATCAAGAACTATTTGATAATACAGCGGAAGAAATCAATAGTATTGAAAATACTGTGGAGATGGACCGTTTACCTATTATGGTAATCGAAGAAACCGAAAACGCGTTGGAACAAACCGAAAACGCTTTGGAAATCACTGCATTGGCAGAGGCATCTGCCACTCGGTAGCTGGGCCATCTAGTTACAAACGTAGGCGCGGCGAACCTGCGAAGCGACAAAAAGTGTCACATGCAGTGCCACTTGATCTTAACAGAACATATATTTGTGATACGATCAAGGATCATCAGGAAGTATTGAGGAAATTGGAGCCCAATGACGTTCCTAAGGAGGCCCCATGCAAATGCCTGATGCAAGTATTTGCGAACACATGGTCCGAAGATGTGGCTAAATGGCCAAGATCAGAACAGGCGGATCATTTCGCATTAATAACAAGGCTGACAGAAGAAAAAAAATAACCAACTAAACATTCCAGTAGAAGAACCTTTTGAATTTAATATTAACAATACAATGTTTTAATATTTTTTAAAGTACATATATTTTTAGTTTTAAGTACATACATTGAATTATTCCTTTAATTTTATTTCTAGTTTTAAGTACATACATTGAATTATTTCTTTAATTGTATTTCTAGTTTTAAGTACATATTATGAAAATGAATTATATAAATATATTATTTTATCTTAATTATTACTTAAAATTTTATTATTATAAATAAATGTGATATTGTTTTAAACTACCTCATTTTGTTTGTTTGCATCTTATTTAAAAATTATTATACTGCCAGGGTAATATATCAACTTGATTAAAATAATTTTTAAATTGATTTCTTATTTCTGTCGCATTCACACAGGAATTATTTGATCCTATTCGTTGCACCTGCCGCATCATATTTGATTCTTCGTTTCGCCATGTACCTGGTCGGTATGTTTCTCCTACATAATTGTCCACAAGACCAACAGTCAGATATTCCGCAACCTTTTTTTCACGAAGCCAATTGTGCAATACCACAGTCGCCTTTATTATGGCAAATACTGTGGTCTTGTTTGCCAAAATTGGTCGTCTGTAGATTCGCCATCTATTTGCAAGAATGCCAAAAGCATTCTCACCACCCTTCTGGCTCTAGACAATCTATAATTAAAAACTGTTTGATCCCGCGGGAGAAGAGAAGTGTTCCGACCAGTACGGTCACATTATATTCGGCAATAATGGAAAAGCCTTATCACCGACAAAAACATATGGATATTCTTTAGAATCTCGCAGAGTTTCGGATGGTGGCAAATCTAAATCTCTTCCACTGCATATGATAGCTCTCCCAAAATTTCTCCTCCTGAAGATGTTGCTATATCCAACGTGACCAGGAGCACCGATATCAATTAGAACAAACTTATAATGGGCATCACATATTCCTAAAAGCACGACACTATGACTGTGGTTATAATTTCTGTAAACAGAAGCAACATTGCCAAAAGCCTAATACGAAAAATTAATTTAAGGTAAACTAAAATTTACACATATAATAAATAAAAAATAGTTACTTGAATAATAACGTGTTTTCCGTCTATGGCTCCTAAGCAATGTGGGAAATTCCATAGTTCTTCGTAATCTCTGCTGACGTTCTTCCAAATGTCCGTTGTTGGTGGCGGAAATACTAATCCCTTTAAGGATTTCCACATGTTTCTCTAATTACAATTGAGGCAGTCGCTTTGCCAACTCGACATCCGTAAACTCCAATTGACATCATGCTGTCACCACTGGCAAGATATCTAAAATAATATTTTACGTATTAGTAAATAATTAACAAGAAACTAAATATTTTATAATTATATTATTCTTACCGAAGTGTTAATGATAAACGTTGCCCTGCAGTTATGGATCTTTCTCCCACATGTACCCTTTGAATAAGAGGGCCAACCATTGCCAGTAATTCATCGAACGCTTGGGGATTCATCCGATGGAAATTGGAGAATGCCTCGGTATCAGTTAACCGCATTTCACTAACCAGGTTATTGTAAAACCCTTGTGAGTTTCGGTTAACATTTACTGGGTTGACACTAAACCGCCTCACTGAACGAGTTCTCCCAACACGGTTTTTGTTTTTTAAATAAACAATTAATAAATTTTGTAATACTGTAATATCTTGTTTTACCAAATTTATTATTGCTTCTCTTGATAAAGATATTTTGGAAAAATGATATACGCTCAAAAAATTAAAATGATGCGACGAAAATAATGGGAAAAAACTACTTTAATTTTAACTAAAATAAATTAAATTGAACAACAATATGAATTAAAAATTATAAATTAAAATGAATTTTAGACTTAACAACGATAAAATGGAAATATATACTTATTAAAATAAGAAATAAAATTCAAATAACTTAATGAAAATTTAATGGTACACACAAGAAAAGCAAAGCACAAATTGAAAATATAATGAAAAATATTTGACAAATAAATGACGTCATGTAATATTCATCTTTATTTTGAGCAAAACCTAAGTGGCTAACTTCAACTTTCTGTATTGAAATATTTCATTACTAGTATTGAATTTTTTCATATATCGTAAACGCAGCATAAATAATGTAAACTAATGAGTTTGTTTCTATAAACGCAATATTATAAATATACCGGCCTTCTGCCAAAAAACCAAGCGAAACTAACACACGAATTTCTTTTGGTGTGGATGTTGTTTCCATATGACATTCAATTTTTTAGTTTTAATGCAAATACCAATTTCTGGGGCATTCTGTATAAATTTGTAAATTCAGCTTCGTGAATTTCAAATCGATTGGAAGCATCACATAAACACTTGCGCTGTTATCTTAAATTGTAACGCCTCTCATCCTCATCATCATCCAAATGACGAATCAGGCGTCGTGCCATTATTTTTATTAAATTTATAGAAATTCGTTCAATTTATTTGGAACTCAATATTATTGGTGTACAATAAGCACGTTAACATGTAAAAAAATGTTCAAACAGAATGTTTTACAAAAATAATTATTAAAAAGAATATATGTATTGTATATATTTGTTTTTTTTTTTTGTTATTTGACAGCAAATCATTGTTGTTCACTTCAAATTTGAACGACAATAAATTATTTAGTGCCAAACATTTGTACTAGTATTTTTGTTAAGGGGAAATTATTCTAAATTTGCCAGAATAAGCTTTTGGGAATTATGGAATAAAAAATTGAGAATTATCGTAATATATGGTATATGGCCGTATATGGCCACAGGTAATATTTAATACAAAGAAAAACAATAGTTATATTGCGCACACAAGAATTAAATTATAATAAATATTATTTATTTTATGATTTTTAAGGTATGTAATTATAATTGAATTATAAAACTTATTTTCGACTTTATTCAATACACATCAAAATGCAACTCATCATCAAAAAATATATTTTACAAAAAGCTTAACTTCAAAACAATAATAAGCGTGTTCCATTGGCGTTAGCAAACTACTCACAAGTACTTGTATCTACTCGCAACTACTCATCCTCAAGTGATGGTGTAGTTGTTAGAAGTAGTTACGCATTTAATTAACGAAAGAGGGATTTTAGTTTAAAAAATTCTAATAGATGGCTCTATTCCAATTTTAGTTGTGTGAAACGTCATTTTTTAACCCTAATCCAACCATTGTGTGCCTTTTTGACTTGTTTTAAAAATGCATCGATTTTCAAAATAATGTGAATTTTGTTATAAACTTCTATGTATTTTATTTTGAAACATTTCCATACAACGTCCTTGACATCTACTCATTATCTGCAAATATTTTCGTAAATTATTTGATTAGAATTTGAATTTACTGAAATAACAAAAATATGTTGGTTTCGATTAGGGTTAAAAACAAAAAAAATTTTTATGTTTGGGATACGACGCGAAATTGTTAAATCGTAAAAATATTTTAATTATTTTGTTGTTTAATGTTTTATTACTTATTGATTATAATTATTATTAATAGAACAACGTATTTTTTATTAAAATCTAACAGTTGTATTTTAATTGAGGTTATGTTTTACTACTGTCACAAAAATTTGCGTTCCATTGAACATCTACTCACAAGTACTTGGCAGTAGCAAATTATCTCCAATGGAACACAGTGAATATTAGAATAGATAACATTAATTATAACACTTCCAGTTTAAGGTTATTTACGCGAGATGGCAGTAAGAACCGGTTAAACTCAAATCAAGTGTCAACCAAACGACAAGAATGGCTCTATTTGTTTGTTTTGTAAAGTAATTTTGCATAATTTACTTAATTATACACTAGCTTGATCACCAAACATTATCTAAGTTAAGTAGAATTAAATTTAACAATAAATAAACAATTTAAAACTTATTTTGCAATTATAGGTAAAATGTAAACAATCACGACCTACATCAACAATACTGTGACTTGCAGTATTTTAATTTAGTGTAATTGTCACTTGCACGTGACGCAAGTGACGATTACACTAAATTAAAAGATAAAATTCCAAGTGAACAAAAAAACGGACTAATTTATAAAATTCCTTGTAAAAATTGCGACTCATGTTACGTTGGAGAAACCAGTAAGACCAAAATCGAAAGAGTAAATCAACATAAAAAAGACGTAGACAATATTAAAAAATACCCGGACAGAACACATTCACATTACAGAACAGCTTTGGTTAAACATACTTTTGAAAAGAAACATGATTTTGATTTTGATAATTCGGTTACATTGGGTTGTGAACAAAAGAAAAAGAAAAGATGGTTCAAAGAAGCTTGCCATATATGGAAATCAAAAAATCCGGTTAATTATATAGTAGATATAAATAGGTTACAAACAAATTATAAAAATATAATTCAAAATTACGTGTGATTTGGTATATACATAGTTTCTAATTCATTTGGTCCCAATTTAATTTCCATCAATTAAAGAAATCTACGTAGTTTTTTCAAAAAGTTTTAGCTATTATGACGGTTTGTTTACTATAATCAGCTGTGTATAGAAAATAATAAATCAAGTATACAGTGGCCCTATTCTGGTAATTCCCGGGGAATAGAAATTTTAAATTTTGTTGCAGTATTATTCCCTTTTCCCCAAAGTGTATTCTGGTGTTCGGGAAAGATTTTTATTGGGAAAAAATTATTCCCCATTACAGCAGTTTTGACGTTTGTTTTTCCACACCGATTTTATGAAAGAATTGATGGGGAATAGATTTTTAATGATAATGCTGGTTTATATGTAGTTGTTATTAATAATTACTAATATTAATACTGTTAATAATTTTAAAGATAGTATTATAATAAATAAGAGTTATTATAATAATTTTGATACAACTACATTTATTTTCCCTGTATATTTATTCCCCAATTGACAGAATCCACTTTAAGAAAATGGGGAATAAAAAGTTGGAAATATGTATCTGGGAATAACTGCTGTAAAAAAAATTATTCCCCGTTCCCCGGGAATTACCAGAATAGGGCCACTGGTCAAGGACATTTGAAAAATAAAAACGTTTTCGTTAGTGTCATTTGGAATAATTTTTCTGAATGGTTTTTTTTCTTTTTTGTAAGGGGGAAAAAAATTTAGTGTCTTATAAAAAAATAAAAAATAAGAACAATTTGTTATTTGTATGTATAATTATTTTATATATATTTTGGTTAATTTGTTATATAATAAATAAATTTTTCTAAAAATTGCCAATTACATAGTTCCCTTGAAAATGATGTAAAACATCGAAAATTTGGGATAACAATAAAAAAACTTTGAATTTATAAAAAAGTTTTTTAAAAAATTGGTCTGTAATTTAGCCGAAGAATTAGCGTAAAGGCTATAGCTATTGACACTCAGGATATTTGATGGAGTAATTGACACCATCATATTATTAAGCATTTTCTCTTTCTTTTTAATATAGCTATAGCTAATGCCTAACTGTTTGAAATGAAATTTAAACTTGTCTCTTTCTATTTTACTTTACCTTTTTGGTTTGATACTTTAGTTTCACGCCAAACGTTCACAAGAAGACAACGGCTTCTGCGATTTTTTTTTTTGTGATATTATAGTGATTTTTCACAAGATTGCGATAGAGGTAAGTGATTTTACTACAACAGTTAAAATATAAAATGCTTTGTTTTATATTTTATTTATTATCTTAAAGGTTTTTACGCATAAAAAACTATAAAAACTAATTACAAAAGTCCTAAATAATTAAATGTGGTTGGTGTCAATAACTAAAACGAAATTTAACTTAGTTTCAGTTATTGACATCAGGCTGTCAATAAATGTAACTTCATGCTACGATTATTGACATTCGGGTGACGATAATTGTGTACACATGGTTATAGTTATTGTCTCATTTCAGTTATGCCTAAAAAAAGAGGCACTTATAATGAAGCAACTCTTCAGCAAGCTTTGAAGGAAATAAAAGAAAAGCAAATATCCAGAAAACAAGCCTCCCAAAAATTCAATATACCTCGTTCTACGTTAATTTTTCGCTTGAGCGAGAAATTTGTTAAAGTAGCACCTAGCCCATCAACCATATTAACATCAGATGAAGAGCGTGCTATCGCTGACTGGTTGATCGCTTGTCAAAAAAAAGGGTTTCCTAAACGGAAGGAAGACGTTCTAGACGTGGTAAAAGATTTTATCGAAGCCGACCAAAGATCAACTCCAGTCAAAGAAAATACACCCGGAAGAGGATGGTTTAACACATTTCTGGAGCGTAACCCAAACGTCACCATCAGAGTTCCCGATCCTGTAACAGCGGCCAGTGCTAAAGTAAGCACTAGCGATATTGAGCGGTGGTTTAATTCGATAACGAAATTTTTAAAAGATAGCAGTAATTTTGATATCCTCCAATCTCCAGACCGAGTTTATAATGGTGACGAAACCAATTTTTTGCTTTATCCCAAAACGCGATCTGTGCTAGCTGCGAAAGGGGCCCGAAACATTTATCAAATTGACCGTGGGCCTGCCAAATCTAATTTGACTGTGATGTGTACGTTCAGTGCAAATGGTGAAACCATACCGCCTATGGTCATTTATCCCTACAAAAGGGTACCTGAAGAGATCCGCAAATCTTTACCTGAAAGTTGGGCCTTGGCAATATCTGATAATGGATGGATGACTAAAGAAATCTTTTACGAGTACATTTCCAAACATTTTCATCCTTATCTTGTGAAACATAAAATTAAGTTTCCAATTATTTATTTCGTCTACGGCCACAGCACTCACATGACCTTAAAGGTTAGTGAACTATGTGTACGCCAGGGTATAATAATTATTGCGTTATATCCAAACGCCACACGGATTCTTCAACCATGTGACCACGCGGCCTTTAAACCTTTAAAAAATTGTTGGGCTAAAATGGTTAACAATTGGCGAAAGGATAATCCGGGGGCCTCATTAACCAGAGAGCAATTTGCTCCTTTATTGTCGAAAGCCTTTAATGGTTGTGTTACCCCGCAAATTATCCAAAATGGATTTAAAGCTTGTGGTCTTTTTCCTTGGGATTATTTGGCTCGATTTTACAAAATGTCTAGGTAAATCGACCAAAGATTTTGTTTCAAATACAGTTCCAGGTTCTATAGATTATATAGAATTTTCAGAAATTGTCGGCGAGTCAAAAATAATAACGTTTGAATATAATTTTAAAAATCCTGAAACGTTGGACCTTTACGATGAAAATTTCAAATTACTTTTTAAATTATTTGTAAAGATTAAAGGTTGTAGATTTTCCCAACCTCTGGACTATCCAATTGAATCTACACATCGAGCTCAATGTCAAAATGGTGATAATAATACAAGCCAAATAAACGATGCTAACCAAATTACGACGGAAATTAATGTAAGCGAAATAAACGATTTCATCTATATCGACGATTACAATTCAAATGCAATGGGTGATCTTACACCACTAACTGCTGTTGATGACTGCATACTTGGAGAAGAAGTTGTGATTACAGTTGGAGAACAGATTACAGTCACTAATACTCCAGACGAAAACCTTATTGTTGTTAATCCCCCAAATAATCGCATCGAAAATTATTTCGATTGGCCAGTCACACCAATAAAAACTGGTACTCAACCAACAAAAGTAAAAAAACCATTAGTGATAACTTCTCCAATATGGATAGAAACGGAAAAGGAAAAGAAACTACTAAAAGAAAATCAATTATTGCAAAAGGAAAATCGTAAAACTGAAAGAATCGAAAAACTAAAAAAGAAAAAAGAGGAAATTGAATTAAAAGCTTCCACAAAAAAAGAAAACAAATTGAAAAAAACGAAGCTTTCTAAAATCAAAAATCAATTTAAAACAAATTTAAAGTCTAGAGGAAATGCAAACAAATTACAAGACAGTACAGCCAGCACGAGCGTTCAAATTATTAGTAATGGTAAACTCTAGCTAGCTTCTAATTACAATCCTTTTTTAAATGAAAATCTCTTATTTCTTTTTACAGAAGGTGTTATCTTGGATCGGGCAGTTATCAATAATGGTGAAGCGCACGATCAGGATTCTCATGATATAGATTCACTTTCAGAAGTAGCATTAGAGCCAAGTAATGTTGAAAGTCTTCCTTATAATGTATTTAATTTAGTATTATAACTTACCATTTTACATTTTTAGTTCCATCTCATGCCGAAAGTTCTGGTTTAGAGAAAGAAGAAGACGATAATACAAAAAATCGAAACATTGGGCAAAATTAATTTGCTAAAGGCACAATGTGCTATAATTGCACCTTTGCTTTTTCCAAAACCCAAACATTTGATAACGTTGGAATCAGATGCAATACATGTGTGAGGGAGTTTCACGTAAAGTGCATACAAGTTTTAAAATTGCAACTGCTGCCAATGTTTGTATGTTCGAAGTGTAAAATTCAAAGCGATGAGCTTTAAAGCAACTTATAATGTAGCGTGATGTAATATAGCGATGAGCTTTAAAGAAACAAATAGTTTCAGAAACATATTGTGATATGAATTAAGTTTTGATATTTTTTATTTAATTTTATAATTAATGAGATTAGCTAGCTAGCTAGCTATTTATATAATTTTTACTTTTTATCGGAAAAAAGGAATTAGCTAGCTATAAACCGAAAAACAGAATAAGCTAACTGTGTTATTTTGTATTTTACTCTGAAATAATATGTCAATAATTGTGGTGTCAATTATTAAATCAAAGTGTCAATAGTTGTCTATTTTGGAAACTTTTCGAAAAATACAATTTTTAGATAAAAAATAATAATTTTTGAATGAATTTTAATTAAACTTTGAAAGATTTTTTTTTTTTTTTTTTCATTACCAATTTTATTAAAACGTTTAAAACAAAGTTACAATAAATAATAAGTAATTGGTAAGATAATTGCACCTTTAGTTTCAAAGAAACGTGTGTCAGGTACAATGGTTCTCTCTAATAATATTACAAAAAATTTAACAAAAAAGTCAAAGTTAACACAATAATAATTTACAAAATTTAAAAAAATTTAAAAAGTAAAAGTAATACAAATAAAATAAAAGACAAAACTATAATAATACAAAAAATAGATGCTCAATTGCTTTGTTTAGTTTCAACCAATTTTTGAGAGCTTTGGAGAAAGCGGAGAAGCTGCTGCACACTCGAATTTCCAATGGTAAGTTGTTAAAGATTATTGCTGAAGCCACACTGAAGTAACGTTTACGAAACTCTAAATTAACATTGGGGAGTAACTTATAAGATTCTCTACAGGAAATAAGATTATAAGATTCTCTACAGGAAATGGTTTCGTTGCTAAAGTTTGGCGCATATTTCGGTAAAATACCGGCTATCGAAGTGAAATTCTGCTTGTGACTGTCAATAGCTGTAGCCTTTACGCTATATAAAATATACAAGACCAACAAATAAGATCATTAAGTAAACTTGATTAATTAATGAAAGTTTTGCTGTTTATATACATTTAGCTTACGCCTGTTGAAAAATGAGCTTATTTCAGCTCTAGGACACGTTACCACATTTTGTAGATCGAAGCTCAATACAGGAATAACACCACTTTTGTCCGCTTCTTTTCGCATGTTTTCCTTGTTTGAGATATGCTTATCGAATCCTTTTTTTGGCTTTCGCTAATCGACAAGTTATGTTTAACACTGTTATCAAACGTTTCAGATAAGTCGCATCGATCACTTTTGGGAACGTGAAATCTAATGATAAAATCCATATTAAATACTCGACAATATGCTGATTCTTTAGCAGGTTGTATATTTTCTTCTTCGCATAATGTCTCGTACAATCCATACATTTTAGAAATATTTAAACAAGATTCTAAATATTTTCGCTGCGTCGTTTGCCTGCAATAGTCCAACTCCACGACCGGAAATGAGTTTATATGTTCTACGATCTTCTGTTTAATTGCGATATCTAATAAACGGCTACCTCCACTAGATTTACCTCGCCCATCTGGTTTAGCAGTATATGCTTCTGTCTTATGAAGGTGCGCATGGTAAACGATCTTTTGCGAAATATGTAATGTTTTCAAAAAACACTCCTTACACACGTGGACTTTTTCATTTTTGATTCTAAGGAAGTATTTAAATGAAAAATTTCTTCAGGATGGACCCGCTTCATTTTTTAGTGTTTTGAAGCAAAAATTGTTTTTTTCTAGTTTTGTGCTAAAGTGTAAAATGATGCAAATATAATACTTCTTTCATTTTTGCTGACCATCGAGGTGCATTTTAGTCGACACGTCTTAGAGCAACTAGGAACTTTGACTTTTCTGGCAGACACCAATTTTCCTCTTCTACTAGTATACTCTTTCCCGCTTTGATACAACAATTTTCTTTCTGTAGATTTCCATCTCGATGGTTTTCTGGGTTGCTTCCTCACGTTTTTCGTTTTTACGATTTTCACTGTCATTTTGTAACGATTGTACGATTTCGTTCTGAATGTCAAGACGCACAATTCCTGATTCATATTGAATTGATTGGTCTGATATGTGTTCAGTTCCAAATTGATCTTGAATATCGCATTGAGGCTGAAGAAATTGCCCGTCCGTATTATTTAATCCAATTTGTTTAGTGGTAGATGGCTCACTGTCATGTGAACTTGCATTATTGTTAACTATTTCGTTTTCTGTTGATTTAAAGAATACATTTTTCAAGTTCATACAATTATAGGAGAGTTTTTAAGTGTCGCAGAATCTAACCTGACTTACTACGTTGAATTGAATAATTGCATGATGCAATAATATTCTTGGCTTGAATTTGTTATTTGGCTAGTTTAAACATTAATTGTCCTCGACTTTCCATTATCATAATCATTTGATTACATTGAAGATACGATCACAACACTACGAGTACTAGTTGATTAAATTAAATATATTTTATCACAACACTACGAGTGCCTAGTATCTACGTACTATTCGCTTCAACATTCAAAACTAAACTAAAAGATACAAATAGAGTTCTAAATGTATGTTTCAATGCACAATGTGTAAAGAAAATAGAAAAATGTGCACAGTTATTTCTGATGACGAGGTCCTATTCAAACATTTTTCGTTTCTTCACAGTTAATTTGTGTTGCAAAGTTCTAAATACAAAATATAGAACCTTGTGCAGTCTATGAGTGTAAAATTGTTATAGAACTTTGATATTTTAAAAAAATCGTTATAAATGCTCTCAAATCGCTCAATGACGTTGCGTTTTGTTAGTCAAAACGATCATGAGAAAAACGCCATCAATAACTCTCTTTTCGAAATTTTGATAGTTAGAACCTTGTCATTCTAAGGTAGCGAAATATTAAATTAAAATGGCTTGGTAGTAAAAGATTTTCCACCAATGAAGACGTAGTCTGTGGTTGATCGCTATTTTGAGGAACTCTATGGTTCCATCTATAAACAGTGTATCGAAGCTATTGAACAACGTTGGGAAAAGTCTATCGAGCTAAAAGAAGACTATCTTAAGAAATAAAGATATTTTTTCCCAAATTTTTTATGTTTTCTTTGTCAGGTTGTGTTTTGCTGGGAATCACATTTAATTTACGAGAAAATGTAAATTTAATTCTTTTGGTTTTAAATCATGTTTTGCGTGCGTAAAATACAATTTTCAAGGTCAATTAAATATTTTGTGGGATTTTTAAATTGGAAATAGTGTGGAATGTCAGTTTCTTTTCGTTTTCCTGTGGGTTTCAAAAATGTTATTTATTTTGTACATAAACGTTTTAACCAGAAAGCTAAATATTTAACTGCTCAACTTTTCCCACCTAAATATTTAGCTGAAAAAAAAATATTTCTTTGTAAAAAAACATATGATCGACTTGTATTGAATTTGTATTATGAAACAAATCGTAATTTCATTTTATTTATTTATCCACGAATTTAATCCCCAAGCTAAACACTCTATTTTGAGTATATATGGTCAACAACATTTTAAAGAAAATATTAAAACAAGCAAATGTTTCATTTTAGCCAGCCTCGGGATCATAACGCCACAGATTTTGAATATTTCTTCATTTGGATGCTGCTTGGTTGCGTGTTGCATCCTCATCAATGTATATTAGCAATAACATATGGATTTAATAACTTCCAAGTTATAACCAAAATGAAAAAATTCAATAAATTTTTTAAAGGAAAAATAATATCTAAACGTCTTACTGACTCGAAAGTTAAAAGTCTTCATCAAAGAAGAAAAGAGAAAACATTATTTAACTGGAGATTATCTATTTTTTTGTGAAACCGGGCACAAACGATTTCTTGACTATGTTTCTTTTTCTGCACTTTTGATTCGATTGGTTGATCAGAAGTACGACCAAGCTTAAGCTAGACTACTCCCTGCTGACACCAAGTTTGTTGTTTATTATTTTATTTAATTTTATTAGTTTTAAAATATGTTCACGATTCTTTGTTTTTATGGTTGTCTTTTATAGGTATTTTTTGATATAATAATTACAACAACCGGGCCGTCTGTACAGCCTTTACACCGAAGAATAGGAAAGTTATATTGAATAATTATAGAAATTGACCCGGTTCCAGACACACCTAAGTAGGTCAACATTTAAGTATGTTTTTCGTTAGATATTGTTTTTTTATGACAAATTAATAAGCATAAGACAATATGATTATTATCCCAAATTAGTTTACGGTAGTCTGTTTCAAAATTTAACCTGTTTGGTTTCTAAATTCAAAATTATATTGCCGCCCTAAAAATGTTTTGATTAACTCATCCTGAAAAACAAAATTTAAGCATTTACCAGTGAGTCTTTAAGAAATTTAAGTAAGAATGCGATCATAAGAACATGCATGTTACTAACCAGCGAAACTTTAAGAACTTTTCGTTCAGTTTCGTTAAATTTGAAATGTCATTTAACATTCTGTAACAAGAGCGAAAATTATCAGAAAATAATTAAGGAGAAAACGTCAAACAGTGAAATTTTGAATTGGTATGTACATATTTATTTTACTTTTACTTATTTTAATAATAATGTACTTATATGTAATTTTATGTGTTTCTTAATTACGTAAAATATTATGTACAGATGTGTAATGTGATAAAATAATTAATATTGCGGAAATTAAAACTAATAAAACCAAATATTTTTTCTCGCATTACAGAAAAAAAAAATCGTTATTGCTGTCAATAATTAAAAAAAAAAAGATAAATAGTGGATTACGGTACCTTAATAAATGCGGTTGAGGGTGAAAAATGTCTCTACGATAAACGAGACAAAAATTACAAAAATATTGTAATGAAGGAAGCCGCTTGGGAAAAGATTGCGGAAATAACCGGTATGCCCAGTAAGTTTATATTCTAATTAATATATGCAGAGTTTCAAATAATTAATCATTTATTACAGGAGAAGATTGTAAAAAACTACGGAGTCTGCTGCGGGAGAGGTTCAACAAGGAACAAAAGAAGCAGGAGTTAGCTTCGAGTAATGCTCCGCTTCCATACGAAGAGGAATGGCCGTATTTGGACAGCATGATGTTTTTTAAAAAAGTTCATTCAATCAAGGAAGTACGTACTTATTTGTGTGTATGTACTATTGTTTGGGTTTATTTTTAATTAAATTCTTTTTTTAGAACAAAATCAAACTTCGGAGAAAAAGTTATCGAAATTGTGGATGATAGCGAGATTAGCTTTGCCGCTAGTGAAACAACAAAAAAAAAAAAGATCGACCCTTTCGGTGACACATGCAACGTGTTTAAAGAAGCAATTGCAGAGTTTAAGGAAAGGCAAAATGCTTTAAGGCAACCTCAACCCATTGAAACCGATGCAGACGACCACTTTCTACAGTCGGTACAAGTATTAATAAAGGATTTACCCGAAAACATAAAAGGTCAAGCTCGAATTGATATCTTATCGTATGCGACCAACTTAATGACGCAGCTCCTAGGCAATTAATTATCTTATCAGGTAATTAATCGAGATCTTATCAGGCAATTAATTGCCTATTATACTTAATTATATAATATATTTGTGATGTTGAATTATTGTGATGACATGTGAAGTGATAATTTTTTTATATTAATAACTATTGTGTAACATTACATAACTGTTGTGATCAAAACAATTAATTGTGATACGTTTTTTATTTTATTTTTTTATAATTTTGTAAATTGAAATAAAAATTATTTTTGTTATTAATTATTATATATTTTATTAAAAAAAAATCAAAAATAAAGAATTACTCCATCCAATTTAAACGTCCCTCGTTATTGACGTAATTGCAGATAATATTTCTTATCTTTAGAGCATTACGGCCCCCCCAAAACATGCACATTACGTGATGGTTGAATCGGTTGCAGATAATCGTTAACTTTTTGCCTCCACATCCCTGACTGCGTGTTATGATTCACATCCTCCCAGTCCACAAATTTTGGAGGTGAATATAGATTTTTGGTTTCGTTGTTCAGTTATAAAAAATTGTGCAATGCGACACAAGCACACACAATTTTTTCGGCGTTGTCTGGTAACATATTTAATGTAATATTTGGAGCCAATGGAAACGCCGCATCAGCCACAAAAAAATGTGGTACGGTATCCTTTGTTACTGGTAGTTTTGATGGCTCTGGAATCAAAAGCTCACCCTTAGAGAGCCGCCTACCGAAACTGGTTTTACTGAAAATTCCAAAAAAGAAAGAAAATTTAAATAAATATAATTCTTGCCATTAGATTAAAATTAATACCTCCGTCGTGCTGTGACCCATATGCTCCCACATCTACATGAGTAAACACAGCGCTCAACGCATGCAGCCTTTATAATTATAAAATTGGCTTCCCGTGTCGGGAGGGCATTGTACGGCAATTCGCTTGCCATCGATGGGGCCTGTACAATTTGGGAAATCCCATAATTGCATAAAGTCGGTCGCGATTGTGTCCATGTCATGAAGACTTGGTTCTGTGACGTAGAACCCACATAATGCTGTCCATGTCGCGTCCACACGTTTCGTAAACAATTAACCTAACGGTTTCTTTCCCGATTTTCCAACTCCACGTCAAGCTTTGAAGGGAACAACCTTGAGAAAGGTATCTGTAAATAAACATTAATTATTAAAGCATTGTTTCATTTTTCATTATATTAATAACTTACAACAAAGTTAGAGCAAGGCGAAATTCACAGCTCAATAAGTTTCAAATATTCTCCATCATTTGTGGCCGCACTAAACCCAATAACGTTTCGAAAATCTCTCGCGTCATGCGAATATGAATAAAAAATTGCTGTTGGTCACAATTTTTTATTTCTGTGAACGTTACCTAATATAAATTATAATTTTAAATGGTTTTAACGTTATTGTAATTAGTTGTTTATATACTTATACCTTGAAATATCCAAATCGATGTCATGTGCGATTTATTTTCCTAACCGCACAGGACCGCTTCTTTTTTATTTTGTCTTGTATGTCTTTTAACGACTTTAGTCCCTTAAACAATATACCATACATAGCTCCTCCAATTCCTCAATAGTTTCAATATTCATTTTTTTTATAAAAATTAACCAATTTTTTAAAATTACCGTACAATAATTATTATTTATTATTAAACAAAAAAATATTTATACTATATATTGACAAGCACACCATGTAATATACATTTTCTTGAGTTTAACATCAAATTTTTATTTATTCGCTGGGCGATTTGTCAAATTTTCGGTAATAAAACATTTTCGTTAATTTCTGTAAGATTTCCTTACTGATTCTTAAAGATTCGCTGGTCAATGCTTTTGAGTGTAAAAAAAGCAAAAACGAGAGTCGTGAAATTATAGATCACAGTAAAGTGTTCTACCCAAATATGGGAAAAAAGGGAATACTAATTTGTAAATAAATACAACACCAACAAGTCGATAAAAAGCTTGTAATAGTAAGGATAGGAAACTGTATTTTCGTTATATGTGCGTAATTAGTTTAGTATTGAATTTGTTATGCCGCCCTGGTTGCGTAACCATCGCCGCATTCGTTCTAAGTTTTGAATAGTATACTGGTGCTTACCTCTTAGATAAGGTTGTTATTCTTGTGTACAATTTCCTCTTACGCCAAAAGGAGAGAATGATTATTGTACTATTGTCATTATTGTAACTTGTCAAGAGCCAACCAGCGAAACCGTAAGAAACCTTACGGAATTTGACGAACGATTTTTCTTACGGAAAACTCGACCGTAATAAAAATTGTCAATTGTGTTCATGTGTCAATTAATTATTTTATGAGTGACTGAGTGGGAGATTAATTGGAAAGTGGGCACAGAAATACCTGATAAATTAAAAATGGACAGCGAAATTGAAGAATTGGAAGATAGTTTTATTATATTAAAATAACTTTACTGTTTAAAATTATTAAATGAAAAGAACAAGAAGAAAAGGTCTTGCTCTGTCAGAAAAATCAAGCGAACCAGAAGTCACTTAATAATTTAAGGTATACAATTAATTTCTATTGGTAAACCTCTATTTAAATATTTAATGTATTAAGGTTACCTTTTCTGAAATCAAGTTTCACGACGAGAACCAATTTTTTATTCTTGCGAGAATGACACCAGCGTTTTCGAGATGCTACTAACACTTCTTAGAACCCATAAGCTAGAGCGTAAAATAAATTTATTAAGTACTGAATTTCGCCTAGCAATAACTTTATTGTGAGTCTACACAATTACTACTCAAAAAGAATCATGATCGGTTTAACATAAATTTATATTTATAGATACCTTTCCCAAGGATGCTTCTTCTAAACATTATCTTGGAGCTGGAAAATTGGAAAGGAGACGGTTAGGATAATTATTTATGAAAAGTGTGAGGCACTTTGGGCAGTTCTTGGAACCTTATACGTTCCAGAACCGAATCGTTATGATTTAAAATCAGTTGAAAAAGATTTCTACGAGCTGTTGAATTTACCAAATTGTGTTGGTGCCGTTGACGTCAAAAATATAGCTATACAATGCCCATCGGATTTTGGCAGTATGTTTTTTAATTATAAAAAGCATTTCAGTATCGTTTTAATGGCAGCTTGTGACGCACGTTATGTATTTACCTACATAGATGTTGGTGCATACGGGTCACAGAGCGATGGAAGTAGTACTGTTTCTATTTCTTCAGTACAAACAGATTTTAATTACCGATCTAAAATGGTTCTTTTCATTGTTTTGTAGGAATTTTCAACATAGGCAGCTTTGGGAAACGGTTGTGTGGTGGTCAGCTCCCGATTCCAGAACCAAAGGTCCTACCAGGTACATGCTGCATTCACTTTAACCCCAAATCTCATGAAGCCATATCCTGGTGTTGGTCTACCGAAAGAAAAGGAAATTTATAATATCCGGCTATTTCGCGCCAGACGAGTTATAGAAAATGGCTTCGGAATTTTAATAAGTCGGTGGCGCATTTTACTTACGACCTTAAATATGCAGCCAGATAATGCAGAATCAATTGTTTTGGGATGTGTCGCATTGCACAACTTTTTGCGCTTCAATAAGGAAGTTGAACGCCCTTATGCCCCATCAAAGTTTGCCGACTGGGAAGACAGCAACTACCAAGCGAAAGAAGGCCTGCGGAGACAGTAGGTTAGCAGAGGCCTATCTTCTTTACAAGCTTCGCCTAGTGTACACATATTAGGAGGCAGCAATGCCTTAAAAATTAGAGACACTTTACGTTCGTATGTGAATCATGAGGGTTCTTTAGAGTGGATTCAATAATTTGTTCTAATTAGCAAAAATTCATAGAAAAAAATAAATGAAATAATTTTTTTAGATTTTGTCTTTTGTTGTCAATCAAATTACAATCACATATTGCTAATTTAAAAGCAGTCTAAATCATACAACAACAATTCTTTTGGTATTCAAATTACAATATATATATATATATATATATATATATATATATATATATATATATATATATATATATATATATATATATATATATATATCCTTTTATATCCTTTTATATATATATATATATATATATATATATATATATATATATATCCTTTTATTTCCGTTCCAACGGGTTTTTGCAACAACATTTTTAATAAACTGTCATATTTTAGAAGTGAAGGAAGAAAATTCTTCTTTCTTTATATTTCTTCTAAAAAGCACAAAATCTTACGGCAAAATTTCCAATATTAGTTCACATATGATAAAATAGATGGCACTGATTGGCAAAGATACAATATTTGATAAACCAAAGAAACACAACAAATGAACCAAATTTTAGTATTAAATGTTTCTACACTTAGCAAAGACTCAACCCTTTTGCATAATTTCCAATTATTTTCGCTGTATAGAATTTGGCGCCACCATCGTTTGGTTGACGTCGAAAGCCCAAAGTACTTCCGTTTTTCTAATAACAGAACTTAATATGCCACAAGGCACAAAATTATTATTAATTCAAACTTAATATGCCACACGGCAATGAAATTATTATAAAAAAACTTATCACAATAAATTAATACCAATAATTTTTATGTTTTTATACAGACATTTGTTTTATTGTCGGCGGTTGATAAGAAAAAAAAATTTTATCAACCTTCCCACATCAATCTCCAAACTTGACTGATTTATTTTTATATTTTTTCCACTTCTCCAAAAAAAAACAAAAAAAAAAAGACAGACGCGCAAACAGATATTAAAACAGAACAAATATGCTCATGAAAGATCATTCCCGAAAACAGCATGAAGAGCCAACCAGCGAAACCATAAAAAATTTAAGTAACAACACGATATATAGCTTTTGAATGTTACTGGCCAGTTTTCGTTAAAATTATGTGTCACTTAACAGAGCGAAAATTCTCGTACAAACTGAAGGAAACGTCAAAAAATAATACATATCTCATTTGATTTCATCTCATTATCCGTCGCTCTTCAAATAAGTGAAAGTTTTGGCATTTATTTTATTTTTTACTGTTAATTTAATTTAAAACAATCATTTAATTTTAAACACACACTTTAAAACCTAAATTATTTATGTAAATGTGATAAAGGTAAGTTTTAAAAATTCGTATTTAACCTTTAAAAAAAATGTTTTGCACATGTCATTTGTACATAACTTTTATTTTATTTTAGTAGAAACCGAAATGAATTTGAGTGATCTAATAAGTGCCGTAGAGAGCCGCAGATGCCTATATGATAAATGCAACAAGCATTACAAGAATGTATAATTAAAAGAAAGCGAATGGGGCGCGGTATCTGATGTCACAGGAATCGATAGTAAGTTGAAATAATATCCCTTAATATATTCACATTTCTTTTACATTTATATTTTTGTTACAGAAGACGAATGTAAAAGAAGGTAGAACCTACTTCGAGAAACATTCAGTAAGGAGTTGAAAAAGCTGAACATATCATCTGGAAGCCCGGCGCGGCGACAGTGGGTGATGAGTGGCCATATCTTCAAAATTTAATGTTCCTCGAAGAATTTATTAAACCCAGAACGTAAGCCGCTACCTTCAATATTATATACATATGTATATATTTAATAAATATGTAATGTTAATTTTTAATTTAGAACGAAGTCGAACAGAGTAGAAATTCCTGTGTCGGAAGATACAGATGATAGTATCTTAGAAATGACACTGACCAAACGAGGAAAACCTGACTTTTTTGCAGAATCATGCGCAACATTTAATGAAATGATGCAGACAATGCAGCAACATTTAATGAAACGATGCAAACAATCCAGGATGAGCGTGATAAAAAAAAAAATTCGAATGTGGAGGAATAATTCTTCAAAACTATAGTTATGCTGTACAAAGATTTGCCCGAGGCGGTGAAGGATAGCGCTCGAATAGATATCTTAGCTACATAACTAGTTTACGAACACAGCATTTATCCGTGATTTATGTATAATAAAAGGAAAAAGGTTATATGAAAAATATGGAAAAAAAATTCATTAAAAAACAATACTTGACCATTTGACATACTTCGTCAAATGGTCAAGTATGTATATTATTCGATCTCGATATCCATATAAAAATAAAAATAATAATTATAATTTGAATACATTAAAGAAAATACCAAAAATACGTAAATACCTAAAATATGAATTTAGTAAGGATAATATAGTAATATAGAAAATACTTATATATAAATTATATAATATAACACAGTTCAGAAATATCACAATAAAATTTAAAATAATAAAAAAAAATTCAGCCAAAATTAAAATGTATGGACCGGACAACTTCGAAGAAAGCGTTAAAAATACACTCTCGTCGTGAAGCGACAAGTTTCCGGAACATATATTTTCCTAAATAGTCAGTAAAATCTGATTTTCTATTGTATTCTGCCAATGATGCCTTTACGTGCCGCCACGTACTCTCTATGGTATTTGTATGAGCACCATTATCTTCGTTTACCAAGGTAAGAATGATTAACTGTCTCGTCTCCCAGATTGTTGCATGCGGCCCAACAATCTGAGATAATAGTGCTCCCCGATAATATATTTTTTTTATTAAGTTCGGTCAGAGTGACACGATCTCAAACATTTTCCGGTGGAGCGTTTGATACCACCAAACACCCATTCGCCTTCCAAAGTTGTATTTACGTTTCCCGAACTTGCTCTCGCCTATTTCAACAATGCAGTCGGGGCCGCCAATGGGCTGGATATGGAGAAGCATGTACTCCACCATTACTTTCCGAACCTATTGTCTCCAATCGGGCGCCGTACTTGATGAAATGCCGTAGTCCAAAATTAATTTTTTTTGCCGACACTTTGTTTAAAATATCATTCGTTATTGATATTATTTTATTCATTTTTAGATTGCTTTGGCTAAACCAGGTGCAATGGCGGACACTTTTCCGATAGTAGCATCGCACGCCATCATCCCGTTTGCCACAATCCCTTCCATCCACAATTTTCAATTAAGGACTTTTTAATGACCTGCATTACCTGACCCCATTTCCCGCAGCTTAACGCCCTATTTACAATTCCTGCGTCTTGGAGAAATACCAGAAAAATGTTGTCATCTTCACCAATTTTCGCCAGGAATCCCGCACTCGGAATTCCCTTCTTCGTCGCAAATGTTGGGGAATGCAAGCTGCCTTTCAATATTTCTTGGTATTTTTCTTGGCTCCACATCTAAAAATATTTAAATTTGATTAAAATAACTTCTAAACTTACCTCTTCCAATGGGAAGGGTTTCCAGAATGAATATGAATATAGATTCAGATATAAATGAATATATAGATATTAAATGAATTGCAGCTCGAAGGCGGCTATTGAACAAACTTGATATTATTGATTTCAGTAATGTGCCTGAGCATATGTTAATGCATTTTTGATGCAGGTAATTGCCATTCTAGGATGTTGGTGGTTATTTTTGCGTTTATTAACGGCATACCGCTCCACCAACTAATCACCATGATTAAGTGGAGAAATAAAATTTCCCAAGGAAACCCTGTGGTATGCCTATTTCGACAATTATTATAGTTATAACGTGATAACTAGACTAATTACGTATGGTAATGGGGACATCAGAAAATACGGCAAAAGAATTCTAAAGAATTAAAAAATTATCATTTTACAGTTTCACACAATTTTTTATATGTACATATTTTATTTAATAAAACAAAATTTTTTAAATAATTTTTTACATTTCATTTTTTAATTCATTAAATTTTTTAGTTTTTCTGTAAAATGGTCATTGTAACAGTAAAGTGTAAGCGCTTATTTTGGAAAATGCTCATTTTATATTTTAATTTTTTGTTTTATTTGAATGTTAATTAAATAAGAATAATATGCAACCGGTGATTGGACCATTTTAAATGTGTTTTCACATAACACGTAGATGTATATTAGTATTTACGAACAATCATTCAACGAATTCGACTAATAGACAGAATTCGATTTATTTAATTTTTTAATTTATATGATTTTAATATGTTCCGAAGATTGTAAGAGAATTCAATCCAGTTTCGAACTGATGAGCTTATGATTATGAAACAATCAATCTTCTCATTAGGCCGCGGCGACTGGACTGATTATACCACAATTTTCATTGTATATATATATATATATATAGAATGTACTGTGCGTTAAGTACTAGCGAATCTATCTTCGGAACATATTAAAATCATAAAAATTAAAATATTAAATAAATCGAATTCTGTTTATTAGTCGATTTCGTTGAATGATTGTTCGTAAATCTATATATACATATAAAAATGAATGTTTGTCTGTATGTCCTTTATAGAATCGTAAACTATGCATTTGATCATGTGATGATCTTTAGCAAAGTTGTTGTGCATGAGCCCACGAAGGTTTCTGAGTTGGTATAACCAATGGCGTCACTGTCATTCCAATGAATTTCATATATTGCCGTGACAGTTCATGCTGATTTGAATTGAAACGAAAACAGCGAACGAATGATGACGTTTTGAGTTGAGGGTGACATACGAATTTATGTAAATTGTGAAATTCACGTCCGGCTCACATTGAACAGAAAATGTTGTGCGTATTTTTATATTTGGGAGCGTTTTTAGAATAGTTTTGTGCATTTCATTGTGAGTAAATTAATAATTTATATAAATAATTCAATCGATTTGAATTTTCGTAGTTTCCGTGAGCTGATTTTATTCATTCTCTACAGTGGATTCACGAAGATCATCGAATGTGTATGTGAAGGATCTGACCGCTGATTGACGTTCCGAACGTATTTGCTGTGCAGTTTTTTTTCGGATATCATCTTGAGTGGAATTAAACTCGATTTCAACAATTCTCGAATGCTGATTTTTTTCACTTCAAATTTTCCTCGGCGAATTGGTGATCACCGTCAATATTAACATTTCCATCCGTGTGTGAACAGCCGGTTCAATTGGATTGGATACATTGTGAGATTCGGATTGCTGATTGACATCTAATAAATTCAAACGCATTTTTCACGTCGTTCCCGTACAATTATGCCACCAAAGCGATAAGTAATTGGCCGATCTACACCTCAAGCACGGAAGAAAAGAGCATTACGAGCCTCAGAATCAGACGAGCAACGAGCATTAAGGCTGGAAAATCTTCGATTCCAAGCCGCTGAGACCCGTTCGTCTGAATCATCTGAACAACGAGAAGTGAGGTTAGAAACTGATCAAATACGTCCTACTCAGGCCCGTTCGTCTGAGACAACTAAACAACGGGAAAGAAGGCTGCAAAATGTTCGAATAAGCCGCTCGATCAAGACGAACACTGTACGCTGATTTAAATCTTGGTGCATTCCATTATGACAGTAATAATGATTACAGTCTTCATCCAAGTGTCGTCATTGGAAAAATGGATAAAATTTGCATGTATTGTAGCGCCCTCAAATTTAAGAACGAAACGCCAGGAATGTGCTGCGCCAATGGAAAATTTAAACTGCCAGAATTACATCCACCAACCGAACCACTATCAACGTTGCTATCAGGTGTTACACGTGAGTCGAAGCATTTCTTAGAAAACATCCGCAAATACAATTCATGTTTTCAAATGACATCGTTCGGTGCAACGAACATCGTGCGCGAAAATTACATGCCGAAATTCAGAGTCCAAGGGCAAATTTATCATCGTGCCGGATCGCTTCTACCATTTCCGGACGCAGATCACAAGTTTCTTCAAATTTATTTCATGGCAAACAGTGATGAACAAATTGAACAACGATGTCATTATAATGCGGGGGCACTAGACGAGAAATCGTGGCTGCGTTAACAGCCCTTTTCGATCAACACAATGAATTAGTTCAGTTGTTTAAAACCGCCATTAACCGAATGCCAGCCGATGACTACGCAGTTGTAATTCGAGCAGACAAAAGACCCGTTGGCCAGCACGAAAGACAGTTCAATGCACCAACAATCGATGAAGTGGCGATCGTAATAGTTGGCGAAGAATTCGAATCGCGCGACATAATTCTTCATCGCAGAAGTGGTGACGTTCAGCGAGTCTCCGATACTCATCGCTCATACGACGGATTGCAGTATCCGATTCTGTTTTGGCGAGGAGAAGATGGATATCATTTCAATATCAAAATGGGAAATCCACAAACAGACGAGGAAACGAATAAGAAAGTCAGTGCCATGAATTATTATTCGTATCGATTGATGATTCATCAAGACGCTGAGAACCACATTCTGAAATGTCGACAATTGTTCCATCAATACATCGTCGACATGTACGCGAAGATTGAAACCGAACGACTCCCATATATTCGATTGAATCAAACCGAGTTGCGTTCTGAAGAGTACATTCATTTACGAGACGCAATCGTTAATGATGGTAACGTGAATCCAAACGAATTGGGAAGAATGGTCATATTACCGTCTACATTCACGGGGAGTCCACGGCGCATGCATGAATATGCACAAGATGCGATGACATACGTTCGCGCATATTGTCGTCCAGATTTGTTCATCACATTTACATGCAATCCAACATGGGATGAAATTAAAGAACTTCTGTTAGCTGGACAATCATCTTCGGACCGCCATGACATTACCACACGCGTATTTAAATAAAAATTGAAATCTTTGATGGATTTTATTATCAAGCATCACGTTTTTGGAGAGACACCTTTGCTGGATGTATTCTGTTGAATGGCAGAAAAGAGGATTGCCACATGCACATATTTTGGTTTGGTTAATCAATAAAATTACGCCAGATCAAAGTGACCAAATCATCTCAGCAGAAATACCAGATAAGGACATTGATCCAGACTTATTCGACGTCGTTACCAAAAATATGATTCATGGTCCATGTGGCGCATTCAACAACAATTCACCATGCATGTCTGATGGGAAATGCACGAAACGATACCCAAGAAACTTCGTTTCTGATACCATCACTGGCAATGACGGATACCCACTGTATCGTCGACGATCAGTTGAGGATGGCGGCAAATCCATCGTTCTGAAAGTACGAAACGTTGATGTCGAAGTCGATAATCGTTGGGTTGTGCCATATTCACCGTTGCTCTCAAAGACCTTCAAAGCACACATTAATGTTGAGTATTGCAATTCAGTGAAGTCGATCAAATACATTTGCAAATATGTCAACAAAGGAAGCGACATGGCAGTCTTCGGAGTAGGGAATGTGGCCGCACCGCTCGATGACATCAACCAATACCAATTTGGTCGCTACATTAGCAGCAATGAAGCAGTATGGCGCATCTTATCATTTCCAATCCATGAACGACATCCAATATGCCATTCGAATTCAAACGTTTGCAGTTCCCGGTGCGACTCGCTTTCGCAATAACTATCAACAAAGCACAAGGACAATCGTTGCAAGTGTGTGAATTAAATTTGGAGAATCCATGCTTCTCAAATGGGCAGCTCTATGTGGCCTGCTCACGCGTCGGAAAACCTGATTTATTCGTTTACGCACCAGAGGGAATAACAAGAAACATTGTGTATCCCACAGCACTTCAATAAATATCGAATTGTAACGAAAAAATCAATAAAATGACTCAAAATGAATTGAATATTTGTATAATGTCTTTCCTTCAAATTTATTTTAGTTGGTAGCGTAGCAACGCGCGCAGGGTACAGCTAGTACTAATATAAATCTACGTGTTATGTAAAACCACATTTAAAATGATCTAATCACTGGTTGCATATTAGAAATTACATGAATTAATTAACATTCAAATAAAAAAAAAATTAAAATGTAAAATTAGCTTACACAGAAATAGAGCTGTGTGAATATCGTGAAGAAAAAAAATTGTAAGAGAATTTATCATCTGTATTAGTATGATTCGCTAGTACTTAACGCACAGTACATTCTATATATGTATATATAGAATGTTAATTGTGGTATAATCAGTCCAGTCGCCGCGGCCTGATGAGAAGATTGATTTTTTCATAATCATAAGCTCATCAGTTCGAAACTGGATTGAATTCTCTTACAATCTTCGGAACATATTAAAATCATATAAATTAAAAATTAATTTATAGTGGTATAAAACACAAAAGAAAAATTTGTCTTTCTTTTTTTTGTATACGTTACACTATTTTTTATTACATAAAAAAACACTTTTTAACACGTAGAATAATTTAAACAAATGTATACAAATATATGCAACTTTTTTAAAAATAAAAAACATATTAAAAAATATAATTATGAATGTAGTTTTCTTTCTTTCAGTGTGATAATATTTTTTTAATAATTGGACCGGTTTCGAATACTTCATTCTTCGTCAGTACTATCTACATCTAATTTGATTATGGATTTTTGCGCTCTTTTATAAGTTTTCAATTCCAATAATAACTGTGCTATAAATTTTGTTTGTTTTTATATTAACTTTATCGTTCAATAACATCGGGTTTTTCCGTTCTCTGTAAATCTCATATTCTTCCGTTCTGTCCATCATGTTGCTCTTCATCATTCCGTGTAAAATTTGTAAACTTTATGAATATCGTATATGTGTGTTTCTCGTCGTTCAAATGTTGAGCATAGTTTGATTTAAGATTGTTTTGTTTTAGATTCTTATTGTTTAACTCTTGAATATGTTCCTGGAAGCGCTGTGTGAAAGATCTGCCTGTAATGGCCAATATAAAATTTAGAACAATCGTCACAAGTTAATTTATATATCCAACTATCCAGAATATCACTTAGTTGTGGTCTTAATTGTTTTTGTAATTTGTGATTGGTTTTATGTGCAATGGTGTAACCGTATTTGTTTAAAATTTTGTCCATGCTGTTGCTGGTGTTATTATTGTATATGACTGGTATATATTTTTAGTGAATGTTATCTGTTGTGTTTAGTGTTGTCATATTGTGTTGATGTATTTTATTTATAATTCTTGTATTGGGGCGATGTATTAGATTTTCCATATATCCGTTTTCTATGGCAATATGTATGATGGTGTTCAATTCCTCTACGTAATCTGCCTCGATCATTGGTATGTGATTTAGACGTTCGATCATGTGATTGAATGCCGAAATTTTATGTTGGAATGGATGATTGGATGTATTATGTATGGTGTGGTTTGTTTGAGTGTTTTTTCTATATATTTTGAAATGGTGTTTGTTGTTGATGTTCTGTATTGTTAAATCCAAAAAATTTATCTGTTTATTTATTCCTATTACCAGCGTGAAAATAATGTTTTTATGTATTTTATTTATGTATTGATGAAAAATATCAAGTTGCCTATTTGAACCATTGAACAAAATCAGTATGTCGTCGACATATCTGTACCAGTATACGATGTTATTTTTATATTTATTTCTGGTGTTGTGGATGTGCATATTTTCGATATGGTTTAAATATATGTTTGCAAGTGTACCAGACAATGGATTTCCCATTGGCAATCCATCTGTTTGGCTGAATATTGTGTTGTTATGCGTGAAATAATTTTGATGGGTGATGGTATGTAATAGGTTTATTGCTTCGTTGATTTTTTCATTTTCTATGTTGTTTTTAATTAATAAATTTCGGACTATTGTTAGCGTTTCCGTGATAGGTATGTTTGTGTACATATTTTTAACGTCGAACGATGCTAGTTTCGCGCCATTAGAGATGTTTATTGACATTATTTTATCCACCAGTTCTAAATTATTCTTAACCGAAAAATAATTGTTTAATTTTATATGTTATGTGAGGCATTTATTTAAAAAAAATTCAATTTTGTATGTTGGTGCGGTTGTATAGTTGATTAGCGGACGTATCGGGATGTTGGTTTTATGTATTTTCGGGAGTCCAGTTAATTTTAAAATAAAAATGGATCAATACCATCTTTATAATATACATAAACTAAAAAATTAAATAAATAGAATTCTGTCTATTAGTCGATTTCGTTGAATGATTGTTCGTAAATACTAATATACATCTATGTGTTATGCAAAAACACATTTAAAATGACCTAATCACCGGTTGCTTATTACAAATAACATGAATTAATAAACATTCAATTAAAAAAAAACTAAAATGTAAAATTAGCTTACACAGAAATAGAGCTGTGTGAATATCGTGAAGAAGAAAAATTGTAAGAGAATTCATCTGTATTAGTTATGATTCGCTAATATTTAACGCACAGCACATTCTGTATATATAGAATGTAAATTGTGGTTATAATCAGTCCAGTCGCCGCGGCCTGATGAGAAGATTGATTTTTTCATAATCATAAGCTCATCAGTTTGAAACTGGATTGAATTCTCTTACAATCTTCGGAACATATTAAAATCATATAAATTAAAAAAATGCTCATTTCATTTCTTGATTTGACATCCATTGACATACTATACTACCTTGATCAACAAGTTCCCGGAATAACCACCGTGTGGTGCACCCATCATTCCGATTTGAGTTCTGTTTCTTTTGTAAAGTTGGTATGTCTGTTGTTGATATTCCCTCTAAATCTTAGCGTCATAGCTTGACATTTGCAAAAGTTACGTAGTCAAGAGTACATCTACTCTGTGTGTGTTGGCGATTTTTCCATTATTTCCTCTCGGCTGCTGAAACGCGTTCCCCGTAATGGTTTTTCAACTCGATTGAACAGAAAGAAGTCACAGGGAGCCAAATCAGGTGAATTCGGTGGCTGTTGGATGGTATTTGTTGCATTTTTCGTCAAAAAATTACGAATAATGATGGCACTGTGCGACGGTGCGTTATCATGGTGCAAAATCCACGAGTTTTCTGCCCACAATTCTGGTCTCTTTCGGCAAATTGCTTCACGCAAACGTCTCATAACGCCCAAATAATACTCTTTGTTTACGGTCTGGCCTTCTGGCAAAAATTCATGATGCACTACACCGTTGTAATCCATGAAAACCGTGAGCATTGCCTTCTTTTAGTCTGAAAACGACGTGTTTTTTTTTTTGGTGAACGCCATTCACTTGCCTGACGTCTAGATTGCGTGTCGTACCCATAAACCCACGTCTCGTCTCCAGTAATGATCCTTTTGATGAATGTGGGATCGGATTCAGCCTCGCAAATCATGTCTAAAACTGTAAATAATTTCTAAAATTGTAAATAATCGCCAACACACACAGAGATAGATGTACTCTTGACTACGTAACTTTTGCAAATGTCAAGCTATGACGCTAAGATTTAGAGGGAATATCAACAACAGATGTACCAACTTAACAAAGAAAACAGAACTCAAATCGGAACGATGGGAGCGCCACACGGTGGTTATTCCGGAAACTTGTTGATCAAGGTAGTATATCCAGTATAAGCGCTTATTTTGGAAAATGCTGAAATAAATCAAAAAAAAAATAAAACATAATAAATTTATGGCATTATATTCCAATAGTTACAAAAAATGCTTACAAGATGACTCGAATTTATTTATATTTGGTACTAATTTACATATTTGGTACTAATATGGTAGTGTTGGAAAATACACATTTACGACAAAAAAGCCATGTTTTATGTTTTATTTTTGGTTCTTAACAATTTAATTTTAGTTCTTAAAAATTCTAATTTAAAAAAAAATGCTCATTTCATTGAAAAAAAAATCTGTTTTTAAAAAATTGTTGCTGAATTTCATTTGGCGTCGAAAATGTAAAGTTCTCAAATGAAAATAGTTTTCTTAATGTTGTACCGGGAATTAAAGTAAACGACGAACATTGAGATTTATTGAGTGAAATATTAAAACAGTACAGTTACTCTCGTTTTGCTGGTTTGAGTTTTTTGTTGTAAGTTTTGCGGAAATTGTGATCGACTTTACGGCGGCCAAATGAATACGGTTCAAACCTTTAACTAAACGTGAGTTGCGATTGATAAGTGAGGTTTGAACTTGCCGTTAACGAACGATCCAAGTGTCAGTTGGACAGATTGTATAAGATTTGTTGCCTTAAAGTGCAATTGTGAGTCATCTTGCAGCAAATCCTGCCAACCAAGCGGGGTGTTGAAGGTGAGAGAGGGGAACCTGCGTCGGGTGGCGAACGACAGATAATACCGGACGGGTCTAAGAAAAAGGTATCGTGTACAAAAAAATACAGCGAAAACAACATATACATTTAAATTAAATCAATCGTCAAATTTTTTAATTTTGTTGGTTTTAATTTTTTTTTTTTGGATAATTTACTGTAAGCTTAGTTTTCATTGACGTTATTATTATTATTATTTTTTTATTTAGAATTTTTATTGCTGGTCCTCATTTAAAGGCACCGTTTTTATTGATTCTATTTTTTTTAAATTATATATCTTGGTTTAGTATTTTGTAAGTTGACCTTGACTGATGCGTGGCATGTTTTCGTGTTTTATAGTGATTATTAAAGATTTTTTTTTTTACATAACGTTCTGTTAAATCTCTTTTACTCGATAATTACGTACACACCATACTGTTGTTCAATAAATTGTTGTAGTCCGTTATTTTCTTTGTCCTAATTATGAGTTTCCGTTATATCTACATTTTCTTTGATTTACAGTTTCTGGTTACAGTTGTTGATTATCGCATGGTTAATTGCAATAGTACTTTAAATTTTCATTTTCTTTCTTTTTCTTCATAAATCATCCGTCATAGTCCTGTTATCCATTTTACAGGGGTGTTTCCAATTTTATTATTAATTCTGCTTGCTTACGTATTGAGGGAGTTTTCATTTCTGTATTTTTGGCTGCCATTCTTTTTAGATTGAGATCATATTCTTTCACACCATGAACGAGTAATTCTTGGTGGTGTGCTCGAATGTGTTGTGGGGTTGGGTCCTAGCGGAGGTTCGGTTTTCCATCTTTCTCCAGTCGTGTTGCTGACTTCGACAGGCTCTTCTGTGTTAGCCATTTTTAGAGATGCCGGTTTCCGCCCCGTGAGGCGCCTCTCCATATCTTATCGGCATAGGTGATCGTCGTGACCGGAGAGGCACTCCGGTAGACGGGCCGATGATAAGGAGGCCGTCTCTGCAGACTGGTCGGGGATCAAGCAGGGTGGTGCTGTCATCTCGAACGACTGCACCCAATTTAATATTCGATTTAGCTTCTGGGGATGTGGCAAACAGTGGTTCGTTTCTCTTTCTTTTGGTAATTCTTTTTTTTCATTCGGTTTTTCAAGTCTGGAAACCTCCACGACACACCGTGAGCTTTAGTCAGCTATTAGACCGCACCAGACCTCTGCTCCACTGTCTGATAACGAGATCTTCGGATTTCGTTACAAACTCATAAAACAAAAACAATACACCGCCCCCCCCCCCCCATAAAAAAAAGCAAAACCATAAAAAAATACAATTTAACGATAAATACAGAATACAGTGAATGTGCCTATATTAATAACACATGTGCCTATATTACAAACAATAAACATGTGCCTATATTACAAACAATATACATTTTATGCTTTTGATTGATTTATTAATATTTATTTATTATCATTTTAATATACATGTAATGGTTTTATTTGTTACATAGAGTGATTATGAATTCTGTTAATATAAATTACACTAAATTTAATTATATTTTTTTCCAGCGAACTCAACATTACTTATTGATTTCTCGATCGAACAATATACCTAAGTTCAATAATCTACGTTAGATACAATATAAATATATAATATTCATACTGTATGTAAGTGGTTCGTATGAAATTGCAACCATGCGAATGATGGTCAATGTCGTAAACATGAAATATAATATTTCGACCCATTTATTAAATACTGAACTATATGATGTTAACGTACTACAACGATGTGATATAAATATGTACATCATTGCGCCATTAAGAAACAACTTCAACATATTATTGTATTATTTTCATGAATATACGAAAAGGTGTTGACCGAACGCAAATGATGGATGGTTCCAAGATATAATTGGACATCCACATCTATCACAGGGATTTATGCATAGTGTAAATGTAAAAAGCATAAACAGCAAACCATAAAAAGTAATTAATTGAGAACAGTTAACCGATAAAAGTAAAAAGGCAAATAAATAAAATTAAAAACATGAAAAAAGTTGAACTGTCATTATTATGTTGTGGAGATGAATGTTCGAGTTTTGGAAGTCGAGGTAGAAACGTCATCTGACTTGAGAGTACCAGAAAAGCGGGTAGCACCCGTAAGGAAATCAGCACCAGAAAGGCGGGCAGCACTTCTAAGGAGGTTAGTACCAGAATGGTGGGTAGCACCCGTAAGGAGGTTAGCATCCAAAAGGCGGTCGGCCAACGGGAGAAAAGGATTCTACCAGCAAAGCATTGTTTTTTCTTATTATTACATCCATGGTTTAAAAGTCTACCAAGTCTTGAAGAAAAAGATACACTATTTTACCAGTGCCAGATTTTCGGGAAGAACTAGAAACCGATGTTTAAATTCCATCATCAAACGTGGTAAAAGTTAAGTTAAAGTAATTCTAAATTCATTTACACTTCTGTTTACAGTTGACCAAACTTTAACTTCAATGTCGGAGTATTTAAAACGATTGTTGGTGACTTTTAGCTCTAAACCAATGTGGTTTATTAACCACATAATTTAAATTGTCAAGATGCATCCCATTATTATTATGTTCATTCTCGTA
This sequence comes from Tipula vernalis, assembly GCA_958295665.1. Lineage (NCBI taxonomy): Eukaryota > Metazoa > Arthropoda > Insecta > Diptera > Tipulidae > Tipula > Tipula vernalis. Next base: position 227,239,206 of record OY282559.1, on the reverse strand, counting down.
ATTTAAAAAGTATTTTGTTTTTCAAAGATAGCATGCGATAGAATAATACATAGACCTTTGCGAGATATGCAAAGACCGTTTGGATTACCCTATAACTTAGGAGTTTTTAATTTAAAGCGGTTCCCGAGAAATATATACAGAGATTTAATCGATAAACACTCGCCGTTATGTACAGAAATCTACTAAATACGCACAATTCCATCGTAGGTTAGGTTAGGTTGGAGTGGCTGCTTAGGCACACTTAGAGCGGTGACGGTCCATTGTGATACCACAGAAAATATCCCCTTTACCCCTATTGTAACCATTTCGAGCTAGTTATGTAGTGCAAGACGTCCCGCACTTTAATATTTTCGAGATCCGAGAGGCAGTCCATCCTTAACCTTCCCAAGCGTTTGTGCCTTCTGAGTGCCAATGCTGAACACGAGCAAAGGAAGTGGACCAACGTCTCTTCCTCCTCTTCGTCCAAGGAACTTCTGCAGAAGTCGCGTTCTTGCATGTTCTCCAAAAAGGCAGTGTCCCGTGAGAATTCCTACGATCGTTCTTAATTCATGTCTGCGTAGGGATATTAATGCCCTAGTGCGCCCCAAGTCCAGCTTTGACCAAACTTGTCTTGCAACTCTACAGGTGAGGGTGTTAGACCACTTTTCCCCTGCTAAGGATAGCGCCTGCTTCCCAAGTGCTTGTCTCAGCGCTGTGATAGGCCTCCCCAGACTTGCCCTTTCCGGTTACAGCTGGAAAGTCGTACCATGCCTAGCAAGTTCATCCGCCCTGCAGTTCCCCATGACGCCCGAGTAACCTGGGACCCAGATAATCTGGATATTGGAATGCTCACCCATCTCATTTAGAAATGAGTGACAACTCTACGCCACCCGTGACGCCAAAGACACCGATTCTAACGACCGGATCGCCGCTTGACTGTCCACATAGTTTGCGATATCACCTGAGGATACCACATTATGCTTCAACCACGTCATGACCTCCTCAATCGCTACGACTTCAGCTTGGTACACGCTGCAGTAATCAGAGAGACGAATAGAAATGTTTACATTTAATGTCACAGAATACTCCAGCTCCCACCTTGCCGCGTCTTAGGATAGACATGTGAGCTTTGCCCCGCTTTCGGTATAAAGTTCACATTGACCTCCGTCCAGTACCTAGGAATATAGCCCAGGTTCAAACACCCTTTGAATATAGCTTCCAGGTAGGGAAGAATAATTACTGAGTTGTTTTGAAGTTCCGCTGGTATAATTTGATCCCGACCAGCCGAGTTAAATGGTTTAAAACCCCTCAGTGCCCATAGGATCCGTTTCCTGGTAACGAAATCCTCTCAGATCACTGATAGTGATTCCGATGATTGCTACGCACCAACAGGTCTTCAAAGCTCCCTGAGAAGTGTGTCTCGAAGAGAAGCTCCAGAGATTCTTCACTAGACGTTGTCCAAGATCCGTCCGGTTTTATCAAAAAACTGGGACTAGCTGTACTTTTGGAAAGAATCTTCCTAAGGCGGGAGGTTTCAGGTACCTCTTCCATTTTATCACAGAAGATTCTCCAAGACCTCCTTTGTGCCTTTCTTAATTCTTTCTTATAAATTCCGAGTTTCTTCTTATAGGAGTCCCAGTCTTGAGCCTCTCTTGTATTTTTGGCTCTATTAAAGGCTGTCCTACAAGCCTTGCGATAGGTTCCTAGTTCCCTGATTAACCATACTGGGTTTTGCCTACCCCTAGGCTTAGCCAGTGGGCAGGCAGCACGAAAGGATCGGTTGCATGCGATAGTAACGCTATCCACCATGTCCTCCAGCAACGGTCGTCGGGGGCTCCAGAACCTCTTCCAATAGTTCCCCATATATGCTCCAGTTGGACCTTCTAGGATTCCTGAAGGCTTCCCGAGTAGCAGGGTGAATATCGAGGCTATATCGTTAAATATCGATGATCAGAAAAGGAGTGTTCCTTATCCACCCTCCAATTTTTAATAATATGAAGAATATTATTTGAGGCAAAGGTCACATCTAGAACCTCCTGCTTGTTACTAGTAATAAATGTGGGTTCCCGCCCAATATTACACACTGAAAGGTTAGTACTCCTTAGTACACCTTAATTCGCCCCATTTGCCATCATTTAGCGTGACCCGCCTTATACCTAGGTCACTTATTAACACCCGCTCAATGAGCGTGGACCCGGAGGCGACGGCAATTATAAGGCAGCTTAGGGGAAATTCCAGTGTGTAATGAATCTAAACGCAAAGTCAACAGTGTCACAAACATCTATCAACTTCATTACAGTGAAGTGGCACAAAATACATTTTTGGAATGTGCCATTTTCCATAGATAATAAATGCTAGTCGTACATGTGACGAATTTCTGAGAACTCCATCGAGATATCAGGAGCCTATACACTATTGCATGAAAAGCACCCACTCTACGAGTCAGGAAGCTTTGTATTCGTTGAAAACAGCATAAACTAAAGTGCAATTTGTACGATACATTGTTCGAATGTAAAGGTCATATTGACATTGTTCCATTGGAATATAGTCAAATATTTCAAACTGATAATAATAATATAATATAAAAACCACTTAAGAAATATAACTTATATAACATAAGATACTTCACGATACATAATTTACACGTGGAACATTTTTTCAAAATGGAGATGGATCAGATGAGCTAAAAATAGTAAAATCGCTTAAGTGTACTAACGAGTAAGTTGTCTTCGCTTTTGGATACAGATTTAGAAACTGTATTTATTGTATCGTGATGGAGCAGAGCAGACCCACAACGGCCTTAATTTTTTTAATTTATTTTATACTTTACCTATGGCTGGTGGCTTGCAAATTATGATATTAGAACATTTTTTGCACTTTTAAATCGCAAATATTTATAATATTTCAATAAATATAATATCTCAGTTGAAGCATTCCTTCGCGTTGGTATTCATAACGTTTTTACAAAAATATTAAAATCGATTCACCAAACATTGAAATTCCCTGAGTAATTCACATGAAAATTCCCAATAAATATATCTCCATCTCCAATCAATTAAATTATTTGTATCGTAATAATTTATAACATAAACATACATACACTAATATCCATTCAAAATACAATTTTCTTGGCAGCAAGAAGATTAAACAGATATCCCACTAGTGGGAAATGCATTTTGTATTAAAAAATTTTTGAGAAATTTATCGCTGAATAATTTTAACTGTATGTACGGTACAGAATATATTTTTTACTCGGTTACAACTCACAACATAAAATGTCTGTAACATATTTTTCATCCGACATTTTACTTACATAGTTGTACCATAAAATGTACAAATAACATTTATGAAACATTTACTTTTCAAGTTAGCCTGAATGATTTCCATATTAACATTGAACCCGAAAACTGTTAAACGGTTTTAGCGTGAAAACAAATGTGATTTCAGCATTTTAATTTTACAAATTTCCCGTGACATTTCAGTTAAATTAAATTTAGTTCAAAACTAAGTGGATTTATCTAAAATCGAAATTTGGTCGATACATATTTTCCTTTTTATATAATACTGTATCTTGTGTATTTTCATGTTTATTTGTACATATTTCCATAATTTATCATCGTCAAAGGATATAAAACAGAATATATTATTATGGCTACATGAGATGAAACAAATTTTTTTCGAATTTTCTTTCTATGAATTTGATTTCCTTGTTGCGTTAGAGAGATTTCCATTTTTATTTTATTTTATTATTTTTATTTTTATAATAATAAAATATATTGAAAATATTTGTTTCTCGAATATGGTACATACTCGTACATACATGATTTATTGACAGTTGTTGTGATCAATTAATTATTTATATGATCTTTTGACCTTAAACGTCCTCAATTTTTGGTCGTGGTGATTGTTTTGATTTGGTTTTTTTTAATGGATAATTTAAGAGGGTTGGCATGTAACGATATGTGATATATCACAAAAGGTAATCAGCATGAACAAACATAACGACGAGCAATAAGTAATATAAAATGCTATTCAATTCGTCAATCAAATTAACCATTTGATTTCTATTTCGCTTTGTTTTCACGAATATAAATCCTATTTTGAACATTTCAACGTACGTACGTCAGTTACAAAATTTTGTGTGTACCAGTACGTTATACGTTCGAACTTCCATTATCTTTATTTTTTTACTGAAAATAAGCTTTTATACATTCTACTAGCAAACAATAAAGCTTTAGTTACAATAGGTACCGAAAGTACATATAAATTCCTAAAATAAATATAACCGTAAGGATATAATATGAGATGTAAGTACTATCGATCAGCTCACACATCATATAACACAATTTTGTATTCCATTTTACCGTACTGTTGTGTGTTGAAATAGAAATAACATCAAATCGAAAATCCTTTTTTCGTAATATCAAAAAAGGAAAAATTCAATTTTGATTTAAGTTTATTTAATTTTATGTTTTTGAGTTACTTCCATTAGTTTTTTTCTACTTTACTGTTTGTATTAGGGACTAAAAATTTTTTTGGTTATCACTGGAAGAATGACTAACACACTTTGATAGCTAAAAATAGCTTAGGTTACAATTTTGAGTAAGGTTACAATAATAAAACATAACGCTTTTAAAATTTCCAAGAGTTAATCTAGCCCAAGAATGAATACAAACCTTCATGCCCAGTTTTCATTTTTAACCAGGGCTTTTTCAACATTATTTCTCATTCAATGCTTTTGCTTATCATTTTTTGTATTTAATGCTTTTATACGTGTAACGATGGTCTAGATTTTTGGCTTCGACGAGGAGGAAATTTTTTTAAAATAATTTATAAATTTATTGACTAGTGCAATTGAAACCTTTATCACGGTAATTTATGGCTTAGTGGCTGAAAACGGCTCTCAGCTCGTCTCTAAGTTCGAACTGCCCTTATATGTGATGAACGGCGTCTACATTTAGCAGGTCAGCCTAACAAACGTACGGCGTGTTTTGTAAAATAATGATTAATTTATATTTTTATTTCATATTTTTGAATATCTCGCAATCATTTTCTTCAATAGTTTTATTAAATATTTTCTTCAAATTTTAATTCTCTTCAAGCCGAATAAAATATGTGATATGACGGTTGAAGTGGCCCTTGTGATAATTCTTTATAGGTTTTAATGTGCGTAAAAATGTAGTGGCAAGCACTGCTCTATTTAAGAAACTTCCCTTATACAGACGTACACTTATGAGAATTCTCACGGAGGAATTAATTATTTAAATGAAAAATGGACCGGTGGAGAACCGATGTTTTACCTGATAGTTTAACCCCTAAAATTTATTCGGAAGTTCATAAAAGTCCCCCAATTCCACATTAATTTCAAAATACATCTTAAATTAATCTATCAATTTCGACCCAATTTCTAAAATTCATTAAAATTTGCTTTTAAATTCCCCCAATCCGTCAAATTTACCATTAATTCCCCCAGCTAAAATACACCATGAAACCTTACAAATACATCATAAATAAAATTTACTCTAAAGTTCACTAAATTTACTGTACAATTCACAAAGTTTTTAAAATTTACCATATTAAGTTTTAAAAAATATAAAACAACCCTTGAGGCAGCAGACATGCGAGCCAATACCTAAAGTAAATGCACAAAATTCGGAAAATTCATTTACCTTTCTCTAAAGGCGGGTAAACGAAATCAGAAATCCTAATTATGCTTAGATTTTTCATGTTGGTGTAAAAATATCAAAATTAATAATCTAAACATGGAACACTTTAGCGGCAGTAAGTACGACAAAATTGGTATGAAAAAATTAAATGAAAACGATTTCATTAGCGAATATTACGTGCCCTATCATCGGGAGAGATGAATATTTAGTGTCAAATCCATTATAATCCGTCACTAGACTTAAATCTACCTATATTACATAGGTAGATCACCCCAAAGTATTAAATTTTTAACTATGGGGATATTTAGTTTATTAAATTTTTTTTTAAATTTTCATGTATGCGATGTATGCGATGATGAATGATGATTGTGTTAATTAACAGTATTCTCCATGGAAGTTGTTTAGGTCTATAAAAAAAATAAATAAATAAAAATTTATTATATAAATTAAATAGGTACATAATTAATATATTTGTTTACTTACTTTAGGACTCTATAAATTTTTTTTTAAATTTTAATGTATGATATGATGAATGATGAGTGATGATTGTGTTAATTAACAGTATACTCCATTGAAGTTGTTCAGATCTATAAAAAAAAAAAATAAATAAAAATATATTATTATATAAATTAAATAGGTACATAATTAATATATTTGTTTACTTACTTTAGGACTCAATAAATTTTTTTTTAAATTTTCATGTATGCGATGTATGCGATGATGAATGATAAGTGATGATTGTGTTAATTAACAGTATCCTCCATGGAAGTTGTTTAGATCTATAAAAAAAATAAATAAATAAAAATTTATTATTATATAAATTAAATAGGTACATAATTAATATATTTGTTTACTTACTTTAGGACTCTATAATTTTTTTTTTAAATTTTCATGTATGCGATGTATGCGATGATGAATGATGAATGATGATTGTATTAATTAACAGTATTCTCCATGGAAGTTGTTTAGGTCTATAAAAAAAATAAATAAATAAAAATATATTATTATATAAATTAAATAGGTACATAATTAATATATTTGTTTACTTACTTTAGGACTCAATAAATTTTTTTTTAAATTTTCATGTATGCGATGTATGCGATGATGAATGATAAGTGATGATTGTGTTAATTAACAGTATCCTCCATGGAAGTTGTTTAGATCTATAAAAAAAATAAATAAATAAAAATTTATTATTATATAAATTAAATAGGTACATAATTAATATATTTGTTTACTTACTTTAGGACTCTATAATTTTTTTTTTAAATTTTCATGTATGCGATGTATGCGATGATGAATGATGAATGATGAATGATGATTGTATTAATTAACAGTATTCTCCATGGAAGTTGTTTAGGTCTATAAAAAAAAATAAATAAATAAAAATATATTATTATATAAATTAAATAGGTACATAATTAATATATTTGTTTACTTACTTTAGGACTCAATAAATTTTTTTTAAAATTTTGATGTATGTATGCGATGATGAATGATGATTGTATTAATTAACAGTATTCTCCATGGAAGTTGTTTAGGTCTATAAAAAAAAATAAATAAATAAAAATATATTATTATATAAATTAAATAGGTACATAATTAATATATTTGTTTACTTACTTTAGGACTCAATAAATTTGTATTTCTTTTGAAATTTTGATGTATTTCAGTTTTTTGTATAATTGAAATACCCAAATATAAAATGTTGTTACCAGCATTTACATCCCGGTTCCACACGATACCACATTTTTGGCAAAATTGATACCTATGTGGATACCGGGATGTCTCATGTTTTTCAAAGCAATTAGAACATAATTTAGTTGTTCTGTATTCATCTACTTCAAGGACATCTGCATACTTCTTAAGAGCTATTAATAATTTTGGTTTTGGATTACGAACATGACCTTTCATTGGAGAATTGGCTGCTATTTTATTGTTTCCTATTATAACTAATGCTCGATTCTTTACAGGACCAACAATTTCTTTAGCCAATTTATGGCATGCTTTTTCTACGAATATGAATTTTTTAATTTTAATCTAGTTACTTTTTTTTGTAGGCCTTCCTTTATCCTACTTTTAAAATTCTTTAATTGATATTCTGTATAATTTAAATATTCTGCCTCCATTGGCGATATGATTTCATACTGGGTAGATGGAGTCCATTTGTTTAGTTTATATTTTTGGGTTTGGACCCCGGTCATATTACGATAGTATGAATTTTTGATTTTTATTGGTTTTCCATTACAAACACCAGCAACTATTAATTTAAGACCTGGGTCTAAACCAATTTTAACGTCATATTTATCGAAATTTTCTCTTATTATTTGTAAATTTTTATTTTCAAATTCATAATTTTTTTTTTTTTTTTATATTATTAAATTTTGAAATTTTATTCATTACAAAACTAATAGATACTCCATCTGTCATTATTGTATATCCAAATTTTTTAGTTTTTGTAGTCGGTAGTTTAAAATATTTTGGCCATTCGTCCTCTTTCACAAAAGATTTCCATGAACCCTTAAATAAACCTACCGAACATAACAATTGCCAAAAACCTTGAGAATCGTATCTTATATGATGACTTTTAAATTTGAAAATTAGTATAATTGAAAATTTTTTAATATTATTTTCATTATATCTCTGAAGATTATAGAAAAATTCAATATATTTCATATATTTCGAACGATTTTTAATATCAAAAAATGGTTCTCCATTCCAGTTTAAATCATTTTTCATTTTTTCAATTATTTCTTTATTTGGTGTGTGTTTTGAGTTTTATCTTTTTGATTATATTTCTTATCATGACGAAGGTATCGTCTTATTCTATTGTAAGAATGCATCCACAAGTTATTATGGAATAATACGCCATATTGTTGTGATGCATAAATAAAGATATTGGATTTTAATTTTTTGTTATATAATTTTAAATTATATTTTTCTCTAATTTTTTTATATTCATTATCTATAATATGTTTTTTGGAATCCCCCTCAAGTAACGGGTAAAAATAATTTAAAAATTTTATTTCATTGAAATCACCTCTTGACCATTGTTTCATTAGTGAATAATGAATATACCGAGATGCTTCAATAAATAAACAAGACATTTCTTTAACATCTTTTTGTATTTTGTTAAATAATATTTCATTTTTACAATTTTTATTTAAACAACATTTAACTGTCGTTATTGTTAAGTTTGGATCTTCTATATCATTATTAATATCATCATCATTATTATATTTTCTTTTTGGCATTTTTATTTTTTAATTTGGCTATCAACTATAATATTATATTTTATTTATAGAAAGAAAAAAGAAAGAAAAAAAATAAGAAAAAAATAAGATAAAAAAATAAGAATTAATAATAAAAATTGTATTGTGTTAAGTATTTGTATGCTTTTTTTTTCTATTTATTAATTTGTATGATAAGTTAGTTTTTGGTAGTGATGATGTTCATGATTATGGGCTAAGAGGAACACAGATATAAAAGGAAATGTGAGTTTGAAAGCAATAGTGTAAAATTTTTTGGTCATATACGAGTAGTTGTTACATAGCTGCTGATAGGTTAGAGTAGGCGTTGACCGTTTATAGCCAATTATAAATTGGTTTATACTCTCCAACGTTGCAACTATGTAGAAACCATCAACTGTCTCTAGTTTACCTTCACGCGGTAGCACCTGGGCAACGTTTGTTTTGCATTTTTAATGTATCACACTGTAATAACACTATAAAAAAAAAAACGCAATGGATAAAACAAACAAGGAAACTAATACCCTAGAGGTGGCAGACCTGATGTTCAGGAAAATCCACTCTCTCCGGAGGTTGGTCATGGATTCTAGGGGGGACGGACCAAACATTGCTACATAATTCTAAAGAAACCAAAAATAAGCTAAGCGATATCAACGCTCGAAAGAGCAACGAGGAAGAACTTTTATTCCGAAAGGGCTCCATTACAATCAGATCACTAATAAAAAAAATATTTGCAAACAACGCAATCTCCACTGAAAAATTAACTTCATTATCAGAACAAATGCCGAGTGCATCAACGAATATTATAAATAGCGAGGAGCTGTTAAATAAATTTCAAAAATTGGAGAAACTAATCGCACAGCTGAGCAATGAAGTTGCTGAACTTAAAGGAGAAAACTCTACACTAAAAGAAAAGGTTAAAAATAGCATAGCTAAGGATTCAGCACGAGTTAACAATCTTTCTTCAAACCATATTCAGTCAACATGAACATTTAAATAATTCCAACTGGCTGCTGCGGCAATTTCCAGTTTTTCAACAGAATAATAGATTCAGTGTGCTCTGAGTCAAGAGGATTATTGCACAGATGAGGAAGAACTGGAAAAGGAAGTTTCTGGTGCTGATAACAGAAATGCTAGGAAACGCAGGCGCACAATAACGAAAACTTCTCCACAGAAAATACTACACAAATTGTGATTAATAACACTGAACACAGAAAACCCCAAAAATACCACTGCCTCCACCTATTAACGTGACGTGAGCAATATCAAAAATTTCGAACTTTTTCGATAAAAAGTAATAAAAACCACTAGTGAATCAACTAATTTTAAGGCGCTTTCAAATAGTGACATTAAAATTACATTTCAAAATGAAAATGATTACAGAAATGTTAAAAAATTACTGGAAGAATTAAAAAAAGAACCCAGCAACCAAACGGAAAATATAGAATATCACACCTATCAGCTAAATAGCGAAAAGGCTTATAGAGTAGTTATCAGAGGCTTACCGTAATCTTCCATTAGTCACGATGTAATTAAAGCAGACTTAGAAAAAATGGGACATCAAGTCGCAGGTATTACTCTAACATATACAAAATGGTCACAACTAATGGTGTAAAAGACAGGAAACACTTTCCATTATTTTACATCGACTTAAAACAAAAAGATAACAATAAAGAAATATACACAACATCAAGAAACTTGCGTACTGTATAGTTAAAATTGAGCCACCTAACAAGACAAGGGAAGGGACATTCCACAATGTACGAATTGTCAACAACAACTTGGGCATACCAAGAGTTTTTGCTACCGTCAAACCAAATGCGTTAAATGTGCTGGAGATCATCACACGACAAAATGCAAAAAACAACCAGATATCGCGCCTTCATGTGCTCTTTGTCAACAACAACAAGGACATACTGCAAATTATAAAGGATGCTGTGTATATCAGAACAAAATTAAAAGTCAACAGAATAATAGAACAAGAGTAGTACAGCGATTACAAACCAAAGCTGCTAAACCACAAACAACAATCACACCATCCACAGTTGGATTATCCTATGCGCAGCAAATCACCAAATTATCTGCTAATGAATCAAACCAAAACCACAAACACATAGAAGTTAATAACGAGTCTAATAACTTTGAAATTATTAAAAAGCTTAGTCAAATACAACAGACACTTGGTTACTTAACAGAAAGGGTGGCAAAACTAGATATTAATTTCTATCCGCCTAGCAAAAAAAGTCAGCATACACACAGAAATGATTAACTCGTTCATACGCATTGTAACTTGGAACGCTAACGGTCTCAACCAACGAGCCCAAGAACTGGAAATATTTCTCCATACAAACAACATACATATTGCACTTATTTCAGAAACGCACTTCTCCAACAAAAGTTTTTTCAGAATAAAGAAATTTAATTCCTACTGGACAACCCCCATCCTAGTGAAAAAGCCAGAGGTGGTTCAGCTGTGCTAATTAAAAATAATATCAAACATAATCAACAAGAGGATATTCGAGAAAGCTACATGCAAGTAACTGTTATCTCAATCCAGTATAATGGCGCAGATCTAAATATTGCGGCAGCATACTGTCCTCTCTCTCCACGGCATACACCAACGAAGTTACAATTTAATAATTTCTTTAATAAGCTCGGCCCAAGATTTATTATTGGAGGGGACAAAAAATATTAAACATACAGCTTGGGGTTCCAGGCTAATTTCTCCTGGAAAAGGAAATGCTTTGTTCAATGCCATTCATGAAAACAAATGTGAATATCTGTCTCCAAGGGGGCCAACGTATTGGCCAACGGATGCAGGAAAAATACCAGATCTGCTTGATTTCTTCATCATAAAAGGTATTTTTCATCCAGTTACACTAGAGTCGAAGGAATTAACGACTTAACATCTGATAACATTCCTGTACTGTTGTCAGTAAGCGCTATAGTCATCAAGAAAAAAAAGAAACAAAACCTTACTAATAGATTCACGGATTGGGACCTCTTCAGAGAAAAACTGGAAGAGCTAGTTGAATTAAAAATTCGTATTAAAAGTAATGAAAAATTGGAACAATAAACAAACAATTTCATTGAATACACTCGTATGGCCGCCAGTCTAGCTGCTCTAGAATTAAAGGACAAAACGGAGATTGAAGTCAAATACCCGGCTGAAATCAGGGAACAAATCAAGGAAAGGAGAAAGGCAAGGAGAATATGGCATCTCACCAGAAATCCCGCTGACAAAACCACCTTCAATCGAATAAGTAAAAAAGTCAATAGGCTAATCAAAAGCTTCAAACAGGATTGCTTCGACAACTATTTAAGCGGGCTAGGTCCAGAAATGGATAAGGACTACTCGTTATGGAAAGCAACCAGAAAATTTAAACGACCTGTAGTTAGAGTACCACCTATAAGAAATGCTCAAGGCAATTGGGGGTTCGACGACATAACAAAGAAAAAGCGGAACTCTTTGCTCAACACCTCCTAGCAACAGTGTTTCAACCCCATGACACTCAATCCAACATTGACGTAACACACCTGTCTATCAACCACCAAATCAGGATTTTAAAAGGGTCACGCCAATGGAAATTGCTGAAGAAATCGACAAAAGTCTTAGTTAAAAAAAGGTACCAGGAATTGATGAAATATCACCGGGTCTATTCAAGGAACTTTCACGTAAAGCAATCATCATGATCACATACTTATTTAATGCCTGTATGATATTGAAGTATGTACCCAAATGCTTCAAAATGGCTCAAATAATTATGTTAACGAAGAAACCAGGTAAACCAGATGAAGAAGTAACATCATACAGACCAATTTCACTGCTTCCGACTTTATCAAAGCTGTTTGAAAAACTACTACTAAAACGTCTAAAGCCAATGGTAAACGTTCCTGATTTTCATTTCCTCATTTCCTTTTTTTATTTCTGGATGTATCTCAGGCCTTTGATAGGGTTTGGCACGAGTGATTGACATTCAAGATGAGCAAAATGCTTCCACAAAACTATTGCCAGCTGCTTGAATCATACCTCTCTGATCGCCAATTCAGAGTCATCCATGAAGAAACATGTTCTGACTTTTATCCAACGCTGGCGGGAGTTCCGCAGGGAAGCGTATTGGGACCCCTCCTCTACCTTATCTACACTGCGGACATACCTACAACGAATAAAACATTCATCGGCACGTTCGCTGACGACACTGTAATTATTTCAGTAGACGAATCACAACCAAGGGCAGTGGAAAATCTTCAACGAGCAATGAACAACGTTATTAAATGGACAATAGACTGGAAAATAGTGCTTAATGAGCTCAAATCAACCCATGTGACATTTACGCTCCGACAGAAAAATAACAGTCTACACATATACCTCAATGGGGTGCAAGTGACGCAGGCTGAATTGGCTAAATACCTTGGTCTGCATTTAGATTCAAGGCTCAACTGGAAACATCATGTGAGACAAAAAGCTGAACAGATACGATTAAAACAACGTCAAATGTACTGGTTAATTGGGCATCATTCCAAAATGAACCTGTATTGCAAAAGACTAGTCTACCAGACTATCTTCAAACCAATATGGATGTATGATGCGCACAGCTATGGGGTTGTACTCATAAATCCAATAGAGACATTATACAACGTAGCCAAAATAAATTTCTTCGAATGGTCACCAAAGCTTACCGATTTGTGACTAACAGGGAAATACACAATGATCTAAAAATACAATTGATAGGCGACGTCATCCGCGAATGTGCCATTAAACATGAAAAGAGGCTTCTTAACCACACCAACGTTGAAGCCGTAGAACTATTGGACAGTACAAACGAAGTAAGGCGGCTCAAACGAATCAAACCACATGAGCTAACCGTATGAATATTATATCTTAAGGGAACTGGTGGATACTGGTCCAGCAGACCCACACAAGTTTATGCTTATCTCATAAGTACTAATGTCAACCTTATTAATGAATTAATAATGTTTAAGATTGTAGTAGCCATATCAATAAAGATGTTTTAAAAAGAAAAAAAATATAGTTGTTACATAGCTGCTGATGGGTTAAAACCAGATCCAGAAAAATTAAAATCGATAGAAAATCTAGAAAAATCCAATAATGTCAAACTTTATTTTCGGATTTTCGGAAATGACAACACCCTTGAGACAGTTATTACAAAAAAATGTTGCGTTTTATTGGGAGACTTGTGCCCCTCAAGAACAAGCCTTCATAGAAATTAAGAAAGCGCTCGTGTCGTCATCAATGTTAAAATTCTTCAATGTTATTAAAGATGTCAAATTATCAGTAAATGTAAGTAGTAGCAAGGTATTGGGAGCGGTGTTGTTGCAAGATGATCATCCCAGTCGCTTATGCGTCACGATCGTTGACTAAATGTGAACAAGAATACCCTTAAATCGAAAAGGAAAATGTTGTTTACGGAAAAAAACTAATTGCCGAAACGGAGGATCACACAAACCGTTGGAAACGATCTTTAAAATAAACATTATACACTGCACCGGCGGCCAGAAGATTACAAAGAATCCTCTGTTTGATGTATTACTTACTACCCCCCATATACTTTCATATTAACATACATAATACACAGAAAAGGCGTTATTAATATACCGATGATAGTAGATTGTTTAAACAGAGATTATTTTAATGAGGTCATTCAGAATAATAATAAGGAATAGTTAGAATTGTGTATGGTGTGATTCCAATGACAAATAGAATGCGAAAACCGCGCTTCTAAATGAGAAACAGAAAAAGATAAACACCAATATTTATTAAAGAAATACATTTTAGAAGGATTCCCTAGTGACAACAACACCACGAAATGAAAATACTGGCAGAACTAAAGCATTTTGTTAATTTCAGAGAAGAACTAACTATCAATAGTTGAAAGATAATATTATTTTTAAGGGTGTGATAAAATAGTAATTCCCAGAGCAATGATACCGCGAATATTGAAATCAACTCATCTTGGGCTTCTTGGTATCTAAACAACAACAACAACCACATTTGAGAGGAGGACAAAACAATTATGCTACTGGAAGGGCTTATATACCAGGATGCGTAGTAGCACATTATATTGAGACATGTGAAGTATGCCAGCAAACGTAGAGGTCTGTCTAATATAAAGGAACCGATCATCATATTTAACCTTCTCTCTGTGTATTGGGGTCATCAAATTGACCCCAGTCGATTTAAAAATTAAAAAAAAATACATTTCTTATTTTTTAAATAGCCCGCCCATGCCATGCCTTCCTATAAGAAAGCCTCAACTAATATCTCATACACATAATATATACAATGAATGAAAATTAGGCCCAAATTATTTGTAAATTTTGTAATTACCATAGTCGGAATTAAAACCAAGCGTATTTCTGTGTACTGGGGTCAAAATGACCCCAAGTTACTTTCATGTACTATTTTCTATATATGTATACTTGTAGTTCAAAAAATGATTTACTTTATATGGTATATCTGGGAATGTATTACGTATACGTGTCTGTGATATGTTGTGCAATTTTTCTGCTAATTTGTAAGTGAGACTGAGAGAGAAACTGCTTTGTTATTTACTTTTTGTATGTGTATTATATACATAAAAACTCTAAAAAATCTGAGTTTTTGAAAATTTAATCAAAAATGGGTGAAGAACTTTGAGTTATGTGACTTATGACCAAAAATTGTCAAAAAATGTTGGAACAACTGTCGGAAAGTGTAAAAAATTATGCGTATTTCGTGAATAAATTGCATCTCAACATTATTCAAAAATATATCGGTTAATTTAAAAACTGTTCTAACTGGTTGAAACAATTCTGAACGTCGTTAATGAAGCTAAAATTGTACATTTTTCGGTTTTTTTTGCTGTCAAAAAGTTCTGTCAAAAAATTTCGAAAACAAAGGTTTCAAAAGACTGTTAAGAACTCGTGTCAAAAAAACGTAACAACATAAATTGTGCCACAAATAATATAAATTTCGACACTACCCGTCGTCTCTGGCATATACATACGTCATATACTCGTGTGTACACTACATACCCTTATTCCTGATATTTTTCCTCATTTTATTTTTGTATTATTTTATCGTTACCGATTGTTGAACGATATTTCTGGTTTAGTTTTTGTTTGTAAGTCAAGGGGTGCTTAATAGTAAAAATTACTTATCCTGGTTGTAGATATTGTTATTATGGTGCGGAAAAGACAGCAGAGCAGCTAGGAGACCCTTGGAATTTTCGATAGAGTTTCTACTCCTAAGGTATCACAGATGAAGCGGAAATAACAAATGACATTATTGATATGGAGTTGTTTCCGATGGCGGCGATAAGCGTGAACAAGCTGCGCCAATAAACATTTGTAACTACGATGAGAATGAGCATGTTGAATCAATAAATTTTGATAACGATTAACATTTTCAACTTGTCTCTGATGATTGAAGAAATGAATAAGAAAATATTGAAAATGCGATAAAATCTTGTAACTTAGCTTTAATCTTCAATGTTCATGTGTAGGCAGCTTGTTATTAATATAACCTAAAAATCAATCATTTACTTAAATTTGTTTGACAGCTGAAACTTTATGTTCATATGCAGGTGCATATAGATCGCATTTAATGGCCACCTACAATTAGGTATTTGTACTATATTATAAAATTAAAAGAAAATAAAGAAAATACACAGTCATCATCACACGATCAATTAGGAAACATCCATTGTTACAATTATTGTGTCAAAAAATAAAAATACTCAACAAAAAAATAAAATTAATTAAGTTTTTGATTTCAATTCGACAATTAAAAAAGTTTTTCAATCGAGTTATTATTCCTTTTTTTTGTTACAATCTTAGAATTGTGGGCATACCAAATTCTGGTAGCAATTAAATATTAAATTAATAATAATAACAAAATAGCATTTATTTATTGGTCCTTCGAGCCGGATGGCTAGTTGAAAGTGCATTGTGTTTTTAGTGGATCGAAGCATACGATTATTATACAGTATCACGTGCCACCAATTCATTGAAGACATCAGTGCTAAATATTTTTGCGGTTTTAACTACGCCATTTTGTTAGTGCGCATATAACACGCTACAATCTGTGGACATTCAGCCACCATTTTTGCTGTTTAATTACGCGACGAACATCAGTGCGCATAAAGCACGCTACAATTACAATTAATTCATTGAAGACATCAGTGCTAAATATTTTTGCGGTTTTAACCACGCCATTTTGTTAGTGCGCATATAACACGCTACAATCTGTGGACATTCAGCCATCATCTTTGCTGTTTTAATTACACCACGGACCTACGCATAAAGCACGCTACAAGTGTTTTTTGATTTGCATCCAAATCATCTTGGCACCCTTCAAAGGACGAAAGTCGATAAGTATAGATTTTGTAATTATATACAATTTATATATTTTGTTTGTTTTTCCAATTTTTTGTTTGTTCCTTGGGGTGTATAAGTACCAATTTTCCTTTATTTCGGTGGTTATAAAGTCGCAAAAATATGGCGGCTGTTCAATCACGTGGTCGCGTTAACGGTTACAGAAGATACCACATATATCGACATTGAGGTTAGACTAAATAAGCTCGAAGAGTTATGGAAGGAGTTCCAAGAGTACGAGACCCAAGTAGCGGTTATACTTGCTAATAATCCAAACTCAAACGTAGAACTAAAACAAGAAGAATTTGAGACTAAATTTTTTGAGACAAAATCAAAACTTTTAGACTTATTTCGCAAAAGGAAACCGGAAGAAAATCCTCAGCATATATATATATATATATATATATATATATATATATATATATATATCAAATATATATATATATATATATATATATATATATATATATATATATATATATATATATATATATATATATATATATATATATATATATATATATATATATATATATATATATATATATATATATATATATATATATATATATATATATATATATATATATATATATATATATATATATATATATATATATATATATATATATATATATATATATATATATGGAGTATGTCCTTATCAAACAATCGAGGACTTCATAAACCATATCATGAAATTTAATTATTGATCAACAATTGGCTCTAGGCCGAGGGAAATATTCTTTTCGACAGTATATTATTGGTACCTTCGAAACGTTAGAGAAGTTTAGAATTAAAATATTACAATTAAACTTTTCTGGCTATGCGACGTAAATAATTCTTACCCATTGAACGCAGAAGTATATGTTATTAGTAGGCAGCACAACTAAGGCAGCATAAGAAATAATAATTATCATGCACAACTTTCTCACTAGTTGTTCTTTAGCCGATTAAATTTACAGAAAAAACAATACACTAATTGGTACAATTAGATAGATAAAATAAAACCGATATTCCCAAAGAGTTTAGTAGTAAAGTGGAATTAAAAACACGAGAATTAAAACCTTCAAAATTTTTGTTTTGATATCAACCAAACACTTGTGCGTGTTTTATTCCTAAACCAAATAAAAACGTTTTGCTATTATCAACTTTACATACAACAATAACAATGGAGTAGACCGTAAGTCTAAAATATAACTAATTAAATTTTGGATTATAATGCGCAACAAAAGGAGGGCTAGATACCTTCTATAAATTAGTGAGAACAACCTGTACATGCAAAAGGAAAACTCAACGATGGCAGCCGATATTGTTATTTTTTTAACTTTACTGACCTCGCTGATGTTGCAACCTTTACAACGTTTTGTATAAAAGCGTCAACCGTCTCTTTATATGAAACTCGGTAAGCATCCGAAAGAAAATTGATTTCTAAAAGAATTGGCTATGCAAATGGTGTAGGCCAACGTGTTGGAATGATTCTTTAACATTCGAAAGTTAAATAAAAATAAGGACGTGAATCGACGTGAATAGGTAGTTATAAAGCATTACCAATATGGCGGGAATCAACAGACGAAGAAGTGACGGTTAAGACAGTTAGCAAACGATGAAGATGTTATTTAAGCCATAAATCATCTGATATGAAAACCAGAATCAAATGTCATTTTTGTAATGAGCCATTTTGTCCCAATCACAACACCCCAAAATCATATGGATAGAATGCATAAAAACACGGAAAATGGTTATACACAGACAACGTGATAGTAAGCTATACACACACACACATACACACACACACACATAGAGTGAAGGTTAAAGAAGTACCCACCCATCATACCATTTCATATAGTAGCATCCGATTTGTTCAACTTCGATGCAGAAACGTATGTTGTAATGATAGTCGACAGTTATTCGGAATTTATAGACTTTAAGAAACTTCAAGATTTGTCTCCACAAAGTGTAATTAAATTTTTCAAAAAAGGTATTTTCGGTTTATGGCACGCCACAAATTTTTGAAAGTGAAAACGGCCCACAACAATATGCCTCCCACAAATTTAAGGAATTTAGCAATTAATGGAATTTTTTACATAGAACGTCTAGCCCACATTTTGCTAGAAGTAATGGTGGTCTGGCACAGAGGGCGGCGGTACAGACTATGGTCAAATTGCTATTAAAAAGATGTGCGCGAAGAATCGTACAGATATCTACCTCGTATTGCAAAATTATAAAAATAGTCCTAGAAATGATAACTTTGAATCACCAAACCAACGTTTCATGAACCGATTGACTAGAACAAACATACCCACATGCAACAGGCTACTTGAACCTAGAATAATAAAGCACGTAATCGAGAACTTACAAAACGCAAGAAACACAAGGTAAAAGATGTATGCAGATCGCGGTGCAAAATAATCAAAACCGTTTACAACCAATGATAGGATTCGGATTCAGGTGGCAGCACCCCACCTCTATAGGGAATGGATAGGAGGAAAAGTAATATAGTAGTATATAAGGTTTTCCAATGAATAATAAATAAGATCATCATCACTATTATACAGACAGACGATCCAATTTGATCGGGTGGTCGAACCGATTTGGTTGGATTGGATGTAAAATCGGATAGTGTGTGTATACGTGTCGGTCCGACCGATAAAATTAAGTTTTATCGGACCGACACGCTATCCGATTTTACATCCAATCCAACCAAATCGGTCCGATCGCCCGACCAAATTGGATCGTCTGTAGCGCTTTATATATATTCACAAGTATAGATATGATAACCTAAAGTATTTTTATAAAAAAATCTGTTCAAATATACCGCGATATATGTATATAAAATAATACAAAGGATGAGGACATATGTAATTTTATCGCAAATTGGTAAAATATCGTTAATACTTTTGAAGCAAGGTTAAAAATATGGCAATAGGTACATACAGCAAGTGACACAATATTTTTGAAAAAGGTTTTCCAATGAATAATAAATAAGACCATCACTACTACAGACGGACGATCCAATTTGGTCGGGCGGTCGGACCGATTTGGTTGGATTAGATGTAAAATCGGATAGTGTGTATGCGTGTCGGTCCGACCGATAATATTAAGTTTTATCGGTTCGACACGCATACACACTATCCGATTTTACATCCAATCCAACCAAATCGGTCCGATAATCGGATCGTCTGTAGCGCTCCTTATCGGATCGACACGCATACACACACTATCCGATTTTACATCCAATCCAACCAAATCGGTCCGACAATCGGATCGTCTGTAGCGCTCTTTATCGGATCGACACGCATACACACACTATCCGATTTTACATCCAATCCAACCAAATCGGTCCGACCGCCCGACCAAATTGGATCGTCTGTAGCGCTTTTTATATATTCAAGCGCTACAGACGATCCAATTTGGTCGGGCGGTCGGACCGATTTGGTTGGATTGGATGTAAAATGGGATAGTGTGTATGCGGCGTGTCGGTCCGATAAAATTAAGTTTTATCGGACCGACATGCATACACACACTATCCGATTTTACATCCAATCCAACCAAATCGGTCCGACCGCCCGACCAAATTGGATCGTCTGTAGCACTTTTTATATATTCAAGCGCTACAGACGATTCAATTTGGTCGGGCGGTCGGACCGATTTGGTTGGATTGGATGTAAAATCGGATAGTGTGTATGCGGCGTGTCGGTTCGATAAAATTAAGTTTTATCGAACCGACACGCATACACACACTATCCGATTTTAACCTAAAGTATTTTTATAAAAAAATCTGTTCAAATATATATAAAATAATACAAAAAAAAAAAAAAAATCTTACCTTTCTATTTTTTTTTTAAACACTGAATATTTTTAACACTGTCTTATAATATTACTACTTTGTTTTTAATACTGTCTTATAATATTACTACTTTTATTTTTTTTTAAACACCGATTAAATATTTCACAATCTTAATATTACTACTTTAACTTTTTGAATGAATGATTATGCATTTTTCATTTCCTTATATATTGTTTTTAGTATAAAAGTTGTTCTAGAATATTCGACTTTTATAAACTAAACCCAATTAACCAAGTATAACAATAAAAAAAACATTTCCGGTTAATGATTTTTTTCTGATTTTTATATGAAAAAATTAGAAAATGTTATATTAATCGTGTGTGGTAGCATTAATTATTAATCGTTGAATTAATAAAATAAAAATATGTCTAAAGTTTATTTGCCAAATATCCAAATGTTTTTATTTACGAAAATTTTTACATTTTTTATCAAATTTTGTTAATTTCATCATCATCCCACATATGCCAAGAATAAATTCCAACTTTTTATAAGATTTTCTATGAAAATGTTCGCAAAAATTCTGAAAAATGAGTGCACGGAAAAAAAAAACGCTCTGTAACTCAGCAAAAAACTATTTAATAATCACTAAAACTTGCTCCAGTCAGACTAATAATGATTAGCAGAAACCCGCTTTAGTAATTTTTTAATATTTTGAATATCATCAAATTATTCAATGAATTTAACAAAATATATTACTAAAAATTAATGACGTCATATCTATTTTACTATGCATTAATTATGAAAATCATCAAATTTTTTGTAATATTCAAGATGCGATGATTATTTAGAACTATTAAATATTTAGTGAACTATATAAAAAAAAACAATTAAATTCACTAAACTATTTCGTGAATATCATTAAATATTTAGTGTTAGGAATTAAAAAATTTTCTGATATAAATCTGAATGTAAATGATATTCATAGAAACTAATGGTAAAAATCACAACAAAGTTTACTGTTAACTAACAAATCTTTCGATGGTTATCATTGTGACTCCTTAGTGTTATTCAGAAGATACATTGTGTCCTGCACACCAGGCGCAATAGTAAATATCAGTAAAGCACAATATTGATATTTACTATATAAATATAGTAAATATATTACAAACGTATAAATTAGGTTTTTAAATAAAACACAATTAAATTATTTCTTTAATGTTATTATAATTCAATTTATTCTTTAGAATTTTAAAAATATTATAATGATTTTGTAAATTCTTAATTAAAATAATAAATAATTTTCATTTAAATTCATATATTAAAAACTTAACATTTTTCTTAAAATAATTTACATTTCTTGCAGTTGTTTTTTCAAATTTTTTACTGATTGATGAATGGAATCGTTAAATATTTGTTTATCGTAAAAGTAAACTTGAACAAATTGCCATACAATATGCCCCGCCGTTGGATATTTTAAGTTAAAAATTTGGAATGCTTTAAAGCAAACGTCTATTGCTCTCAAAACCGAGGAGAATATATATTTTATTCCGTCCATGTAGAATAATATCTGTTCGGGATAAATTATACTTTTTCCTACAACAGCGATGAACGGCTGAATTGTGTCTTTTCCATTTAGAAGCTTATCAAAATGTTGCTCCAAACCTTCAGTTGTTGAACAGCAATAAATAAAAGAATTTTGACATTCTTTTATAGAAAATCGAATTTTTTCCCTTTTCCCGTTTTCGGTTATGATTTCCTTAAAAGGATTATTCTTCAAAAGGGCGTGCAATAAAATAAATGTTGTTGCGAACTTTCCATCTGAGAATATAAAACATATTAATATTAGTATTAAATATATAAAAAGTAGACAGTAATGAAAACTACAGAAAAAATAAAAGAAAAACTGTTACTTTATATCAGTTAAATTCTTCTGGAACTTGATCGAAAGTTCCATATGATATTATTTTTAATTTAAAAATAAAAAACAAATATAATTGGTAAAGAAAATGGGAATTTAATTTTTATGACATAAATATTTTCCTTAATAGCACATTGTGTCATTAGGATTAAAAGTGATACTGTGTTTAACGAGCAATGATACTGCGAGGCGAAGTGCAGCATATGCGAGCAAGTGCAAAGATTGCGACTCAAACAAACACATTTAATCCGAATACCACATACTATTTTTTAATCGTGAAACGTAATCGTGTGTGCCATACAGTGCTATTTCTAATTTAAAATGCCGAACAAATGTTTTAATTGGCTTAGAAAATCGATTTTTAATTTTTCTGTCAGCAATAAAATTTTAGTACCGAAAAAATTAAAATTCTATTTTATGAGCCAATTAAAATATTTTTTTGGTTGCTTTAAATTTAAAGTAGTATTGTGTGGTGCATACGACCCAGTTACAAAAGCTTTTAAAATAATGTAAACATTTGGGAATTACTCCGAAAAAATTAAATTTTTTTTTTCGTTTTCTGTGGGTTACCTCTTAATAATATTTAATATTTTCTGATTGCAAAATTATTTGCTGATGTTTACAAACAAAAATTGTAAGATCTATGGCTATGTATTTATATTGGATTTAATAACAGATACAAAATTTTTGTAATTAAGCATTCAGCTAAAACTTACTTAAAGTTACATCCGGATCTGCCATCAAATTTTCCAATATAATTTTTGACTGAGGATCTTTTATTTGAGACTTCATAATAACAACTATTTTGTTATAAAAATTATCAGTAAAAACATCATCAAGCATACGGCCGGCGTCATTATACTTAATAAAGTAATCAATTGAAATCTGTAAAACGATAAGCAATATTTTAGTAAATAGTTGAATAACTTTAAGAATTATTTAAAAATCGTGTCTTACCAATTTGTGTCCTGTAGATTCTTTGTAGTTTGGCCATCTTTCACAGATATCTTTTGTAGAGTTTTCCGAAATAAACTTAATTCTTTTAGTTGAGCAGCCCTTCCAATGGAACATTAATTCCTCCAAGCTCAATACTTCATTTCTTAATGCTTGATAATGTTGTTCTCCATCAAGTTGAGTTTCTAGATTGTTGAACGTTACGTTTGATTCGGTGATCTCATGTGTTAATTTATCAGAGTTACATAACCCGGTTTTCTTTAAGCGAGCTTACTGATTACGATATTTAAAATGTAGTTTCCCCAGTGGTGAAGCATTTTTTCTCGCTAGATAATAAAATTCCTTAAAAAAATTGAACCTGTATTAATTGCACATACGAGTATAAACAGCTTTGGACTAAATGTAAATCAGTGAAGATATCTCTGAAATGAAATTGGCCATTTCGTAGAGGCATATAGCATCCATGACTGCCATATTTTTGTTTAGATTTATCTATTGGTTTAATCAGAATCATAATCCACTTTTTATTTTTTACATATTGAAATAGTCATCTTGTTTTGCATTTTTAACCCTAAAAGACAATAAGGTAAACCACCTGATAGACAGGCTCTGCATTTAAAATGAAAAAGTGGATTACGATTCCGAATAAAGCAGATATTCGCTGGAAACAAAAATATGTGCATCACACACGACGGACTTATGTTTCGTTCCAGTGAACTGCTGGTTAATTCTACAACGATTGTATTTTGTGCCTTTACCCAAATGTGTCAAATTTCAATAAAACGACATCTCCATTTCAGAGATACATATTTCCATGGATCATTAGTTTCGCCCAACCATATAATTATTAAAATATATATATATATATATATATATATATATATATATATATATATATATATATATATATATATATATATAGTTGTTCTCAATTACCATTTCCGTATCTAAAAACGTTTAAAATTGCTTATATATGATCGATGTCGATGAAAGTGACCAACAGTAATATCTTGGTCACTTTCACTTTCATCGACATTGGTCATGTAGGATCAATTTTAAACCATTTTAGGTACATAAATATTTTTCAATATTTTTACGTAATTGTGAATTGACATTAACGATATATATACGAGTATATATAATAAGTTAATATATGTATAAAATATACATATCAATTTATCTAATATTCATTTCAGTTGTACATACATATGTACCTTCTCCTCAGTCGGTATTAACAGTATTATTTCTTCTGCTAACTGGTTGCACACTTTTGTGTTCATTTTCAGGCCTCTTCTAATATAAAAGCTGACAATAATGTTGCATAAAACATCTCCGCTTAATTCAGAAAGTCGTTCCTTTTCTTGATTTGTGGTATTTATTTTCTTCAGTAATAAGTTTCCCTCGTGACTGTCGTTTAGGATTTCCAAAAGATAGGCTCTATTCACATACCGGCACTCTGAAGTACTGGCAGATGACGTGGATGTTATGCTTGATAACGTATCAGATACAGTTGTTTCTGTATCTATTTCTTTGCTCAGGGTTAGGTTTTGCCATTTGGTCCATTCGTCTCTAAATTTAATTATATCCTTCCATTTGAAATCTTTTAAAAGTATAACAATATAGTCCGGTGTCAACATTTTTAGTTCTGGTATGTGCACACCTTGGCCTGGAAAAGAACATTTATAAAATTTTCCGGTTTTTTAAATAAAAAAAAATCACTTACTATCCAAATAACTGTAGAGATCAACTAAACCCCACGAATTCAACAAATTGAAAAGTTCAGTTTGTTGGTTAACAATGTTTCTATAATATTTAAAAAATTTAAAAGAAATTTCCAGACCTCGTTTTCTTCATCGACTAAATCACCTATTATTAATGGGAAAAAATGAATAAAAGTCTTCATTTCTTTTGCGGACATCTTAAGCCGAAATCTTTTTAAGTGGATTAGTTTAAGTGGACTTGGTATGTTTTTTTTCTCAATTTGACCAAAATTAAATAATAAAATTCTTTTATTCAATATTGAAAGGTCAAAATATTTGTCATTTTCAATGAAATGTAAAATTATGTGACATAAATTATAATGACAAACACCTTCGTAAATGTCATGCATAATGTCCACTGAATAATTATTTACTACATCAAATGTAGGGATTGTATTAAATATTGAATCACTGCTTATTCCGGTTAATTTTGGATCATTGTATTTTAAGTCAATATTATAATTTTCCTTTGTTCGCATTAAATTACTTTTCTCCTTACACAGTACCCTGGATTCAGATTTGTGAACTTTACAAAATCTGCAAAAATATAGAGCTGAAAAAGATTTACTAAACTCTAGTACACTGTTCAACGCGAGGTTATCGCCCAAAATTAAACCTAGTGCAAAATAAACGTGGGCATTACCTTCAGTAATTTTTAGGGTCAATCCACATTGTTCTAGAAATTTAATTTCCGACACCAATGCTTTTAAACATGTATTATTGCCATAGCATTTCATATCTCCAGCTTTTATTATTGCTGCAAGAAATATATTGTCCAATTTAGACGAGATGTCAAGGCAGGGAAAAGCATAATATATATTTGAGACAACTATATTGAGTTGAATGAGCCCCTAAAGGATTATTAATCTCTAAATCATCAATATATAAGAAATATGGAATAACAATTTTATTTGGAAACATGGTTAATTTTTTTTTCCAAAGATCCCCTTGCATAAAATTGTTCAACATATTTGGAATCTCTTGAGAATTATATAATTTAACGCGTGCTTCTTCTAATACACTGCGCCTTTGAAACAATTTTTGGAACTGAAATCTTAACGGTAAAAGTATACCCGAAGATGAAATTTCGTCATATTGCAAAATATCTTCTAAAATTATTGGTGCTATTTCTTTTGAAATAAAAAAACATTTTGGACGTTTAACTAATTCTTCTTTCTCAAGCTGATTAAATAATTTATAATCAGTATTATGCAATTGAAAGGGATCTTGAAATGTATGGATAAGAAAAATTAATTCATTAATAAAGTTCTGATTTTTAGAATTTTCATTTACAAATTTACACAACATTTCAGTAAAGGGAATAAACATTTTGTTTGTAATATTGTGTTGTATTGAAAGTACGTCTTTCCTAGAGAAATTCGAGTTATCATGCATACACAAAACAAAATTTAAAATTTGTTCAGGGATCTGGTTCTCAAATGTACCCTGATAAGAATAATTTTCAATTTCGCTAATAAAATTAACCTCATTTTTCTTTAAAGGTGATGTTTCTTTACGCACTAAAACGCAATTTTTGTCCGAATCATCAAAGTTTTCACAGTGTTTATTAAACACGTGCTTTCGAAAACATTTTAAAGTAGAGAAAAAGGTTAAACAATCACCTTCAATGCATTTGTAGCTATCGGCCGTTGATAATTTATGCACTTGTTTGCAATGAATTTTAAAGTTTTCGAAATTGCCTACAGATTTAAGGCATTTAAGCCTACAGATTTAAGGCATTTAAAGCATTTCATAATTATATGAAAAAAGATCCGATAAAATGATTAATTCAAATATATTTTACGCTATTTCTTAAATTAAATAACCCTTTATTACATATTTTAGGTAAGTATTACTGAAATCGATAATATGGATGATAAAAAGTAATTGCACATTAAAACCATATAAAAAAAATGTGAACTATGAATATTTTGATTTTATACTTACATGTTTAATTGTTTAGAAGTACATATATTTAAAAACAATGCAATTTACTTGTAAAATATTTAATAAACTTATAAAAAACACGTTTTTTTCAAAAATAGAAAACACTTCTTCTCTGTAAGAACACGCAATTTATAATGAAAAGGGCTAAAAACACAGACAGCATAGTTAAAGGTAAAACTTTGTTAGTTTCAATACATAAATAAATGAAATTCACTAAAAAATGTATAATTATCACACAAAGTTTTCTGATATTCATAAAAGAACTAAAACATAATATTTTGTGATGAATGTCATTAAAATATTTTGTGCAATTCACCACTTACTTTTGTGGGTAACGGGTTTAGCGAAAGAAATTATGACAATCAGTACTTTTTTTATTATATACACTAAAACATATAATACTTTTTCGCAAAAACAAACGGGAATTTTGCATAATAAATGTTATTGGATTATAAAATCCAAAATTACAACGCTAGCCGAACTTTGGGGGAATATTTATATAATAATCGCTTTATCATTAAAATTTGTATGTGTTACCTTGTAATAAGTCCTAAACAAACAATATAGACAAAGGTACAAAGTCATTTTACTCGTCGAACTATTCTTGAATTACCAAGATTTTGGTGAACCTTATGTTGCACTAGACATTACAGCGCTACATTTTTTGCCTTTTAGCTAGTTCAGTCAATAAAGCTAAAAAGTAGCGTTATTTCGTACGAGAAGATCAAAGCTTGGATGTTGATGAAAACTTTTCCATTGTCTATTTAGTGTCTAGATCAAAGTTTATAATTTTTTTTAACGATTGCCATTTTCGCCTCGCAAAAACTACAAAATGCCTTTCATATATACCTAATTGTCCAGGCGGCTAGTCGTTTAACCAAATAAAAAATGGAGGTGTGGCCAACACACGACTTTCTTTTAAGAACAGAGAATTTTGAGAAATTTAATTTTTTTTTGTAATTTTTAAATTTTTTTTTTTTTATTTTTAACTTTTTATTTTTATTTGTTTTTAATTTTTGGAAACATTTTGTATTAAGTAGTTTTTTGTAAACCTTATACTTTTTAAGATATTTGCAAAATATATTTTCTGGACCAAGGGAGTGGCCACTTCCGGTTAGCCGATTTGGAGTAAAATTCACTGGGACCTACCAATTTATCTAAAAAGCTTAAATCTGAAGTTTCAGTTCGATTGGTTAAACCATCTGGCTGTAGAGAGGACACAGACAGACTGACAGACAGACAGACAGACACCATTTCGAAACCCACTTTTCCGGACTCAGGGGACCTCAAAACCAATAAATCTTTAAAAATCTCAAGGTACAAAATTTTCATGATTACTATACTTTATTTTACTAGAGTAAAAGAAAGTAAAATGTTAATCGTGGCTCATTAAACTATTTACCGTAAAGCTGAAAATTTTGTTTGTTTTTTCAAAAATTTATTTTTATCTCGGTAATAGATGAAAGGCTGTTAATGGGAGGGGAGATGATTACATGCGGCTTGACTATATCTTTATAGAAATGTAGCACACATTTTAGTAAAATCAATTACTTTCTCAATTTATTGATTTATTGGGTTGAAGTAAAAGCCATTTATGTACCAAATTTGTTATGAATTTAAATATGAAAATAATATTTTATATACATTTAGCATCCTAACGAATGATCAGAAGGATGAGGATTGAGTTTAATTTAAATAATTTAAAACTATAGCCGACTAAATTATTTAAATTTTAAATCTATCTTTATTCTATAGATTATTTTAAAGTATAATTAATATTGTGATTTTCATCAAAATTTTATAAAATATCTTTAATGAATTGCACAACATTTCATTTAACGATATTAAGTTCAGAGAATAATTATTTTCATTAAAATCAATAAACATTTCGTGAATATAATAATTTTTGTTATTTAAAACCTTATTGATTATCACAATACAAATGTTGATTAATTTTTGATTTATTTCAAATAAATTTTTTATGAATTACAATAAAATACGCTAAAATTTCGATTATGAATTTCATAAAACATACTTTAGTGAAAATCACAATTGTAGAAAAATCAGTAAATTCAATTTGATGCGTATTATTAAAGAAACAATTATATTCAATAAAATTTTAATGAGAATCACAAAAAAACATTTAGAAAAGCCTCTTAATGATTTTAATCAAATTATTTTTTTCCGTGTGTATATAGTTTTTTATTATAACAGTTATAAAAGTTATTCTAGAATATTTTACTAGTATAAAATAAACCCAAGTAACAAAATATGACAAAATTAGTTGTTTTCCAATCGACCAACCGCAAGTAACCCCGCTAGCAAACCGCTAGTAGAAAGGTTTTTGTCTTCGCTCAATGAACTACTCGTAACTGCTCTTGTTATTTTTCACGAGCAGTTAGAAGCAGTTACGCAAAATTTCGCCGCTAGACGGTTGAATGTAGAACCGCTTGGTAAACCGATTTTTTATGTCAAAAATAAACATTTAGTACTAAACTATATAAATAGAACGACATATGTAAGTTTTTTAATTAGAGTTGAGCTATTTGATATATTAACGATTTAAAATATTTTTAAATTACAGCAAGTGGTCGAAAAAGAAAGTTGGATATTTAATTTAATGGAGGCTAATTTAATACTGGATAAAGAGCCACGCTGGTATAAATCGTACACATTTCGGCAGGAATATGGTATTTGAAGTTTAAGTCCTAGTGGATTGAATGGTTTGGTTGAGGATTTTGCTAAAAATCCGGAAAAATTAAAAGGATATTGGCGACATAAAATAAAGCATGGCGATACATCGCTGGCTGAGGATTGTGGCGAATTATGTCTAGCTGATCATTTATGCCAAATTGTGACCACCGAATTTGATGTCGACACCAAATGTGATGAGCTGATGGACATTTACGAGTATGCAGTGCTTGGTGTCCTAAGTTCGAGAAGGCGTAAATTAAATTAATCTGTCTAAAGGATTATACAAAAATAAAGCTTTTAAATTGTCCAAGGCTGTTTTATTTATTATGATGATGAGTGATTTTCAGGGATTATGTTCACTAATCTCCACTGCTTATCACAAAAATACGGCCTCGATAACAATATGTTTAGTGCTATAAATGCTTGGTTGTATAAAATTTTAGGTTTAAAAATATTAAGTGAAGTAGACCGAGTGCATATTATAATTATGAAAGTGGTTTTAGCGTTTATGATATTGGCTTGTATTTGCCAAAGTTTTGCATTTCGCGATTTTATGAAAGAAAGAGATGATCGAAGGCGGGAACTTCATGATGAAACAGATCGTACAGCTCTGTTGATTCAAAATGAGTACAAAAATTATGTAAAAACTGGCGAAAAATCGGCCGAACTCCTCAATATGTACGCTTTATATAAAACTCCAGTGGAGTTTTTCAATATACGGAAATAGTGCAAGTGCCCGAGACAAAGTAGACCACGAATTGTATACTGTGTCGATCGGTGGTTGGTCTTGTGATGGATTTTCGACGTGCCGGAATGTCTGACGCTGACATCGAGTTGGTGGCCACGGATTTATGTGTTAGTTTAGAGTTTCAACCTGCTTACACCTGTCCCGGGATTATTCGGGCATTTTTACCCATAGTCACCTATATCATTGACAATCGGCCTGATTTAACAGCCAATGTTGCATGCGCCATTGTGCTTCAAGGCAGTAATTGTGTTCTGCCCAACCCGGAACAACTAGAATGGAGTATTAATATAGATCCAAATACGCCTCCAATCAACGACCATAAAGATAATCCATTGGAGCGGCAGGAGAACGATCTTATTATTGTGCACATCAGTGATATTCATTATGATCCGAGATACTTTGCTGGGGCGAATGCTAATTGTGATGCGGTGGCTTGTTGTCGATCAGGTATTACAGACCGGCCAGAAGACGCAGCCGGGCGTTGGGGACATTATAGGATGTGTGATACAGAGATGGAATCGCTCAGATTAGAAAACAACACCCTTACATTGATTTCATCTACTACACAGGTGACTCAATTGATCACGGTATTTGGGAGAAGATTTCCTATCTAATGCGACACATCGTACAACGTATTTCAAATGAATTTTCCAACACATTCGGTGATATTCCAGTCTACTCAGTATTGGGTAATCATGAAGCCCAACCGGTAAATCAATTTGCACCACAAGGTGTGCCTCGTGATATTTCACAACAATGGGTGTACGATTTTATTGCCGAACAGTGGGGCCGCTGGTTACCTGAGTCAACTATGGAAACCATGAAATTGGATGGATACTACACCGTTCTAGTTTGGCCCGGGCTACGAATCATTGCAATCAACAATAATCACTGTATTACATCAAATTGATGGCTACTCTATGACATTACTAATCCGGCATTACAACTCCAATGGTTGCACGATTCGAGGCGAAACTAAATAATGAAAAGGTTCATTTACTACAACATGTGCCATCTGGTTCGGGAAGCTGTCTCCAGGTTTGGTCTCGTGAGTACAATCGAATTATAAATCGATTCTGGAATACAATCGCAGGACAATTTGCTGGCCATACACATCGTAATGAATTTTATCTGTACTATTCGGATACAAATCCACGCTATGCGAACAACATACAATGGAATGGAGGCAGCGCCACAACTTACAGTGATATAAATCATAACTATCGGATTTATTATGTCAATCAAGATACATACATATCAAGTCACAGATGCTGATTCGTGGATCTTTAATTTGATCGAGGCAAATTTAACGCCAGAACGTAATCCATCAGTCTCGTTTTGTACGCGTTACGGAGCGGACCAAAAAAAAAGTGAATAAATTAAGTCGTAATAAGTGGTTCCGGGTACTGCGTAATTCCGTATAAGGCCCATAATTTCGTACACTGAGCGAAGGAGTCACCTTTTTTGCGACTTATAAAAAACACGTTTGTAAAAAAGACTCAGGATCTGCTCAATATTAATTGACGCGATCCATAATTCATCGTGCACTAACGATATGAGCCTACGCCATTTTACAACGTGATGATCACACTTATAATAACTCATACTTATAGTAAATATAAAAATTACCAAATATTAAATATGTATTAACAAAACTAAAATATAACTATTAAAACTTTTGTGAAAAAAATATAACCTATCCAGTGCCCCAGGATTTCCCTTGAGAAATTTCTGTGGGTTTTTCTGGAAAAATATAACTCACTGGTCCTATGGATTGAAAGATCTGACCTGAGCAAATTTAAAAAACAAACAAACAAACGTAATCCACGGTGGTTTAAATCGTTTACGTTTAAAGAGGAATTCGGAGCGAGCCGTTTAACTCCTAAAGGATTATACGAGTTGACTGAGGATTTGGCTAGAGATCGTTCTAAGCTATTTAGGATATGTTTCAAATTAAAATGTGATTCTGCTTTTGGAATAATGCTGAATAATTCTATTACAGTTTTGGGAGCACAGGGTATTATTAGCTGATTCTACATACATTGAGACAAGGATGTGGTGTAAGTTGTTTGGGCGGAACTTTATGTCGTATCGTAGAGGTTGAGGTTGGGGACAATCGAAGATGTAACGAACTTTTGAACCTGTTCCATAATACTGCGGATAACTGATAAAATAAAATTATACGCAGTAACTAAAATGTTTTATTAGGTTATATGAAGCCGTTCCGATTAATTAGAAGTGGTCGCCTCAAATATATTCAGCAACTCATTACATCGCCAATTTTCACCAAATACGGTTGTAACCGTTTCACACAAATGATTGGCAAGACATTCATCATTACAATCAGATGCCAATGCTGCGTCTGCCGAATACCGATCCAACAAATCGCGATCACGTGCTAAATCTTCAACAACATCGCGTGTAGTCCGCCCGGTGTCAAACTCGATGTACCATACTCGTTTTTCAACGAATAAGACATGTACCATTGCGGATTTTGTTTCGGCGTCAGATTCGCTTCCGTTAAATTAAAAATCTATGATTCAGCGTCGACAATTTGCTGTGGAATTATAAAGCGAAATTTTGTAACATTTTGTAAATTTATCTCCCTCACCGTGAACTTACATAATTCTCCCGATTTACATAATAAACCCGATAATTATGGTTTACATGAGTGAAGGTTGTGGCACTTCCACCGTTCCATTCTACGTTAATAGTATGCCTGGGGATTGATCGTGAATAGTAAATATTAAATTCATCGCGATGACTATGACCCGTGAACATTCCGCTTACGGTATTCCAGAAACGTTCGATAACTCGGGTATATTCACGTGCCCATACCCGCAAGCAATCACCACGACCACTACCTACATGGGTCAAAATATGAACTTTCTCGTTATTTCGTTCGGCTATCAAAAGCTCATCGTGTAACCACTGTAGATGGTCGGCCGTGTATTTAATGTCGTACATTAACCACCAATTAAACGTATAACAAAGCATACTGTTAATCCCGATTACTCGAAATCCAGGCACTGCTTCGATCGAATAGTATCCTTTACTCTTTAATGTTTCAATGCTCGCGGATGGTAGCCATCTGGACCACAAATCGGCGACATAATCATATAGCCACTGTTGTGACAATTCTTCAGGTACTTCCCCGGGTGGAAATTGATCCGTCGGTTGGGATTCATGGTTCCCTAGGATCGAAAACACAGGAACAGGGTCAAACGTGCTATGGAACTCATCATCAACACGTTTAATAATGTGTTTTATTAGTGGGATAGTTGTTTCCCAAATACCATGGTCGACTGTTTCTCCTGTATAATAAACGTAATCGATATGTGGATGTTGCCGTCTAATTTGTTCCATACCATCAGCTACAGCCTCCCATGGTGTATCACAACGGTGGAAATCACCCCACCGTCCCGCTGAATCTTTTAGACTAGCTGGAATTCCGGTTCGACAACAAGCCGACGCCTGACAATTAGCATTCGCACCAGCAAAATATCGCGGGTCATAATAAATATTACTTACGTGCACAATTACTAAATCGTCATCGCGTCGGACATGTTCTTAATTTTTGTGACCAGTAATTTCCGGCATATTAGGATCTACATACATCGATAGTCCATTCAAAAGGTTCAAAATTGCTGATAACACAATTGCTACCCTATAGTACAATACCGCAGGCAACCTCCGCCGTTAAATTTGGCCGATTATCTAAAATGTGGGTTATAATGGGCACATTTAATTCAACCAGTCCGCGACACGAGTAATCTGCTTATAATTCCCGACTAACACAAAAATCATAAGCTAATAGTGTAATGTCTTCCAAGCTCATACCTTCACGTCGAAAATCGAATATAACACCAAGTACAGATCGACATAGAGTACATGTGGTGGTTTGCACTGCCTCTGGTAAATCTGATATATCTTGACTCCGGCTATATTCCACAGGTAAATGCATTTTGCTCAATAATTCAACGAGTCGTTCCGATTTAACACCACTTTGTACATAATTTTTGTACTCCACTATAAACTGTTGGGCGATTCTACCTGCATATTTTAAGCAAAAAAAAAAAAATTTCTAATTAAAATTTGGAAAGACTACAAAAATTTTATACGATTGACAAAGTCCAAAAAATAAAGCAATAAATTAATTTGGCCCACTTGAGATTTAATTACACTAATTAATAGTAATAACCTACCCGTATATTCGTGTAACTCCTTTCGTAACTCATCCCGGTTGGCCAAAGTATTTTTGTAAGCCAATGTACATGTTACACATGCAACCAGCAAAATAATTTGAAATCTCATATTTATGTCGAACAAACTGAGTGCGAGTACGTTTAATTGTTCCACTCAGGTGTAAACTTAATTCTGAATTAATTTTTGATATAGGTTTGGCGTCTATATATAAAACAGTTAACGGCGGCTTATCAGTATATTTTATAAGCTAAATTTAATTTTATATCCTGTCCGAAAACGTACACATAATAGGAAAGGTCTTCGCAACACAATGAGTATAAATATTTTTATGATAAAAGCCTCGTTCGATATAAAGTTTATTATTTCTAAATAAATATTTACAATTTGTATATATAGTTAGACAGTTTGTTGTACCAAAGTACCAGGGCGGAACCGTATTGTACGCGCAAATTGTTGATTAATCCAGGCGATATGTCGTCTCACTTCAATATATATGCTAGGTTGATTTATCGCACCACATCCAGTATTGAAAGCTAATATTCCAATTAATTGATTTTCAGGTCCGCAGTACAGACCACCGCCGATAGCACCCTATAAAATGTATAGGTATAGATTATGAAGAGAATATCGATAAAGCACAATTTAGGTATACTTACAAAACATGGACTTGCGCTATTTAGCCCTAAATTTCCATCACATACATTATGCCATCTAGTATATGAAATGGTGTGACTACCTGGCATTGGGAAACCGGGTGAATTGGAACATTAATAACTTGTTGCATTTGATTTATTTGAGATCCCACAGCGGACCCAGCTGCACTCCATCCAGCTAAACGGCATTGTGTGCTAATCAGTTGCGTTCCAAGTGTTGCCCCTTCAATACTATTGTGTGGAAATGGAAATTTTGCACCCACACGTAATACAGCCAAATTATTTGCATTCGTTATTTGATTGAATTGTGGATGCGAATAAATCGTCGTAACATTACGTACTATACGTCGCCAAGTTGGCTGATTAAGTATTAAATCTCCTGCGGTTATTGTTAGCCAAAATGGATTTATTATGGCATTGTTCGCTACTACACATGATGCAGCCGTTAGTATATGCAATTCATTAATTACATTGCCCAAACAGTGTGATGGGCCGATAGTTGATGTTATTGAAATGACAGATGGAAAATCAACAAATGCTGCGGGTTCCCTACCAATTATGAATGGTTGGACAGATACACCCGTCGCAAAATTAGTTGCGCTGAATATTGTAATAAATACACAAATTAATTTCGCCATTTAGTTTAGCTCTTTAAGTTGATTTAATATTGACTGACTCAAAAAATATTTCAGTCGATATCAAAATATATTTTAGATATCTTATCTCGATATGCGGATTTTAATATTTTAGTTGCAACTTTATGCGTAATTTGGTTTGGCTTCTGGTATAGCGTTAACCTAGGACCGAACACTTATCTAAATCAGCCTAATCCTAATACCCCAAACACATTGACGGAGCGAACAGCGGCGCTAAATAATGCGTGATTTACACGTTCCAGCAATGTTTTTCCAACTTTTTTGTTGAGACTTAGAGCTACACGCAATAGAAAATATTTACATGCGATAAAAAGAGAAAAGTATAAAACGAAAATGTCGGGCATGCTATAATTTTTTGGCGGTATAAAATCGACAATGTAATTTTTGACGAATGCCGCAGCGATACCACTTTATTTATCAAAATTACGACTTTTCTTGGCTAAAATGAAAATTGTTCGAACGTAAATTTTAATTTTTAAATAAAAATTTTAAAAAATAAAAATAAAGCGCTATAAAAATTTTACAAATCGCCATTTTTAATGTGTTTGTTGTTGTTTGTTTCCATAAAATATACTCGGGTCGAGTATATTTTATAGTCAAAAAATTTTTTTATGGAAACAAAGTTGAAAAAAAAAAAAGAAAAAAAAATCCAACAAAATTTTGTTTGTTTATATATTTGTTCTTGTCTTTCAAATGGAATTCGCGATATACTAATCTCTTCATTTTTTGTTGGGAAACATTGTTGGAACGTGTAAATCACGCTTAAGAAGCATGTATTCCCATAAGAGCGAACACATAGAGCGGCGTCAAAGTAGCAAAGTTTGTATTTTTTGAGGCGATGAATGACATTTATTTTTTTTGTTGTTTTTAAAGTAAATGCTTGGAAACCTCTAATTTTAGCTGAATTTTACATCCAAATGGGCATATAAAAAATCTAAATTTGAACTTCAATTTGTTCGTAATAAGTCATTAAACAAATAGTTTTTTTTGAAAATGTTTTTGTTGTAAAAACCCAAACAACATTTTTCATATAAATAAATGTCAAATTAGCGGCGCCTATGTGGTTGCAAAAAATCATACAGACGAAGAGAAGCGAAGCCAGGCGTAGAGCGCCGCTTATGTTTTTGAGGTATAATAAAATTCACATGCATACGTTTTTCTAAAACAAAAAAAATTCTACCTACAATAATTTTTAAAATCTTGTCCGTCCAACAATATTTTTAAATTTCCCTATATTCCTAAGTAGTGTTCAATCGGGCAAAAATGATAAAAAATATCATGATATTTTTTATCACTTTTGGCATTAAACGCATTCATTTATTACACAAAAAAACCAACTTTTTTATTGGTTCCAGCTGTCAATTTTGAATTTATTTTCTTTATGATATTTTCGGTACTTAAATTAAATTGAATTTGCTTTTTTAAGATATTCATATGGTATTTACACAGTCATCTATTTATTTAAACATTAATAATAATTTATATTTCGAAGTTTTGTCTGAGAACACAAACACATCAAAACTCAAACTAAAATTATTTGGAATGATATCAAAGGGCCGAATGTCGAAGGGCCGAATGTCGAAGGGCCGAATGTTGAAGGGCCGAATGTCGAAGGGCCGAATGGGTCGAAGGGCCGAATGTGTCGAAGGGCCGAATGTGTCGAAGGGCCGAATGTCGAAGGGCCGAATGTGTCGAAGGGCCGAAAGTGTCAAAGGGCCGAATATCGAAGGGCCGAATAGGTCGAAGGGCCGAATGGGTCGAAGGGCCGATTTTTTTTTTTTTTTTTTTGTTTTTTTTTTAGAAATATAATTTTTAAAATTGGTTGTTTTAAGGAATATTTGGTAATTTTTTTTTTGTCAAATATAAATTAATCTCTTATGAATTTATGTATTTTATTATATTTGATCTTTGGATATTCTATCGACAAAAATATTGCTTTAATTGAGGTTGTTTATATTTTCCGTTTCTTTTGGAATTATCAAGTGAAAAAATATTTGTACATAATAGGTATTTTACCAAAATCAAGTCTTATTATATCAATATAAATGGAATATTTATGTAGGTATACACATATTTATTACTTTTGTAGTATAATATAATAACAAAAGGCGAAGGTTATTTTTTTCTAATATGCGTACCAAATGTAAATAGATTTTAAATAAGAAAAAGGAATTTTGTCATAAAATGTCATAAAAATTCTTTCATTAACCAACGATGTTATTTTCGAGAACATTATATAGTTTATTGCTATTGTTTTAGAAAAAAAAATTAAATAATTAATCCTAATTATCGGTGGGCTTTCTTTCAATCTCACTATACGATGTATTTTTTTTCTCTGCACGGCGAACACATAACAAACAAAGGGATGGAAAGATTTTTAAGGGGTGGATCTACAAAAAAGAGTTTTATTGATGTTTTCCATTCATCCAATCATAAATTACAACATTATGTATTTATGTAATCCTTTTATTCTATATAATCCGCTCCTACGTGCGGCACGCAGTGCGACATGTTTGCTGAGCCCGGCTCCTACGTCCCCCGAAGCTCAAATCTAAAGCCCCTCGGAGGGCTAAGCGGGGGGGAGCGCAGCGACTGAGAGTTACCGAAGCCGTTAGCCTCTACAATTCCAAGTTAAATTAGTCGATGTCATTTTTCTTCAATTTATTTTCCTCAGAATAAAGAAAAAATAGTACGGGAAATTTTTATGCAAGATTTTATATTGCAATATTTTATAATTGCAACTTTTTGTAATTGCAATATATTGTAATGCAAAATTTACATACCAAAGTCAGTTTTCCTATGTCCCTTATTTTAAGTTGATTTTTTATATGAGTAGGCATTTATCTACTTACATCAAGATGGTTTAGATTCAATTAATAAAAAACAAATTGTAATAATTACACAAATTTTATTTAAAATTCTAATTCCGGAAGTTAGTTTCTCTTCTTGAGCTTTTCTTCTTTTTCTAGATATTTTTGTTATCTTTCTCTTGTCTTTTCTTTTTCTAGATATATTTGTCCATGATGCAAATAGGTATATAGAATAACTAAAACACATAATACAACATTATTTATTTATGATTATGTTCATGGACACATCAATAAAACTCTTTTTTGTAGATCCACACTTGAAAAATCTTTACATCCCTTTTTTTTATATATTTATCGTGTAGAGCAAAATAATGCATTTTCGTATAGTGAGGTTGAAAGAAAGCCGACCGATAATTAGGATTCTTTGTTCCAAAAGACAAATTCCACCACTTACTTTTTTTTTTTTCTAAAACAATAGCAATAAACTATATAATGGTCTAGAAAATAACATCGTTCGAAAAGAATGAATATTATCATCAGTTTAAAGAACAGAAGTAAATTGAATTTTTATGACATTTTATGACAAAATTCCTTTTTCTTATTTAAAATCTATTTACATTTGGTATACATATTAGAAAAAAATAACCTTCGCCTTTTGTTATTATATACGAGCGGGTTATACTACAAAAGTAATACATATGTGTATACCTACATATATATTCCATTATTATATTGATATAATAAGACTTGGTTTTGGTAAAATACCTATTATGTACAAATATTTTTTCACTTGATAATTCCAAAAGAAACGCAAAATATAAACAACCTCAATTAATGCAATATTTTTGTCGATAGAATATCCAAAGATCAAATATAATAAAATACATATATTCATAAGAGATTAATTTATATTTGACAAAAAAAAAATTACCAAATATTCCTTAAAACAACCAATTTTAAAAATTATATTTCTAAAAACAAAACAAAAAAAAAAATTCGGCCCTTTGACCCATTCGGCCCTTCGACCCATTCGGCCCTTCGACCTATTCGGCCCTTCGATATTCGGCCCTTTGACACTTTCGGCCCTTCGACACATCCGGCCCTTCGACATTCGGCCCTTCGACACATTCGGCCCTTCGACACATTCGGCCCTTCGACCCATTCGGCCCTTCGACATTCGGCCCTTTGAAATTCGGCCCTTTGTACCCATTCCAAATTATTTGTGTTTCAAATATTTGGTTAAAAACCAAATAGTTTCAATATCAAAATAATTTATAAACCAAAAATAATTAAAAAATATATACATTTAATTAAAAACCTGACGACAAAATGAGTTTATAGAATTTTACAAAGCGATTTAAAACAAAATGTAACATTTAAAATCAATTTATCATTTTGTATCAATTTTAGTTGTTCAATCGGGTTTGACGTACAGTATTACAAAACGAAGTTAGGGTGGGATAAAATATCATTATATTTTTTATCATTTTGGCCCGATTGAATACGGCCATATGTATTGAATTCAGTCATCAGTGTTAAGCCGTATCCACACGAGGTGTGAAATGTACACTTATGCGCGCGTATTCGCTTAATTGGCGAATGTAGACGGTTAAGCGAGAAGTGTACATTTATCAACATCTCGGTACACACGATTCGTTAAATGTTCATTGATCACATGTAGGCGAATTTTTAATGAACATTTCTATACTGATAGACATTTTTAGTACATATATCGTAAAATTTTTTCATTTAATTTCAAATTGAACAAATTTGTTGTTTTTAAAAAACTTTCAAGTTTTTCGGTTTATTCAAAATTGAAAATGAAAATAAATAGCGCAGTGCAATATTAATAAATAGTTGTGCTGTAATGTTATTAAACAGAAATAAAAATAAAGTATTTAAATATCGATTTTTTACTAAAAATTAACAGCAAATTTGATAATATCCGACCAAACAGCCATTCCGACCATTTAAATGAAAATTGGCATTTAACATTACTTTTGAAATCAATTATATATTACGTTTTAAGGATTTTCAAATATTATTTCTCTAAAAAAATGCAAAGTTCAATAAATAACATTTCCATTAAAAATAATTCTAAAGATAAATGCACTAACATTTCAAATTATATTTGTTAACATTTTGTCGCTTTGTGTGGATGGGACACAAATCCATCGATTGTTTCCTTTGATGTGTGTCGTTTACCGCCTATTTGACGAACACAAGCAATTGAAAATATTCGTCATGCGAAAACCATCCACACGACGTTTATATTCGCTAAATGCGCGCATAAGTGTACATTTCACACCTCGTGTGGATGCGGCTTTATAAAATAGTTACAAAGTTGTCATGACAATAATATGTTTTATTGTAGAAAATTTAATACTCTGTCCGTTAACAGTCCAATTCTGACGATAAGACTCTTAAGACTCTCTTAGCTAAGACCCAGTTTGTAAATTATTTTTTTTAAGACGAAAGTCTTAATCGGTATTCTGGCGGTGATAGTCTTAATATTATGTACTAAAAACTCTCCAAAGATTGTGTAGAGCTGTCAAATGGTATTTTTTCTCTTTTTCCTAAAATTTTCTGAAATTTTTGAGATATATTTGCGTTTGCTTTTGCTTTTCTTTACTTAAATACCATTTTATTTATTTAACTAGAACAAATTTATTAAAATTTCATCCTGTACTTTTATAGATCCAATTTTCATTCTATTTTGTAATCCGTTCATTTTCTTTTTTTTTGCACATCTATATTCTGTTTGTACATTGCAATTTCTTTGATATAAAAAATATTTTTTTTTTATTATTAATTCCAATAA
Source organism: Tipula vernalis (assembly GCA_958295665.1). Taxonomy (NCBI): domain Eukaryota; kingdom Metazoa; phylum Arthropoda; class Insecta; order Diptera; family Tipulidae; genus Tipula; species Tipula vernalis. The sequence goes on along the minus strand of OY282559.1, from coordinate 227,196,980 downwards.
ATTTAATTTATAAATTTAAATTATACTTATTGAAATTTTGAAAAAATTTAAATAAGAATAATTTAAATTGATAAAGAAATTTAAATAAAAAATTTTATAATAATAAATAATAATTTTAATATGCTATATGTACATATGAAAAATTAAACCCATCCAACATTTCATTGCTCTTTTCTCTCTATATGAGAAATTATAAATTATGACGCTTAAGACCATCAAATGTGTCGATGCTACATAAGACCGTGTTTTAAGATTAATGACAGCTATGACTATGTGCAGAATACGAAATAAGTCTTAGTTAAGACCCGAGTACTAAAATAAAATAAAAGTCTTATATAAGACGATTTTTTAGTCTGTGACTGTGCGTCAGAATAGGCATGTAATACTTTTATGTGGCATTTGATGTATTTTTTTTTTTTTTTTTAATTATGGTGAGTTGTTTAAACGAGAACCTGGAATTTGAATGAAATGCTGATCACGAGATATGGTCGACTATATATACGGCGGCATTTAACAAATGAATTAGTTTGTATTTTGGTATTTTAAGCGTTTTTTTGTCATATTAACCGTTTATGATGAGGGTGTTGTCCAGGTTGAAAATGTCCTCACTAAAATGACACTATTAACGGCTGTAGTTGTTGTTATATCTTAAAAATTTATTCCTGATGAGAATTTAATTTTGTATCCTGAACACTATTGATGACAGCCATTTGGCGCATATTCATTATCTCCTATTATAATATCGTGAATTATGTATATATGTACATTAAGAGTACTTGATCAATTCGGACAATTTATTTTTACAACTGAAAGTGGTAAATATTAATATCTTTGTGTTATATTAATTTTATATTAAATTCATGTTTATTCCAGATTCATTTTGTTAACGACGTTATAGTCCGCTAGCTATGTTATTTGTCATGTACTTCTTTTTCCGGTCACGAGCTTTGGAGATTGTTGATTTTTTTTTTTTTTTTCGTTTAATGTAAGTTTATTTGCGAAATAGACATTTAAAAGATGCATACCGATTTTTGGGTTATGGATTTTCTCTGTATAATTTGTTGTACATTGACATACTCACGGCAAGCGTTAATTTATCGGTAAAATGAGTGATCATACGCAGCCCATCAATTAAGTTTATTTTGCTCCTAAGCGCAATAAATAATATAAACAAATAGAAGGTAGAACATGAGCTAGTAGCGCAGGAATGGGTGATTCTGGTAAAAGTTTTATAATTTGCGATGATAAAGATAATCTCGTCGAGCTAAATATACATTACTATAATTACCTATATATGAATGATGTATTCATCAGTTCATTACGTACGTCGTTGTTTCCTATTAAATTATCGATCTGATTAAATTAATAACTTTTAAATATGATAGTATAGCAGAATAGATGCTACAAAACCATGAATAATGGAATCAAGACCACCTTTTCAATCAAATCGAAAAATTGAAAACTCATAAAAGTAAATTTGTTAGATAATCAGAATGCTGATATAACACAAGACCAAATGAAGAAATATGAAGCCAGTATATTAAAGATAATTAATAAATTCGACACTTCTTTAACATCAATAATCTAAAACAGAATTTTAAGCAGGTTTATTTGATCACAAATGGGTCTTTGTGGAGTGTTCATAAGTCGTAAAGCTTTATGATTTATAAGAAGATTTAATCGTATAGATTCGAGATTTAACTTATTGATGAAGGAATCATTTTTCCAATAATTCAAGGAAAACCATAGAATAAAATTTAAAAATTGAATTGATTGTAATTTTTTATAAGTTAATGATAAACACAATCTAATATATCTAATATCTATTCAAAAGTGTCCCTAAGGGTACTTTTAACAATAATATTTAATGGCTACATGAAGAAAATCTTTCAATATTCATTTCCCAAATATGCTTTATATACGGTGCTATATGGCTCGTCTAAATTTTACACGGTGGAAATTAAATCCAACAAGTTTTTTTTATCCTTTTTTAAAGAACTAGGGACGAATTCGATTTTGGCTTTTCTTTTCTTTTTTATGAAATATTAAATTTCAAATCATGTATTACACAATGTGAATTCGATTATATTTTATGCGTGTATAGTTCACAGTTTGGTTATGTGATTTTTCAAATTTTGGTTTATTTGTACATGGTGATACGCGATAATGAGATGAATCGCATTACAATTTTTTATCCTACAACATAAATTTATTCAAAACGTCGAAAATTACTAATAACTTATTCATGTTTATTTCAATTCATACCTGAAAGGAATAAAACAAATTCAACATTCTTTTAGGAAATGAGGATTTTCAATGCTTTAAACACGAATAAATAATGTCTTAGTGAAAAAATTTCTAAACACTAAAATAGTGGGCAAGACTCAGTTAATTTTGGCTTATTCTTCAAAATTTTTAATGTACATATATTTCTGGGCAGTAGCCAGTGGCTGGATCCTAACATAATATGTACCAACTTTTTTTTTTGTAGTTAAGTAAAACATGCTTAACACGGCAATATACATAGATGTTTTTACTTTACAGATATAAATCTTCGTACAAAAACATATTTATTTACGTTTCTTTTTGTTTTCATATTTTTTCGAGTAGAGCTATTATATTGACGAGTAGATGGTGGACAATTTTTTTGTAAACAAAAGAAATATTTTATTACATATTTTAAAATTTGGTAAAATAATAAAAAAAAAACATGGGGTGGGATTTTGTAACATCACTTTCGATACTATCGAAAATGATAATTGAATCGAAAAAGGTAATAGTCGGTATTTTGTACCATTTTCGACAGCAAAGTTATATTTTCTTTGTACAACCCTTTTTCGAAAATGAAATGACATTTCAAAACATTTTTTTTTGTACTTCAAATTTCAATTCAATTTCAAAATTAAATTTTATTTGAGTTTACGATTCATTAGTTACAAATTGTAAATAAAATGACTAATATTGGTGCCATCGCTGTTATTTTAAGTTTAAATGATGATTCAAATGCTCAAAGTGGCTCACAAATCGATTTCTACATAGAGCGCCGTTTTTTGCGTGATCGCTATAATGTGTTGGATTTGTCAAATCAAAAGTTAGTTCAATATAATATTACAAATTATAATCTCTAAATGTATAAATCTCGTGTTTACTTTCTTTTATTTAAGATTTATTGAATCTTTTCGAGTGTCAAAAGACATTTTCCTTTATTTGGTTGACCAAATAAAACCTAGAATAGATTTGGGAACACGACCGACTAAAATTCCTCTGGAAATAAAACTAGCCGCGGTGTTGAGTTTCTACGCCACAGGGTCTTATCAAAGATCGGTAGGGGACATAATGTTCCATTCGATGAATCAATCGGTACTATCTACATCAATAACTGAAATAACTCGCCTATTGGAACGTACGATATGCCATCGGCACGTAAAATTTCCGGATGAAGAAACCAAATCCTCAAATAAGGAACGGTTTTATGAAAAAACAAGCCATCCTGGGGTAATTGGGTGTATTGACTGCACCCACATTAATATAATTGCACCTATGGAAAATGAGCATATTTTTGTAGATCGGCGTGGAAATCACTCGATGAATGTTCAGTTAGTAAGTATAACAAATATTATACATAAATGTACTTCATTCTTTGTATTAATAATATATTTTTCAGGTTTGCAACTATGATCTTTTGATCCACTCAGTGTGCGCCAGATTTCCTGGATCGACCCATGATGCTGCAATCTTGGAAATGTCTAAGGACAGGCTAAAATTGAAAGCATCATACGACAATGGGGAGCGCAATACGTGGCTGCTTGGCGATTCTGGATACCCTTTAGAGCCTTTTATTATGACACTGTACCGTAACCCGAACGAAGTGCAAAGTAGATACAATTATTTACACGCCAAAGCTCGTAATCCAGTTGAGCGCTGCATCGGTGTTCTAAAAAACACTTTCCGGTGTTTGTTAGGGGAGCGGGTGTTGCGGTATGATCCTGTAAAAGTAATTAAAGTGGTTAATGTATGTGCGGCTCTCTACAACATATGTTTACAAAGTAACCTTGAAATGGTAGATTTGCCACAGCCTGATGAAGAGGGGGAAGAAGTAGTACATGAATCCGATTTTGAATACGACAGTCAGTCTGACTATGTTACTGCTGTAACAATTCGGAACAATTTGCAAAATTGTTTTTAATTGTATATTATAAAAATTTTTTGTTGTAGTATAAACAAATGTATGTATGCAAAATAAAACTATGTTTCAAATTCAAAAAATTCAATTTTCAATTGAAGTATGTATTTCAGTTCAGGTAAAAAAAATCACAAATTGCAATAAATATTAAAGCATAATTCAACAATAGTGGCTTTCCAATCCACCACCACAAGTATTTATAAGCACTTATGGTTTATGGCTAGTTTAACTATAGTAAATTTAGCAAAGGCATGAACCATAAGTGCTTATAAGTACTTGAGGCGGTCGATTGGAAATCCACTAATAATTTGAAAATCGCGACCTTATTCGCGTCGCTCTTTTTCTAATAATAGGCGCTTAGAGTTAATTTCGTTTCCCTCCTTCATGATAGCAATCAATGTATTCTGGAAGTCTACCTGCTTTTTCCCTTGATCCTTTAACTCCTCAAAAATTTTTGTTGTCATATTTTTACGACGACGCCGAACTCGGGTGGTTAGAGTTGTAGTAACGCTACTAGCTTCATTATTTGCGGAAGTGCTTTCCGCTGCGACCTCATCATTAATGTTTTCGTCCTCATGGCCTGCATCCACCCCGGAATATCCAACAGCTGATACCATCATCCCCGTTAATTGAACCACCCGCTCTTCAAAAGGCGACAGAAAAAGAGTACGTGAGCCTCCACCTGTTTGGTTGATATCACCGTGGATTTTCCGTAATTTTTTTTTAATTTTAATTTTTAAATCAGCCCATACCTGCGATATAACAATTATTTATTAATTCGCGAACTTTCTTTAAAAACATTACACTTTCTTAAAAAACCTTTAAAAACAAACAACTTACCTTTTTCCATGCGTCTTCGTCTCGCACAGGTGGACCTTCGCCATTCAGTTTGTTTGCCAACTCGTGCCAACCTTCTTGCATTGTTTGCCTAGTGCTGTTCATGTTGAAATTGCCGGCCACCAAGTCTTTATTCTCTTCTAAATACATTCATAATAAATAAATACATTCATAATTCTTCTAAATACAACATAATATTTATAAATATTACTCGATATTGAAAAAAGGTTATGAATTATCTACGTCAATGATGATATGAATCTACGCATGATTTTAATTAAATCGGCTGATGTGAATTGAATACGCACAATAATGGTAATCAAAAAAATACCCCTGTATAGTTGCCGTTAAAGAACTTCTCGTACACGACATCAATACACAATATCATAACAACAAAAATGGCCACACACCATTATTGGAAGCTGATGAATCTGCCAGAGACATTTAGAAGTTGCAAAAGTATGTGTCGAAAATAATTTATTAAAGCCTTTTTAGAAGAAATTAAGTTTTATATTATTTATAATTTATTATTAAATTTTAATTGGTTGTGCGCTTTTGTATACTAAAATAACCGTTAATTCTAATGGTTGACCAATATGTGAAACTGGTGGTATTACCAACCTCACCGGTCACTAAGACGCAAATTGATTGCACAAATATAAATCCACTGGCACAGCATAACATCAAGTTTTAAAAAAACCGTTGAGCGTATTAAAAATTGTCAGGTAGAGCTTTAAAACATCCAAACTGGGAAGGTAAACCAGTAAAAAAGCAGCAACACAAGTCACGGGAGGGTTGAACTGAAAGATTTGTTACTTTTAGACGGACAAACAAGATTTACATTCAATGTAGAGGATAGGCGAATTCGGTTAAATGTACGGCAAGACCGAAGATCCATTGCAATATAATTCTCATTGTGGAAGTGTTTGACTTCAAGAATGGTGCGAAAGTTACTTTGCTAAAAACACTTAACTTCCAAGCAAATTGAATTGCATATTTTTGCAGTAATTTCATCATTTCTATTATCTCAACAAAGGCTGCCAATTTACAATTTTATTGTTTTTCACAACAAAAAAAAAACAACTCTTTAAATTACTATTTCTTACTGCTACATACTACTATCGCTGTATAATATGCAAGTTTATATAAACAAAGTTTTCAAACATGAAAGCGCATAAAATTAAACAAAAGCAAAAAAAGAAATTGATCCACAAACATATTGTTTGTTATTAAATGAAAATAAATAAGATAAAAATGAGACTTGAATATTAAATTAAACAAAACAAAAACAAATGAAAGCTGCAAAAAAAATTGGAAAATTGCATTTTCATTTTAGACAACATAACATTTGTGTTAAAGAAAACTTTTCGTTTTTTTTTTTTTTTTTTTGCTTTTATAAATTCATTTTTATAAATTAAATCGATTAGACAAGAAGTAAAATGGGTTATCTTAGCTGAATAAGAATCACGTTTAAGGTGTTTCTTGTTTATATTTATAACTTTTCTTCTAGAAACTAGACTAGAAAATAGTATGCCAGGTTATCTTATTTTGTGTTGGATTTCTTTATTATTTTGTGTATTCTTTTTAATGACTAAAAGATCTAAAACGGAAGAAAAAAAAATGTCGAAAGATTAAAGTTGAATGGATGCAGAAGATAAAGTGGAGTTAAGAAAGATTTTTTTCCTAAATTAGCCATCTGTTTTTATGCCAACGGAAAATAAAATGTTACTCTTTGTGAATGATGCTGATTAAAATGTTGTTTAATATTCAGCATGAGTATTTCTGTAAGTAGATGCATCGTGCATTTAAAAAGTTTTCTTGTACTAATAACTAAGAGTAATTTTAAATGGCACGTAACTTTGTAAGAGAAACATTATTTCACGTACATAGAGCAGATGCTTTTACAATGTAGTGTAATGCATGTACGAATGATAGGCTATAAAATAAGTAATTACAAATAAATGATTTTAGATGCTTTTATTGAAAATAACAATTTTATTGATAAATGAAATAAAAGTTTATGCAAATATCGCAACTAATTATCATAATATGTCACTTGCATGTGTATGTTATTATTTAGAATTTTAGCATTTTATTGAATATAATTTAATAATCATATAAACTGTTGTTAAGTTGTTATGTTTGTAATTTAAGTAACAGGATATGTTTGGCATGACTTTTTTCTTGTTTTGTTTTCGGACATAAAAATAATTTAAATTTATTGTTGTTTTATTAGTAACCTAAAATATGTTATATGGAATATAAATCATATATTATTAAATTTCTATAATTGGTGTTATTTAAAAATTTAGATTTATACATTAATATTGCAAAAGTAACGTACTTTCCAGGTATTGGCAACAGTATTAGCGAATTTCTAAAAATTTATAGTATGTAATGTGAATATTATGATTTAATTAGACTAATGAACACGTTACAGATAGATCGGCATTAGGTTGGCAAATTTTCTGCTGAATGTTATCCAAAACAGACAGATGAGGCGTAAAAGACAATGGCAGAGCTTCTAGCAACAGGGGACCCCTTTCTATGAAGTTAGGGATGCTTGTAAACCGTCTTCCTTTGGCTACTACACCGATATCTATGAACACAGTCGAAAGTAATAGTAAGCTCTCTGATTTGAATGATAATTCATAGTGGTTTTCTACGTTACATTGATTTACAAAAATTGTTTCCTAATTTTTTCGTAATTATAAAATTTTCGATTCGTAAAAGGGCCACACTTTTCGCGTCGATTTTCTTGGCCTTTTCAGATTTTCGCGAATTGTTATTTCAGATTTTTTTTGGGTTCCGTTACTTTTCTTCCGTTATAATATGGTTCGATGTGCCTAACGGTTTCGTGTGGAATTTTTTTATTGTGAAACAGTGATTGGTGATGATTAATTTTGTGTAACGTAAATTCGGGAACATTTTTTTTCTTGATTAATTTGGTGGTTTTTTGTACCGGTTTATCAATCAGTGATAGTGTTAGTTACTTATTTTTTTCTCTCGTGTGTCGCAATTTAATCATGTATGAATAAATTTTTCTCTGCTTGATCGGATGATGTGAGGTATGACCGTGTTTAGGGTCGGCCTTTTCCATATTTGTTCCGGGAATGCCGTTCGTTTTTCCGTGACGGTTTCAGTTCCGGGGGGTCGTCGCTGGAACTGTCATGCGGGCGTCCTTTCATTCCTTATCGGCATCTGAGACCGCCGCGACTGGGAGACACCATCCCGGTTCGCGGACCGATGAGGGGAGGCCCGTGTGGTAGTCACTGCGGGGATCGCCTAGAATTGAGACTGTCACTCCGGAACGACCACTCCTGGTTTATGATTTTCTTAGCTACTGGCCGTGGCAAAAATAGTTTTCAATTTCCCTTTTCCTTCCTTCTCATTCTATTTTGATGCGGTTATTCAAGCATGAGAATATGTCTGGAAAACCCTACGCCGCATCGTAAGCTCTAGCCAGCTACTATACCGCACCAGACCTCTATTCTGGGGAACAACATCCCCTTGCAGGATTTCGTTGCACTACACATGCATATCTTTTTTGCCTTTCCATTTTAATCCGACGGAAATTGTAATTCGAATTATATAGTGTGCAAGTTCGGTACATTTTGTGTTCGTTTTTCTCATATGAATCTACATCGACTAAGAAAGATTGATGACTATATCGAAAAAAATAACATAATTGAACTCCAAGAAGACCCAACAAACAAATATCACAAGACGATCAATAAATTGATTAACAACTGTTCTATGTTGTTTAACCCAGGACAAAAAAGACGACTTAAAACCATAAAACCAACGGCACCTAAAATCAGAGCACTACCAAAAATTCACAAACCAGAAATGACTATGAGACCAACCGTAGACTTCACAACCGCACCAGCATACAAAGTTGCTAAAGAAATTAATTATTTTCTCGGCAAAAATATGCAATTACAGAACGATCATTCAATCAGAAATAATATTGAACTAATCAACAAAATAGAATCAATAGACATACCACCCACCTACAGCGAAAATGGCGTCGTTCGACGTAACCAACATGTATACAAATATACCAACTCAAGAGACAATTCAAATAACCAAGGAACTGTTACAGAAAAACGGAATCAGGACAGACAAAATTGACAAAATTATCACTCTAATCAAAGCAGTTACAGAACAAAACTATTTTCAACACAACAACAAATTCTATTCACAGACTGATGGACTTCCAATGGGGAATCCTCTATCAGGAACCTTAGCTAACATATATATGAATCACTTTGAAAATCAGCATATATTAACAGAATCGAACAACAAAAACCAAAACAGGTACTGGGACAGATACGTGGACGATATTCTAATACTATTTAACGGCACAATGAGACAACTCAGCAATCTTTACAAGAAAATAAACAACAAACATCCGAACATAAATTTACTCTAGAATCATAGACGAACAAAGCCATTAACTTTTTAGACTTGACATTAACAAATGTTACAACAAGCATACATTCAAAGTATACAGAAAAGCCACGCAAACGGATTACGCCATTGACAAATCATCTAACCACCCACACCAACATAAGATGGCAACGTTAAACTTTTTAATAAATAGACTAAACATGATCTCGATGAACAATCAGGACTATATGGAAGAACCAAAAATCATTAAGCACATAGCAATAAAAAACGGTTATAACACGGACTTAATTGACAGAATGAACAAAAGGTACATTTGGAAGAAACAATAGAATATGATGACCAAACAAATTAGGGAATCGACTCAAACAACGTAACATAAATACACCAATAGACACCGGAATCTATAAGAATACATGTAATGACTGCACCAAATTATACATCGGACAAACTGGTAGAAGTTTTCAAGTTAGGTTTACAGAACATATAAAAGAAATATGAAAACCAAAAATCGACTCGAAATCTGCACAACACTTGACTACAGAAAAACATAATTACATTGACATCAACACAAACTCACAGGTATTACACAGAATACGAAAAGGGTTACTAATGAACAGATTAGAAGAACTGGAAATATACAAGGAATGATATAATCCATTTTTCCATAAATACCCACAAAAACCAGATGGTCAACAAATTCTTATCTGTTTTTATCATAGAGCACACACCAGGTATATACTAAAAAGAAGGGCGGTACCATTTCTTTAAGAAGAAAAACAAAATAAGGGGGAAAGAACATTCAAGAGCCACGTAGGCACACAAAAAAAAATAAAATAAAAATAGGGTATAAAAGCAGTTTTTTAGCATAATTTTAGTTAATGTTTGTTAGAAATTTGATAAAGGAGTAACATCCGAAACGATCGTAATTTCATTTTCAAATAAAATAAATATCACGTTAAAGAAAGTGACAAAACCGAAATATTATGTTTTATTATATAAAATGTTTTTCTTCCAATTTACATTGCTGTCCAGAATCACACCAAGATATTTATAGCTCTCTAGAATAATTTACAAGATTACAAGAAGCACATTGATACATAATTACAGGTGGAATGGAAGAACCGAAACCAATTCTATAAAACATAATTTTAGTTTTTTCACTTAAAATTAGAGCGTGATAATCAAACCATCTCCTTATAATTAATAGTTCATTATTAATTAAGTTGCTTACTTCGGATAGAGACGACCCACTGTAGCTCAAACACATGTCATCAGCAAAAGCAACTAACTGGCCGTGCAAATTGGCTTTTAAAGATGGAATTCACATAAATCAAAATCAATAAAGGGTCCAAAATGGAACCTGGAGGAACACCAACATTTAAAATATACGGATTACTTTTACCATCATTTACATTTACAATATGCTTACGATTAGCCAAATATGATTCAAACCACTTGTTAATAATACCCTGAAAACAAATTTTGTCAAGCTTATGCAAAAAAATTTTGTGATCAACCATATCAAAAGCATTTTTTATATCAATAAAAAGTCCTGCACAAAAATGAGAATTATTCAGTGACATATGAACTGAACTAAGAAATTCATTTAAAGCTAATTCAGTAGAAAATTTACGTCTGAACCCGCTGGGAATCATCCTAACTTTCATGACTTTCTCAAGGATCTTGAATAAAACAGGTTGTAACGTAATTGGAAGATAGTTGTTCATGTCAGATCGGGAACCTTTCTTAAAAAGTGGTAAGACTGCAGCAGTCCTCAAAATTTCCGACACAACACCACTTTCGAAACTACGATTAAAAATATGTTTTAAACCTGGACTAACTGTATTTGCAACTTCCTTTAATAAATGGTTACTAATTCCAAAAATATCTTGAGTGTAACTACATTTCAGAGAATGAATGGCCAACACAATCTCATATTCATCAATGTTAAATCAAACTATGCCCAACATTTGAACAATGAAAAACACACATATAGTAACATTCACACAAATTTACAAGTTCTACACAGGATGATAAAGAGCAACTTAATGGACAGAACGGAAGAATCACTGTGTTTTATTGGAAACAATTTGCTACTACCAAGTACTTGGTAGTAGATCTTCAATGGAACGCAAATTTTTGTGACAGTAGTAAAACATAACCTCAATTTAAATAAAACTGCTAGATTTTAATAAAAAATACGTTGATCTATTAATAAAAATAAGTAATAAAAATAATTAAATTAAAATAATTATTAAAATAATTAAAATATTTTTATGATTTAACAATTGCGCGAAAATTTTTGGTTTTTAACCCTAATCGAATCAACATATTTTCGTTATGTCAGTAAATTCAAATTCTAATCAAATAATTTACGAAAATTTTTGCAGATAATGAGTAGATGTCAGGTACGTTGTTGTTATGTATACATGTAACCTTATATAGATTGATACATGTAGACATATTATTAGTTGGTGTATAGGGTAAATAAAAGGAAAGTCAGTCGGAACTGAACGTCCAATGAATAAAGACAGAAACACGTTGAGCATTTTTTTTGAAGATAAAACACGTTGTAAGGAAATGTTTCAAAATAAAATACATACAAGTTTATAACTAAATTAACATTATTTTGAAAATCGATGCATTTATCAAACGAGCCAAAAAGGCACACCTTGGTTGGATTAGGGTTAAAAAATGACGTTTCATACAACCAAAATTGGTATAGAGCCATCTATTAGAATTTTTTCAAACTAAAATCCCTCTTTCATTAATTATATGCGTAACTACTTCTAACAACTACACCATTACTTGAGCATGAGTAGTTGCGAGTAGATACAAGTACTTGTGAGTAGTTTGCTAACGCCAATGAAACACGCTTAATATGAAATCTACAGAGAACGTAAGAACCCGATGCTGTTGAACGACAAAGTAAATACAAAAACAAACAAAATTTACGAATTAATAACCCAGTTATGACGAAAAATGAAGATGTGAAAAGATCCAAATCAAATTCATTGTAGATATACTGACGAAGGAAGAATTTTCGAAACCGGTATAATTTATTTTTAAAAATATATTATATTATCACTATATAGAAAGAATCTACATTTTTAAAATTGCTTTTTAATATGTTTTTATATTTTTTAAAATCTGTATAATTTTTGTATGGTTTTCTAATTTATTTCTATGTGTTGAAAAGTGGTTTTTATGTTAATAAAAAGTAGTGAAAAAACATTTGTAAAAAAAGTGAACTTTATATTGTTTTTTTCGTATTATGTGTTGTTCAAATGCAAAGTGCGTTATTTACATTTTTTCAAAATATATCGTGACGTATGTCTTTTGATTCGTATTTCCAAGGGCTACAATACTAAATCAAAAAAGTGTAACAAATTCATTTATTTACCTTATGTTTTCATCGTCTAAAAGTACAGTTAAATGCAAAAGGCTTTATTTACAAATTATTTCAATTTCAAAATGCTTCATCTACATAGAAAAAAAATGTTTCAAAACTGGTTATATACAATCATTTAAAGTTATGGAAAAATGCAAAACTCGCTATTTACATAGAGAATTTATTTCAATAAACGGTAAATTAAATTCTATTTGGCGCTAAAGTTTTGACATTTTATTTAGTTTTTAAATCAAATTGTATGTGATCAGACGTGTTTTGTGTGTGTTCTGCGTATTTTTTTGTGAATTACCGAATATTGAATTTTTAGAATATTTAATTATTAATTATGGATAGTTGCGAATACCCCACGGTAATTCTCAATGGAGAAAAAGCAAGAAAACGCTCTGTATCAGCAAGCAAACGGACACGAGAAAAAGAGAACAGGTAATTGACACAAATAACTTTTTTTTAAACACTTTGTTGTTTCATTTAAATATTTTGCATTAAATCCCATTCGAAGAGATAAAAACTCATCATTGAAAAGAGCGATTTCGGTGGTATATTATATTCGAAAAGCAAATAAGAGCATCACTAGGGTATGTCAAACTACCTTTTGTGGCATATTGGGCATAAAAAAGGACCGAATTGTAAGACTCGCCAAGCGGCATTTGGAGACATGTCTCGGTCCAGTTGAACGACGAGGAGGAGACAGGATTGGATCTCAAAATCAGCCAAAAAAGGATGCGGTTATAAATTTCATTAAGAAATTTAAAACCATCGAAATTCACTACTGTAGGAGTTTGACTACCAAACGGCAATATTTGCCGAGTGAATTAAATGTAAATAAAATGTATCGGATGTTTATCGCTGAGTCACCGGAACTAAATATAAAAAAATGTTATTTCCGAAATATTTTTAATAATTCCTTTAACATTGGATTTAAAACACCGGCATCCGATTTATGCTCAATGTGCATTATGCTGAAGGAGCGCATGAAATTTGAGACAAACGGTAAGAAAAAACAAGATTTGATGGTGAAGATGGCGGTACATAAAAGGCGAGCAAAAGCATTTTTTGATTTATTACGGGAAGAAGCCGTTGATTTGGCTACGATTTCTTTCGATTGTCAAAAAAATATGCTCCTACCGATAGTGGCAGACCAGGCAGCATATTACAGTCGGCAAATATATATGCATAATTTCGGGATAGTTGTGGGATCTTCTAGATCTTCTTTAACCCAGCAAAACGTGTTTTTGTATTCATGGACTGAAAACCTTTTTTCCAAAGGATCGATAGAAATTGCATCTGCCGTGCATCATCGATTGGCAATCTTGAGCTAGAAAATAAGAAAAGGGTGCGCTTAGTTGCTGATGCATGTGGAGGTCAAAATAAGAACACCATTATGATTGGAATGTGTTGTCATTGGCTCTTGAAGGAAGCACAAGTTAACATCACAACGTTAGAGTTAATTTTTCCGATTCCCGGACACTTATATGCCACCTGATCGTGTTTTTGCGAAATTGGAGAAAGAGGTTAGACTATTTTTAGGCTATCAACATTTTTATATTAAGCTAACCGTATTATTTTTTTTCAGATTCGTAACAGACAATGTATAATAAAGCCCGATGAATACATTGAAATTAATAAAACGCATGCAACAGTCATAAACCTTGGGGATGTGGATTGCCCAGTCAGAGACTGGAAAACAGAAGCTCAAAAAATAATTAGGCCACCTGCAAGCTGGCATTTTAAATTCAGCGAAGCCAAACGATTCATAATTTCAAAATCAGATAAAAAAATATTGATTCGAGGCGAAATAGCCTATAAATCAGATGTGGGATCATCTAAATCTATCGTAAAGCGCGGAAAATACCTGTCACAAATGCATCCAATTATTGTAGAACCTGGTGTTGAACTATCTGAGGCAAAGTTGAGTGATGTTAAGAGTCTATTGCAAAAACATTTTGGCGAAAACTGGTCGGAGATGGAGAATCTACACTTTTATAAAAATATTTTATTAAAAAATGCTAATAATTAATGTACCTGAAGACCCTATTTGCGAAGCTCAGGATCAGCATAAGGGCTTACGAATTTAAATTAGTTTCTAAGTTCCTATTTTTACTAATTACTTTTTTATTACCCATAAAAATAGAATTTTATTTTGTGATAACAATATCGTTGTGATAACGTTGATATTTTAAATTTTTTTATTTTTCCTGAAGGAATTTTTTATTTTTATATTTTGTATTATTTTATGAAAATATATTTTTTTTTATTGAACAATACGTTTTTAATTTTAATGAAATAATTTTTTCTTTATGTGAGTACAGTTTCAACTAATGAAGAGCAAAACGCGTTGTAAAATTCGTTTAGTTGCAAAACTCGCTATTTACAATTTTAAAAGAGCCCTAACGGCCAAACTAAATCTAATTTTATTATAGTATTTTTACCAAATGTGCCTTTCAGCTAAATCGAAACGATTAGGCTAAAAAAAAAATATCTACAGGGTTTACATTGGCCGTAGTAAGTTTTTTGCATTTTACGAAAAACCATCTATTGTGCAAATAACTCACTTTGCGTTTGAACAACACATATAAATTAAATTTAGAGCTTTATAGTAATCTGTAACTATATCGAATAATCTTTGATTGGTTTTTTGTCATTTTTTGCCCCAGTTATCGCCACAACATTTATAAAATGGCAATCAACATTTTTACAATAGAATCCAATAATCAATCGATTATTGTGGATGCAATACTGAAACATGTAGCCTTTTTTGAGGATGTAAGGTTTGTACCATCAAGCGTTAATTCCCTATTTTTTAAAGCTTATCAAAGTACTACTGGCCTTAAATGTACGAAATCTAAGAAATTAAAAATGAAGAGGTTCTTTGAAACTAATGAAGAATTTCGCTCTATTCTTGAGCGTACGATTGCAGCCAAAAGTAAAAATAAAAAAACTGAGACTAATTTGAAAGAAAACACCGAGCCTAAACCTGCGTTTGGCTCTTCTTAATAATGAGTTGATCAAGGTTATAGGTCAGAATATTATATGAGAATGTAATGAAGAGGATAACCCTGACCGATAAAAGCATGGTGTTATCTGAACTTTCGTTAATCGATAAAAGTATTCATTTATCGGTTTACATAGATGCAACAGGATCGATTATACATAAGCCACAAAGAGTAGGTGACCAAATACTCTATTGTGCAGGAGTTGTAGACATTAAAAATATTGATGGAGAAACTGGTACCAATTTTCCGTTTATGGAGATGATAACCAGTTTACAAGCATCATTTACGAGATGTTAGAATTTTTCAAAAATGAATCTATGAAAAATTTTAATTTAGGCTTGCTATTATTTATTCACGTTGTCTCTGATTTCCCAGTATTTAACTGATACATATGCATTTTAGTAATCTTGGAGTTAGATCTACGACCTTATGTAAAACTGTAGACTGGGTCACCAAATTAGATTCCAGGATCATTATTATAACAGGGTTAGGACCGTCACAATACAAAATGGCAGACCTAACTCCAAAAAGATTAAAATGCATTTGTAACACTTAAATACTAAGGTGACGATATATTAACTTAAACTGCGAATGGTAAGAAAGCAACACTTACAAGAATATTAATCCTATGTGCATATTCACCTGTGCTAAGCACATTTAAAAAAAATTTAATAGAGTTATTAATAATCATTTTAATCAACCTAATGATTCTTTGGGTACGAAAATAAAAATTTTAGGCTGCTTAGATCTCATATTGAACGAATATACTATATTATTCAAAATTTGTGACGAAAAAGATTCAACAGTAGCTGCAACTTTCATAATTGACTTATGTATTAATTATGTAATGTCTGCTGACGACGACTTTTATAATGATATCAGTGTTATGCAAGAGAATGGAAAGGCACAAAAACGAAAACCTTTTATAAATCAAGTAAATTTTATCTCGATTTTTCTAGCACCTGGAATTTCAAACACGAGAAAGAAACTGTAGTTACTAATCAACAACTAATGAATATATTTTACGGCCCTAAAATTTTAAGAGAAATATTAAAAGATTTTATTCCGTTTTTACCACCATGGACTCCAACACTAAATCATCTAGGAAAGCAATACTTACCCACCACACATTTTACTAATGCTCCAATCGAAAGTTATTTCGGAGAATTAAAACACACCATTGACAAAAATGCAGTCAACATAGCGAAACGACCTCTTAAAGCGGGAGAATTCCTCGGTTTCACAAGAAGTTCCATTAATAAAAAAAAAATTCAAATACTTAAGAGATTCCCATGAACTGGATATACTAACAAAAATAATGTATGTATGTATATATATGACAAAAAAGAAATAGATCCAAAAATTGTGCTATGAAACACTTTTCACATGTACCGTAAGAAGAGATACGCCTGTTTCGAGTCAGGAGGATTTAATTAAGGGAGACAACAGTAATTCTTTTAATAGAAAATTTTCAAATAGTTTATTGAAAGATGTGGAGCATTATTACAAACAATATAAAAATTGGTAATACTCACGTTGATTATGTAGCGTCTAAAATTAACAAAACATTGACTGGAAACAATTGGGTCGAAAATGATATTACTGACGATTGGCTGCCAGTTGATCGCCCAAAAATTTACAGACTGCAAATTCGAATTATATAATTTAATATTTTTTACCGACAATGAACCTGAAGCCATGAAAAATATGGCCAAATCCTTCCATTTAGAAAATTCTTATTTGTTGATGCTAGTTTTCGATGGAAAGAAAAGACATTTCTTTTTGGTAATCATAAATTGTAATAAAAGACAAGTTATTGTGTATAACTCTACATATAAAACTAGACAATGATCAAAAACAAAGTGCAACATTATATTTTAACAAATGTTTTAATAATTTACTAAGATTCGTTAGCCACCAAAAAACACTAAACCAAACTCATTACTTCCTCAATAATTTAAAATCAATTTTCTTTCCTATTTGCTTTAAAAGAGATACACATGAAGATCCATCCAAAGAACACTATTATTAATATTCCGCAGAAGAATAGAGTTTATATGCAAGAGCTAAGCCTAATGTGCGGTGAGAAAATTAACCTAAGTGGCAACTCTATTAGATGTTCAAAATGCCAAAGATATACCCAGTACCCACGATATTGAAGTTAGGATTGCTATTAATGAATTTGATTTAACAAAACCATTCTTTTGCGCTCTATGTTAATATCTGTAAAAAAACTTATATTTATTGTAACTATTTCCAGTTTTCCGTATAAAACAAATTTCATATTGTATTTAAACCCTAACTAAATTTCGCAAATTTAATTGAAGGGCCCTTGCCCCAAAACTATTATAATTTATTAATATTATAATGGAACTTGAAATGAATTTGTTTCCTACGATAGCTATTAACAAATCATATAAAAGGAATCCATCTCCGAGTATAGAACTCTAGATTTCCCACGGGAAACTTGAACTGAATTTTTTTTCCTGCTATAGCTATTGACAAGTCATACCATTGCATATAGAGGTTGATTTTATAGAAATTTTCTAATGATTTTTGGAAAAGCGAATTTTCCCAGATTTTCCACGGGAACCTTGAATTGATAAATCACATAAAAATTATTCATCTCCAGATGTTCCGGGTGTACACTCTAGAGGCTGATTTTATTCCAATGTTGTGGATTCTTCTGATTTTCCGATATTTTCGACGATTAAGTGGAACAAAGTTTTCTACATAAGACTATTTACAATAATGTAACCTGCTTTATCGATCTTTTACTTTCGGCTGGAAAATTTTGGCTAGCTTTAACAGGGTGTGTGCAGGCACCATGGTTTCTCTTGTCTACCTAAATGGGCAATGATTTTTGGGTTCCCGCGACATTCTAGGTTAGTTTCGGCGACGTCGACGTTTCCATATTTTGTCGTAACATTTATTTTATTAGAATTAAAAGAAGCCAAAAAGTTAAAAAGAAAGAGGAACTATTATTAAATGTATAACTTTTATAAATAAATAAATTTATACTTATAAAAATGTTTTATCAGAACTAAAGAACAAACTAAAATTGAAACATTTTAATAAATAATAATTTTTTTAGATGTTATGTTATTTCAAATTCCCGTATTTCAAAAAATCGTTGTATGAATTTTTTACGAGATTACGGGATTCATCAAATTAAAAAACATTTTTTAGTTTTATGTTTATTTACAAAATATTTTAATTCATTTTATTATTATTTTTTTTTAATTTAAGGGTATTAACATAATAGTATTTAATTTAAAATTATATGATTCGCGATCCTTTTAAAAAAATCTAGTTTATTATCTATTTGATCAAAAGTGTTGTATATTCTTTTTATATTTTCTCTTTGTTTTACGTGTATTTTCTTTTGAGTTATTTTTTCATCGCACTTAACTTTTTCCACTGTGGTCTTGGAAATTAATAATTCATTCGCCAGATGGTCAATAATTTTATAAAGCTCAGAATGACACTTACCAACGATTATTTTGAGATGTCGATGCCAAGCTTCGACATTGTTTTGGATTTTCGGTAAATTTTTTTTAATGGCATGAGAGCAATGGTCCAAAAATTTGGGGAGTATTGAGTGATTAGGACCAGAAATATAGTTTTTTTTAAACCATTTACTTATTTTCTTTAAATCCTGATCCATAAAATTGTTATAGAGTTCTTTGTAATAGTCAGCAATGTGATCAGCTGTTGACTAAAACTCACCGAATTACCATACTTCCTGGCTAATCCTGTGGCTTGGACTTGCCGCCAGATTATTTGTCCTAAATGGAACAAATATCCGCTAAACAAGGCTGAGGTAAAATACTCTTTTGCCGTTAATGAAATTTTTTTTTCAAAATCAGTTATTATATGCATAGGATTCACGGTTATTCCCCAATCACAAGCCACACAACCTAGCTCAAAAAACATTTCATTGTAAACCACCTTTGATTTTTTCGTCATTAGACAGAACAAAAGTAGTACGGTGAACGAGTGTTCGTCAAAGAGGATGGACATGTTTTTTCTATCCTCTTCAAAAATTTAATTTAATTTTATTTTTGTGTTTTATTTATATAGTAATATGTATATACTTTATAAACATATGTATATACATTTTAATTTTAAATGTTAAATTTATTTCTAATTAAATTTAATTTTAGTGTAAAAATAATTAAAGTGGAACCAAAATAATTTAAGTGTAATCTTGGAAAAAGTAATCCACCGGGATGCATTTGTCAGGCAATGTTTTTATATTTGTAGATAGAGAAATGAAAGCCATTGATTACTTGCTTAGGTGCATGATTTGTTTTTTTGTGAGATTGTACATAAAATCCAATTTCAATTTTTAATTACTAAAGTCTAATAATTGGTTAGTATAGAAATAGATTTTAACTTAAATAGAAATACGTCGTAGTAAATTTTATATTAGATTTTATTTTTACGCCCACTTATTTGTATAACCGTCTCTAATACATGCTTAAAATATGGTATATAACAGGGTCAACAATATGTTTATGTAGCTGTCTCGTTGGCTCTTTACACAGCTTCTGTTAGGAAATATACTGTGTTTTGTTGGTTTTAGTATTATAATGTACAAAAAACAAAAAAAAAGTGAATCTTTTTCGTGAATTTTGTTATAGTTGTCACAAATATTTTCCTGTATCTTGATACATAAATCAGGTATGCTTGTATATGCTATAAGGTCTACTGCTACGCACATGAAAGATGGTTGAAAATATTTACCGTCAATGTGTGTTGGTGATTTTAGTATATAAGATTTTGTTACTTGTATGCTGGTCTTGTTTTTCTCTTTATGTTTCTCTGTATTCATGAATCAACTATGGTATTATTGAAATCATGAAATATATGAACACAATGAGATTTTATATATTCGACTCAAATAGAATACTTATACTTTGGATAATCGAATGGATTCGAGTTGAATTGCAATCGTATACAATTCAATTAGAATGGTTTATTTAGGTAGGATTATTAATTTTTTTTACAGGATATTACTAACTGCATCAAATTGATTTCAAATTAATTTGATTATTATTATAAATTATAAATTGACTAAATATATAAATAAAATGCGAATTTGGAAATATTGGTTTGGGTTAAGTTAAGATTTGATTTTTAACAAAATGATGTGTTCATTTATGTGAACAAAGTGGAATTATGTAAAAACATTTTGGAAAGCTAAATGTTTTTGAATTTAATTATTGACTTAATGGATTTATTGAATTTTAGATTGCGGGTTTCACACACAATCGTCATAATTACGTAATGGCACATCGATAAATTTTTAACAAAGTAATGTTTCATTTTCATTGCATTGATTGATTTATTTTTTTAATTTACTTTGCATGCTTGATTCGGCAGGGTAATAAGTCCGTGAACTGAGTCAAAATTTTATGGATATATTTATATTTATTTATTAATAAAGAAATCAAATTTTTGAATTATTGATTAAGTGCAGGATTTTATGTTTGTGCGGTTGTACATGGAATTGGAACTACTAAATTCTAATAATTTGATTGTACTTATATTGGTTAACTTAATTTGATATATGTCATAGTTAATTTCATATCAGCATTTTCGCTCAGCATCCAGAAACTTCAAGCATCCAGCAGTTATGTATTGCAGAAATTGTATTGTCTCGTGATAACTGTTTTATTTTATTTATTACTAACTAATTTATATAAGTTAATTTCAATTAATTAAATAGTAAAGCAATTTAGTTTTCAGAGATATCTGGGAAATTCTATTTGAGTTTTATTAGTAAATATCATATATAGGTACATGTAGTACTTAACTAAATTATTGATATTCTAGACTTTTTTAAGTAGTAACATGATCAATGTTTAAATTATATTACATACTTTTATAAATAATTAACTTTAACATTATTAATTTCCTTTTTTCTAGATCTGAAAGGCGCACAGGGGGACATTACAACATTAATAATTTTTTAAGTCCTGATTTAGATTTAGGGAGTTCTGAGTATCCGGCCCTGGATTCCAGAGAAATGATCATCTAATAATGTAGTTAGATTGTGCTGTCTTGTGGTAACTTATTTTCTATATATTGTACTAATAATTTACTAACTATCTATCGCATTGGTGTCTGTAACTGGGTCGAGTCTGTCCCTACTAATAATCCTATCCTATCCTTCGGTTTTGTTATGTGTATACGGGTGTACGGTGTGTGCCCTGGAGTCCGGGAGATCCTGTTATAATGCTTGGCCGTACATTCACAATCAATCAATCAATAAGACAGAACAAAAGGGGTACAATTTCACCCTCTACAACTCCGTGAATGGTAAACAGTTGCTTAAAAATGGATGGAACAGCATAGAATGTTCTATCCATCAACCAGCATTTCGATTCCGCTAAAAGCTTTAGGCTGGATCGTGTTCCCATTAAGATTATTTTTTCCATTTCAAATTCTTTTCACCTTAAATAAATAATTCGCCTTCTAAATTAAGTAAGTGATTCGGGATATTGATTTTATTTAGACTATTCGGTTCTTTTTGGTGAGAAGCTTGTAGCGATTTACTTATTCAATCGCTTCATTTCGTACATCACCACAAATATTAATTATTCATGATTATAAATAAATTCCATCTACAACTCTTCTCCACTGTCTATATACAGTCTATGCCTTTTTGTCTATATAATTATGCCAGTGTCTGACACAAATGTCATAACATTCTCGTCATGTTTTGTTCGCGACACACCATCGCCCGCTTTTTGCTCTTTTCCTTGTTCGTGTCTTCGCCATTACTAAAAACAAAAATATACACTCTCGTTACAACTCTTGACGCGACATATACTCGCCCATTTTTCAGAGAATATTTTCCTAGAAAAATAATTATAAATAAATTATAAACCAACTAAAATTAAATATAAATAAAAAGTTTAATAAAAGTATCGCGCTTAGTGGTGGTGGATTTTATCCACATTTTTGTGAATTACTTATAATAAATAAAATTGTGGCCGCATATTTTAAAATTGTGCATTGTGTGGCCATTCAGTAAATTTATTTTGTTCATTTTATTTTTGTGCCCCCATCGCACTATACGAAACACGATAAGCTCTTACTCGCGTTACCTTAACCTTTTGTGCTGGTTTGCTCGGAAGAAAAACTCGGCATTCAGCATTTGCCTGCACGACACTTTCAGTAATTATTTGCGAAGGTTGTATGTGTTGATTATTGTGTGCTATTTAGCATAGTTATCCACCGTAAATATAGCTTTTCCTTGAGCAGACGGTGTATGACTTTGGATACAGAGCCCTTTGACAACAATATGGATTGTTTCTTCCGTTTTTGTGGTAACTCTACCTTTGCAAAATAAAGCTTTTCGGTTAGAACAAGTCCAATTGTAAGTTTCTTTTGTTTTCCTGTCTAATACATAAGAATAGCCATCGATAATCAATTTATCGTTTCCCTTATTAGATGTTAACATCGAAACATTAATTTTGATATGAAGAGAGATAATAAAATAAGAAACACTAAAAGTTGATAATAACTAATTGTATAAACATAATAAGGTTGTGCATTTTATTCTTTCTGGCTATTGTAAATCTGCAATACTAACCTTGATGCGGATTTTACTATATGTATCTTGTAGATATTGAAAAGTATGTAAGTACTTAATTAATTTATTTTAAAATGTATTTTATTAATTTTTTTATAGAATGACGTGTTGAATGATATATCATTCATTAATAAATGGAAATAAGAAATTTATTGAAATGCATTTGTTATCAACAAAATATTACAACGATAATAATTCATATATCGAACTAAACATTGCAATGATTTATTATGTAAATACAGTAACTGCTTCAGGAGGTATTTAATTTTTCAAATATTGTATTTTAATGGTTTAATGAGTGCTGTCGTGTGCGATTCAACCGTTCAGAAGAAGTTAGAGGCACATTTCTTTAAAAAACCACTAAACAAAATTACTTAACGTGTCAAACATGAATAGAGGCTGGAGACAATTTGCACGTACGCTTAACGGTCTACAATCAACAGCATATCGTAGAGTGAGAAACCTCAGACAAGTGGGAAAAGAATTTCAGAAAATTATAAAAATCCATTTAGATTATTTCGTTGAAATGATCGAAAGAAACTGTCGCATTACATTAGCGAAACTCGCTGCTACATTTGACGAAAAATTTAACTTTTCCATTTCAAAAACAACTATTTCAAAACACCTAGATTCTGTTAGTTAGACGCTGAAATACTTAAGGTATGAACCTGAAAAGGGAAACTTCTCTAAGAACAAACAAAAGCGAAAGGAGTTTGCTGAATGTCTTTTGAAATTTCAAGTCCAAAATAAACCTATTTGGTTTAGGGATGAAACTAATTTAAACATTCATATTTCAAGAACACAGAGCAGATCATTGAAGGGAACAAGATGCACCACTATAGCAGCTGATTCAAAAGGCACTAATGTTCATGTAATAGGCTACATAAGCACAGTTGGATTAATTTATTATGAAATAAGAAGAGGTTCGTTCAAGAAAGAAAATGCAGAAACGTGGATAAATCCACCCTTCGTCAGCTGTTATGGTAATAGAAAATGCACCTTGTCACAGTAAAATTGAAGAAATTTTAAAGGTGCCAGAATTCCGAAAAAATAGGATACTCAGACTTGGACCCTATAGTGAATGTTTAACTCTAAAGAACTCTCAAGAAAATTGTCAAGTATTCTAAATATCAGACACGAATTAACCATCATAAAACAAAGAGTAAGAGCTTTAGAAAGCCTCATAGAAGGAGGTCTGCGGACAATTGCAACAACATTATGTGACAATTGCATCGCAAGCATTGATTGATTGATTGTTAGTGTACGGCCACGAATTATAGTAAGTCTCCCGGACTCCCGGGCACACACCGTACACCCGTTTACACATAACAAAACTGAAGGATAGGATAGGATTATTAGTTGGGACAGACTCAACCTGTTTACAGACACCAATGCGATCGATAGTTAGTAAATTAACGGCACAAAAGACAACACAATCTAACTACATTTTTAGATGATCATCTCTCTGGAATCTGGCGCCGGATACTCAGGACTCCCTAAACCTAAATTAAAAATTATTAATGTTGTAATTTCCCCCTGTTCGCCTTTCATTAATTTACCTGATAAAATATTTAAGAAAATCTAAAATTACTAAGCTAAAATTATAATTATAATTACAGTAGAATTCACTTATAGCGAACACTCAAGGGACATAATTTTGTTCACTATAGCGGGCTGTTCATTTTAATCAATTATTCGTTTACGTTTATAAACGTAGTTCTTTGTTTGTAGTATATAAGAAAAAATAAGTGTTCGTGCAAATTCAAGGCATACAACTACATGACAAAACCATATGATCATTATAAGCGTTTGTTCGTTATATAGATGGTTTGGAATAAACGGATTCTACTGTATTATAAAAAAACATCATTATAACAAAATAAAGATAAAATTAAATAAAATAAAGTTGAAATTAAACTTTTATGATTGATTATGAGTGTGCGACCAAGCAAAATAGCAGGATCTCCCGGGCCCATGCCGTACACCCGTTCACATATAACAAAACCGAAGGATTGGATAGGATTATTAGTTGGGCCAGACTCGACCCGGTTACAGACACCAATGTGATCGATAGTTAGTAAATTATTAGTACAATATATAATAAATAGATTAGCACAAGACAGCACAATCTAACTAAATTATTAGATGATCATTTTTCTGGAATCCAGGGCCGGATACTCAGAACTCCCTAAATTTAAATTAGGACTTAAAAAATTATTAATGTTGTAATTTCCCCCTGTTCGCCTTTCATTAGTTTACTTGATAAAATATTTAAGAAAAATTAAAATTACTAAGCTAAGATTACAAAAACAGCGCTTATTTCATTTTTCATGGTCCTTCTATATCTAATTAATTAATTATTACGTACTGCAACATGAATTAGAATAAACGTTAAAAACCATTTTAAACATAAAATTTTACTTAAAACTAATCAGAAATTTCCTACCGATCAAGAAAAAGAGAATAAATAATTAAAAATTCAATTATTTTATAAAATTTATAATAAATAAATTAAAAATGATAATGTTACAGCACCACAACAGCCTAAAATCATCAATAATTTAGTTAGGTACTTACTATAAGTATATCAAGAATCAACAAATAAAATCAATATATAATTTCCCAGGCAACTCTGAAAACTAATTTTAATTAATAAATCACCATAATATCAAAGTCAAATATAATTCTGAAATTCAGGATTAATTTAATCCCCATATTAAAGATTGATTCTGGAACTATGTTATATTCTGAAAATTGAATTATTTATTAGCAAATTAAGGAAGAGAAACCTTTAGATATTTTTAAACTAAATTAATTAATATATGTATATTAATGAGCAAAACACATATATATATATATATTACATACAAATATTACAAAAATTAACATTTTATGAAATTGCCTATGTAAACTCTCCCACTTCTAAGCTAAAATTCTAAAAGAATGTTTAAAAATTTTAAATTGTTAAGTTATAATTTAAATTAACAGCACTTGTTCCATTAGTTACCATTCTCCTGTAAATAGTTAATTAATTGTTTACCTACTGCAACTAGATTTACAAATAAAAAGTTGAAAATATATATTTAACCATACTATTAAATTTAAACTAATCGGTAATTTCCTACAAATCTAGAAAAAAAGAAATTAATAATGTTGAAATTAATTATTAATTTATAAAAGTATATAATATAATTTAAATGCCAGAACTCAGGATTTTATAAATCTAAATTAGGACATCAAAAAATTATTATTATATGTTTTAATTTACTAATCTAGTTGACATAATTAAAATAAAACAAAAATCAAAAACTACGAAATTTATTATTTATTATAAAACTTTTACTAAGTAAGTAAAATAATAAATCCATGAAATAAAATTGAAACATTATTCTCCTACAAAACTAATCGGTGTACTATACAAGCAAAATTGACGTTTACGTGTGAAAAACTGCAACCTAAAACTTCAGTCATATTCTATTATGTTAATAATTAAGTCCAATACATTTAGCCTTTCGAAAATGTTTTCACATTATTCCACCTCGTTCACCATCTTTTAATCGAAATTTGGCATGCTTAAATGAATACGTCATTATGTGATGCAAACCAAAATCACAACTCAACTCAAATCAACACTTCCAAGTTAGCATTTTATTTATAAGGTTTAGTTAATTTATAGCCTTTTCACATTAATTAAATAAATTAAATAATTTAATGCATTTTATAATACCCTGTAAAAAAAATAAAATAACTCATATCTAAAATAAATCCATCCTATATGAATTATATAAGGCGGATTCCAATTCGACTCAAAACTTATTTGATTATACAAAAATATAAGAAACCTATTTGAGTCGAATACCCTGATATTTCATTGTGTTTAGTTCATGTTTTATTAAGAACATTATAGTTGTAACATGACTACAAAAACAAAAAGAGGGGAAATAACAAAATAGAATAAAAACAACAGATTCTTATATACTATACCACCAACACACATAAAAAGCAAATATCTCTACAATCTTCCATGTGCGTAGCAAAAGACTTATCATGTTTTCATTATTTTATATACAGCTAATACCATTACAGCGCACATACAAAACAATCCTGATCTATATATCAAGATATAGAAAAATATTGGGAACAACTATACTAACTAACACCCACAAAAAAGTCTCTCTGTTTTTGTTGTTGTTGCTTAACTAATTCATAGCAAAAACCAATAATAAATAGTACATTTCCCTAATAGGATCCGCGTAAAGAGCGAACGAGGCGGCCCGCACAAACATTTCGTTGGCTTTGTCATGTATCAATTTTCAAGAATGTATTTCTACTTTTTTATCAATGTTTTTGTTGAATGTTAATTAATTCATGTAATTTCTAATATGCTACCGGTGGTTAGACCATTTTAATTGTGTTAACATTCAACAAAAACATTGATAAAAAAGTAAAAATTAGCTTACACACAGAGCAGTGTGAATATCGTGAAGAGGAAAAAAATTGTAAGAGAATTCATCTGTATTAGTACGATTCGCTAGTACTTAAATCACAGCACATTCTGTATATATAGAATGTAAATTGTGGTATAATCAGTGCAGTCGCCGCGGCCTGATGAGAAGATTGATTTTTTCATAATCATAAGCTCATCAGTTCGAAACTGGATTGGATTCTCTTACAATCTTCGAAACATATTAAAATCATTTAATTAAATAAATAGAATTCTGTCTATTAGTCGGTTTCATTGAATTACTGTTCGTAAATACTAATATACTTCTCGTGTTAATCGAAACACAATTAAAATGGTCTAACCACCGGT
Organism: Tipula vernalis; assembly: GCA_958295665.1. Taxonomy (NCBI): domain Eukaryota; kingdom Metazoa; phylum Arthropoda; class Insecta; order Diptera; family Tipulidae; genus Tipula; species Tipula vernalis. Next base: position 227,168,723 of record OY282559.1, on the reverse strand, counting down.
AGCATATTAGATATTACATGAATTAATTAACATTCAACAAAAACATTGATAAAAAAGTAAAAATTAGCTTACACACAGAGCAGTGTGAATATCGTGAAGAGGAAAAAAATTGTAAGAGAATTCATCTGTATTAGTACGATTCGCTAGTACTTAACGCACAGCACATTCTGTATATATAGAATGTAAATTGTGGTATAATCGTTCCAGTCGCCGCGGCCTGATGAGAAGATTGATTTTTTCATATTCATAAGCTCATCAGTTCGAAACTGGATTGGATTCTCTTACAATTTTCGAAACATATTAAAATCATTTAATGTATTTCTGTCTATTATACTTTGTACATAACATAAAAACCAAGAACCAAAACCATACCAAAACCGACAAAAATGTTTATACGTATGTATGTATAAACACCTTTATTTGGCTTGCAAGAACGCATTCAATTATGCGTAAATATAAAATCGAATATGAAATTAACTACGACGTATGTATGTTAATTTACGTTAAAAATTATTTTGATACGATCCAATTATTAGGTTTTAGTAATAAAATCATGTACAATCCAATCACACACACGTTAAAAACATGCACCCAATAGAAATCAATAATTTTCATTTCTTTATCTATAAATATAAAACATTGCCTGATAAATGCATCCCGGGTATTGCATTTTCCAAAATTACACTTTAAATTATTTCACTTCCACTTTAATTAATATTTCACTAAAAACTGAATTAAATAGAATTAAAATTATAATTATAATTAAACTTTATATACTACATAAACTACATAAATAAAACAAAATAAAAATTAAATTAAATTAAATTTTTGAAGAGGATAGAAAAAACACGTCTATCCTCTTTGATGAACATTCGCTCACGATCAATAAAAAATATTAAGAGTACATATCGTCGCCGTAGTTCTTTCTTAGTGTAAATCCATTTTAAGTCATTTTCAGTTTTTAGTAGGTATGTAAATAATTTTTTCTGCTCTTTTTAAACGTCTAGTCAAAATTGTTCTATCTACCGTAGTTTTTTAGTTACATAGTGTGTCTTCTAGTTTAAGTCCATCCAACTACGACTAAAAAATATTCATTTTTGTTGTATCTCCATCATTTAAAATTTTTTGTACGCATTTCAACATTTTTACATGTATTTCGAACATTTAATTTTGTTCATTCTGTTTTGTTTTAAATCCATTTTTTTTTTCTTTTTTGATGTAACTGCCAATATATTGTGATTTTTCTTTTTTAGTGTATCTCCTTTAATTAACCAATGTGAGTTGATGTTTTGAGTCACGTGATATTTTTCTATATAAATAGAACCAAAATTCGTAAAATTCGGGAAAGTTATTAGTCGTTCATAAATTACTGTGGTGAAAAGACGTCAAGATTATATTTATTTTTTATTTTTTAACATTTAAAAATTAATGAACACACTAAGAAAGTGAACAAAAATGGATTCCTGTGATGAAAAATCATCACCAGTTCAACCAATAGAACCGGAAGCTGAACGGTAAGTAAAGCGAACATAGTACAATAACTTTTAATTATAATTTCTGTTGTTAGTATTTTCAATCTGATTAACTTAAGTAGATCCTGTTCGGATAATAGTTTGTTCGACGATTCAGACGTGGATCCTGATTTTTGTCCAATAAATGATCATTCTACAGACGACGAAGAAGAAGGAAACAAAATATTCAATCGACAACCTAATACAAAAATATGCAACAACCGTTATGAATTTTTATAGCTAATAACTCATTTAAAATTTGTTATAGGTATCATAAAGCATAAGAAAAAAAATAAACAAGATGATTCTGTTAGTGTGCCTTTATCAACCGATTTGGCTGAAAACTTCGTAATCGAAAATATAACGCCTGAAATTGAAGTTGAACCTGATATTGCAGCAAATGGAAAACAGCCAAGTCGTAAAAAGCAAAGCAATCCGTCAATGTGGAAAAAAAACATCAACAAAAATTTGCGGAATCAGGGGAAAGAATATGAAGATTCACACGGAAACGTACGAAGATCACGAACTGTTTCCGAAGGATGTGCCATAGAATGTGTTTATAAATGCAGGTCAAATTTTAGCGAAACAGATAGGCACAAAATTCACGAGATGTTCTGGAGCCTAAGTGGGGACGAGAAATTAGGTTTCTTTTCAAAATTTACAAGAAAAGTACCAAAACAAAGAAAACGAACCAAAAATGAGAAATCCAGACGACAAGACACATTCCTATATTTTTTTAAAAAAAACGTTGCCTTGGTGCAAGTTTGTAAAGTTTTCTTCCTTAAGACACTGGACGTTAGTCAAAATAGAATTTATCACTTTTATAAAACAAGAACAACGGACATTGGCACCAATACACCATCATGTGAAGGAAGATACGTAAAATTTAAAATTTCTGAACAAAAATTGGATAAAGTACGGGATCACATTAAAAGCTTCCCAATAATGGAATCTCATTATTGTAGAGCAAGTACCACTAGATAATATCTCGAAGCCGGTTTAAATATAAGCTGGATGTATTCTATGTACTTGAGCAACAATGTCGATCCGGTCAAATTAAACATATATTCGAAAATATTTAATGAGGAGTTTAATTTGTCCTTTTATAAACCCAAAAAGGATCAGTGTGATCGGTGTGTGGCACATAAGCTTGCAAAAAAATCTACTACGTCAGAAATATCTGTTTACAATAAACACAAACAAAATAATTTGTTGGCAAAAATAGAAAGGGACGCTGATCGTAGTTCTGCGGATCCTTTAACAGCTATACTGTGTTACGATTTGCAGAATGTGTTTGCCCTACCCAAAGCAAATGTTTCGAATTTTTTCTATAGGCGGAAATTTTCGGTTTACAATTTGACAGCTCACTGCAGTATCAACAAAATTACGTATTGCGCAATATGGCACGAGGGAATTAGCGGAAGAGCTGGAAATGATTTAGCGTCATCTTTAATCAAAAATTTGGAAAATGTTGTAACTGATAATCCAGAAATAAACAGGATTATTCTTTGGTCGGACTCATGCATTCGTCAAAACAGGAACAGGATCACCGCGCTTGCGCTTCTTAAATTTATGGAAAAACATACCCAAATAATAGAAGTTCAACAAAAATTTTCTGAACCTGGACATTCACAGGTCCAGGAAATTGATGCGGTTCACAGTACCATCGAAAAATTTTTAAAAAATTTAGAATTATATAGTCCGATCAATTTAATAAGAATCTTAAAAAGCATGAATTATGCCAAAGTAAAGCTTAAAATTATGCAAATGCGACTCACAGATTTTAAGAATTACAATGCCGCGTCGATTGGAATGGTTTTTCCTCCATTTGCTTCTACATCAAGCTTGATTTACGAGAGGTCAAATTTATCACAGATTAAGTATCGGTGTGGATACAATAGTGGTATAGAAACATGTAGTTTGATAAAATGTCGATTACACGTAAAGTAGTGTCGAAACTACCAATTTTTAAACTACCTTCCGTTGGCCAATGCCAATTTCAATACAAAATGTCTGCTGAAAAAAAAAACATGATATTCGTTCCATGTTGGCTTATATGCCAGAAGTAGACAAGCAATTTTATAAAGTTTATGTGGGATAGTCCTTTATTTGAACATAATATTATTTTATATTAAATTTGAATTTTGAATTTGTTTTAGCATACTATACGCACGTACAAACGAACTTAGTACGAATTGATATTATTTTGTGATATTTTTTTTGAAGTATTTTTAAGTATACATAATTGAAGTAATATATAACTTATTGTTTTAATAAATGTGATGGAATTACATACAACAATAATGTTTTATTTTAAAAATTCTACGTTGAACAAAATTTTGTAGTGTGCTTTTTACTCACAACCTGATAGGATTTACAATGTTATACAAGCTCAAAAATGGCTGTTTTGAAGCCACACCTCTCGGCTGCCCTAAGATTCCACATAGAAAGAATATTTATATCCAAGTTTTTAATAGAATGTATCAATTTTTTTTGTTAGTTCTATAGAGGTGTATCTCCATCAAATAGGTTTAAATCCTGGAAATAATTGCAATTAAGTGACATACACCAAAATGATTTGAAAAACAATTTTTATGATCGCATTTTCCAGGAAAACGAGGGACAGCTAAAGGAAAATGTGATTTGCGAAAAATGGAGAATATTACTATATACATATTAGATAAAAAAAATGCAGTTTAATCATAATTGTCCTGCTTGATAAACATTTGAACTTAAATGTTAATTATCTCAAAACTTAAAAATAGGCGCTTACACCAAGTAAGAACTACGGCGACGATATGTATATACAAATTTATTGAGCCTGTTTGACTTGTTGACGACGGTGACGGTCTTTGGCATACTGGAACCATTTTTTTATTATGTGTTCCACATCACAAGACCGAATTGCTGGAAATTTTTTAAATGATTCTTCCAAAATGAAATAAAATTATTCAATCATTTATTAAATAATACAAATATAACTCAAAATACCTTTTAAAATAAGCACTGTCGTAAATGACTTTACGGGAATATTTTCGTGCTGGCCATGCCAAGAAAAACCACAAGCTGCTTCATCAGTTATAATTATTTTCAGGCAAGCTCGAATGTATTTTTCGTGTGTTAAATCCGACACAGTCCTGAGATGTTGTAACTAAGAATTTTTTTAATTCAAATTAAATAAAATTAAGAATAAATTTTAATAAATAACTTACAGATGCTTTTTCTTTCAACGTTTCATTTTTAATATCTTTTTCCAAATTTAAAAATTCTTCTACTGAAGCAGCCGGCATATTTAAAGTTATTTGACCTTTCTCGGGGTTACAAGAGGACATCGTGCACTTGCATCTGTTGTCTTGCACCTCTCTCCGCAATAATTTCACTTCTCGTACCACAGATTTCATTAGCAATTCTAAATTTATTTGTGATTCTGACTCAATGGAAGACTGTGCTCTTGTTGCATTAGTTGAATGTGAGGTGGATGAACTTTGTATTGATGTTGAAATTGTCGCAATATTTTGTGAATCTATTGTTGTTTCAGGTAAGTGAAATTTATTTTGTTGTGCTATTGTTTCAGTTGTTGAGTTTGGAGAACGGATCGACATCATTGGTTTATTTATTGTTTCACTGTTCGATTTTTTACTATAGCTCGCAGAACTTATTGAAGGAATAGTTGACGAAAAGGTGGATCTCGATGAGTTTGCTGAATTGATACAGACTGGTTTATATAAAAATTTTGCCACACTAGGAATTTTATTATTTTGAGCCGCAGAAGTTATAGTTGTAACAATTGGCGAAGATGTAGATTTCAATGTGTTAATTGAACGACAAGGCGACGGAAACTTAAAAGTCTTATTTTCTCCTGGTGTACGTTTCTACGGTATACTCCTCAAAATTACTGCAGTAAATTCCTAAGTCAGAAGACGGTATTGCATAGTCGAAATTTTTTTTTGAGATTAATTATAAATTTGCATTTCAACTCGTTATTATTCAGATAATTGATTTTAAATTTTTTTTCGTTTATACAACAGTAGTTGTTAGGATAGGAAGTGCTTAATTTAAAAACTGGACGAAGATTATACTCTCCAATTTTTTCTTTCCAATTGTTTTTCTCTCTTAACCTATTATTTATTTGTTCCAAAGGTTTTGAGGCTTTTCGCACTAATTTTTTTTATTTGTTGCATATAATTTTCAAACTTAAATGCGCTATAGTTATCAAGATGTCCAAAGCTTTTTACATCTGTTGCCAAATGCAATAAATTATGCACATTATAAGAAACATTTTCGTTTCCAAATAATTCACTAAATAATATGCAAAACGTGCTCAACATCTCCGTGGCACATTCATTATTTCTCCAGCAACCGTCTGGTTGAGGTAAAATTCTGATAGAGCACATTAATATCAGAAAATGATCATAATAACTTTTCTCTAAAATATTATGAAAAGCAACCATTCCAGTATAATAAAGGAACGTTCTGTATTCTGATGCTTCCCAATTTTGAAGATCATCGAAAGTTCGTTGTCTGCATTGAAACTCAACCGGAATGCATTTTCGAATTATTTCCAATTTATAATTTATAGTTTCTATAGCATTTCGTTTTAACGAGAACTTCTTTTTCCTATCGTTTAAAAAAAGATTAAGAATTTGTCGCATAACACCTAAACATAAGCAATGCATATAGTCGATAGGGAATTGCGTAACGCCACCAATGGGTAAATTATTTAATGTCTTATTTAATTTTAAATAATGATTAGTATCTGTTTTATTTCGAAAGTCTTCGTCTGTTCGTAATGGTAAGTTAACTCCCGGAAAACAGATCCTATGTTCCAAGTAGCATCCTTTAATTACACATTTAGTGCAACCCCAATAACCGGAATGATTTTTCACACCTAAAACATATAAAAATCAATAAAAAATAAAACCACAATTACAATTACAATTTCTCTTACCCAATAGAAAAGCCCGGGCTAGTGCATCGCATATAAATGCCCTGATTTTTAATACCAAAATCCGGCTATTATACACAATATTATTTTGTAGAAGATATAAGAACTCTTCAACAAAGGCTTCCAAAAATTTATCAGCGGAATTTGGTTTTCTGTAGCCATGGTATATACCAACAATAAACACTTCTCTATAGGTGACAATATTAATAATTTTAGGCCACAGCTGGCTTTTGGAGCTTTTTGTTAACGGGATACCGTCTACTCTGACATCGATCAACAATTCACTAACTTTGAAGCCTGTTCTATCCAAAAATAATATTATTTGGTGTTCTATGCTGATATGCAAATACGATCCAATGCCCATTTTTATTATTTTGGTATTTTTACGTGGAGTTTTTTTTTAATCATCTACCATCTTTGGGTAAAGTTGGTTGATATTAATGGTGCTTCCGTGGACATTCTTTGTTTCTCTGAGACATTTTTAAATCCGAATATCCCTAATTTAGCTTTGGCCATCAAAGGTTATAATATATTTAGGAAAGATAGAGCGGTACCTCCCCTTAATTATGGTGGTTTATGTATGTTTGTAGGAGATCACATTAAGGCTAGATTAGTTACTATACCTTCTTCCATTTCAGAATTGTTAGTATCGGATTTAGAGTTTTTATTTGTCAATATTTTTATTAATGGTCGTAAAATCTTAGTCGGTACAATCTATAACCCACCAAAAACTAGTAAGAGATCGTATGCCAAATTTAAAAAATCCCTTGTAGACTTAGAAAGTTTATTTAGTTATTTCTATTGTAGATTCGATGAAATGTATATATCAGGTGACTTTAATTTCGATATACTCCGAAAGTCCGGCTTCCCTCGGGATTATTTGAACCTTTTAAATAGTCTTAATTTATCCGTAGACAACACTGTGGCACCAACGTTTTCTTGTCCAACCGCTAGCGGGGCATCTTATTCCCTTATTGATCATATCATATCTTTTACTAATAACTCTATTTGTTTTTTCAATCAGTTGTCTCTCGGTATGGGATCCCATCATGATCTTTTAGTTTTTTCTGTAAACTCTTACTCTCCACCTAAACCTAAGAGTTTTAGCTTTAGAGATTTTTCTAGTATAGACAATTCCCGCCTTTACTTAGTTTGTAACTCAGTTCCTTGGGAGGATATTTTTTGCCTTAGTTCGGCAACTAGCCAAATAGATTTTTTCAACTCGTATATTAGTTTGGTGTTTAATAGTTGCATTCCGCTTAAAAAGGTTACTTGCAAAGCAAAATCTCTGCCTTGGTTGTCTCAGGAAATTTCGAATGCCATAAATATTAGAGTTAGTAAATATCGTGTATGGAAAAGGTGTCCTAATAGTCAGTCTCAGTTAGATTACAAGCAGGCTCGTAACAGAGTTGTAGGGTTAATTCGAATTGCTAAACGTAATTTTTTCAAGGACAAGTTAGACTCCTCTCTTCCTCCCAAGGTTTTCTGGCGTAATGTTCGTAATTTAGGCCTAGGTAAATGCATGATTAGTTCAAGTGGGAAATTCAAACCCAATGAAATTAATAGTTATTTTTGCTCTAGTCTGAACTCGGGCAGTAGTTCCGTCGATTTGTTCTCTAACGCGTCCTCTAATTCGTTTTCGTTTTCAAATATTTCTCTCGAGGATTTACAATCTGCTATTTGAAAGGTTAAATCGGAATCTTCTGGTCTGGATAACGTCAATTTAAAATTCGTTAAGGTAGTTTTCCCTTTCGTCTCAAAATACTTGTTACATATCTTCAATTTTATTCTCACGTCCTCTTCCTATCCAGATCAGTGGAAGCTAAGTAAAATAATCCCGATTCCAAAGATCAGTAATCCTTTAGAGCTATCCCATTTTCGGCCAATTAGCATTTTAAGTTCTCTCTCTAAGGCTTTCGAGATAGTTGTTAAAAATCAAATTCAATCGCATTTACATAGCAATAGTTTAATTAGTTGCTTCCAATCTGGGTTTAGAAAATTTCATAGTACTTCTACTGCGTTATTAAATATATGTGATGATATTAGGCGTAATATGAATAATAGGGAATTAACTTCTTTAACTTTGTTAGATTTTTCTAAGGTCTTTGATTCTATTAATCACAGAATTCTTTTCAATAAACTCTTATCTCAGTTTAGATTTTCGCTTTCTGCTGCCAAATTGATTTTTAACTATCTTTCTAATCGTTCTCAGGCAGTTTTTTTTCGACAATTCCTTGTCTGATTTCCTTCCTGTAATTTCCGGCGTGCCTCAGAGTTCAGTGCTGGGTCCTCTATTATTTTCTATGTACATAAATGACATAGAATCCTCCATTCAACATTGTTCATTTCATATTTTCGCTGATGACGTTCAAATTTATAGAAATAGTCGTTTAGATCAGGATTCTATTGTTAGGAATATTTCTCTGATAAATGAAGATTTAAGTAATATCGTTAGTTGGTCGATCTCTAACATGCTCGTTTTAAACGCGAATAAATCTCAGCCGATTATAATTTATAAAAAACCGTTAGATACCTCGTCTTTTCCTGGTATTTTTCTGCAGGGTTCGCTAATTGAATATTCAAATACTGTTAGGGATTTAGGCTTAGTTATTAATAAAACTCTTACTTGGGGTGACCATTTAGTTACTATTAGTAAGAGGGTCTTTGGCATGCTTAGTTGTTTGTATAAAGTGGTTGGATTTTCTGATAGTCAGTTTAGGAAAAAATTGTTTTTGTCTTATCTTCTTCCTCATTTTATTTACGATGACATAGTTTTATTCGGTATGCTTCAGGAAAATATGAATGTTCTCCAAAGATGTTTCAATGCTTGTACCAGGTTTATTTTTGGTATTAGGAAGTTCGATCATATTTCTGCCTACTCTAGCCTTGTTTTAGAATGTAGTTTATCTATTTTTTACGAATTTCGCGTTTGTCTTTTTATTTTTAAACTTCTTAAAGCTAAGGAGCCTTGTTATCTATATAGGAAATTAATGTTTAGTAGGTTTCATTCCTCTAACTTCCGCCTAATTCCGGCTAAAAATTGTTGTAAGTCGTTAAACGCGTCATTTTGTGTTAGGGGAGTTTCCCTTTGGAATTCAATTCCATTGGAAATTAAGAGATTAGGATCGGCAAAATTATTTAGGTCAAAATTTTTGGAGTGGCGTGATTGATGGGCAATACGTAGTTTTTTAATTTATTTTTAATAACCATGTTATTTTTGTTAATTTTTAATTTTTAATATTATTTCACCTCGTGCTGTACATTTTATTGTAAATGAGCTACTGCTCAAAATAGAATGTGTAAGCACGAGGTGGAAATTGTTTGAAAAAATTTAAGAGGTTTTTATGCCTAATGGAAGCAACTTCTTTTTTCTTTTTTTGTTTCGATTGCTTTGTTTCCATGTGTGCTTTTCCTCTTAATACTAAATTATTTATAAATACTATAAATAAATAAATAAATATTTGCGCAATATGCTTAACAATAAATTTAAACTGTCTCTTTTAATGTTATGTATTACACTCCATTCGCGAATATCATACTCCATATTGTCTATACTCAAATTTACATTTTCACTGTCACAATCGTTATCCATTGTATAATTTTCGCTGAAAATAGAAATGGAATTGAAACAAAATGTTTATTTGCACGTATTTACACAAAATTAGATACTACTGACCTGTTGTTAATTATTTTATAACAAATTTTTATAAAACGCGCACCAGTTAAACTTTTCATTTGTCAACTTTACTTAGTAAAATGGTGGACTAGAATTCTATAATCTGTAATTGACATGGCTGTGTATGGAATGTGTGTGTAGTAGTGTATTATTAAAAAAAAGGCGTTCGTAAACTGTTCGTACGCTGTACATTTTTGCTGTATACTCGAAAAACATAAGCAACACAAGCAATCAAATTGTTGCTGCTTCATTTATGGATCATTTGGTTTCATGTAATCTATTCTTTAACCAAATTTGCGATCATATCAATTAAACAGTAAGTATTTTGGCAATTGCTGTAAACCATTGGTCCCGAACCTTTGAAGAAAAATTGACGTGATTGTGGATGGACCCACCGAAACATTGGACTTAAAAGTTGCTGAAAATCGGAAATTAATCAATACTTTGATAAATAGGTTTGATGTCGATAACGCCATTACGCCACTAAGCCAGTACCACTCCAATAACGATAATTCGCCAGGGCTTGTGCAGGGTGTCGTGGGGAGGACAGGCACACTAGTTTCAATGCCTCATAAAAAATATTTATTTAGCAGTGGCACAGATCCATCCGTCTCACCTGATCTGATTGTCAACTACATTTGAGTAAAACTTCAAATTTGCACACCGGATGAAGGCAATTGTAAACTGTATTGCACAGTTTACTCACGTTCTTTTCCTTTAAAATTGGAATGAAAAAATCCCCTTTCGAACTACACAATAACTCCGACGTTTGGCCTCCTGGAGTTTTAATCCGGCCATTTATAAGTTATACACGCATAGCAAAAAAAACCGGACTATGACCACGTTTCAATATCTAAAGTAACTTCTCCGTCACACAATACACCATCATTTATCCGTCGTAGCAGTGAAGCTGTTCTCCAGCCACGATCATTCGTAAATATGTATCTACTACTATAATTAAAAATCTCTGTATTTGTCAATTTTGGGGGAAGATTATGGTTTCATCGTTGAGTCGTGGTTAATAATTCACATCAAAACGGAGGAATATTTTCCGTCGTCTGTTGGTGTTGTTTTGTTGGTTAGCCATCTGTAAATGGATACTTATAACAAGAGTGGTTTTATTATAGTCGCAGTTCCTAACAAATATTCATCCCGTCCGATAACGTTGGCTAATTGCTATGCCGAAATTGTTGCTGTTAATGTACCATTCCGAGTTTCCGGACACTGTGCAATTTAATTTGCTCTACTTCTTCAGCCAGAACAGGAGTATGATCACAATTTGACTCCTATTAATGTTCGTTGGAGTTAAAACAATGTAACAAGATTAAGAATAATAGTGGTAATGTATTGGATTTGGGTTTTGTACCGTTTGATCACGAGGTGACAGTTTCCGCGTCAGAAAGAACAGAAAAAGAATAGAAAAGACAAGGTTCACAAAAAATGTAAATTGCGTCCTAATGTTGTTAATTAAAAGACATATTAAAAGTTTCCTTTCTAAAGCGAATTCTAAGATTGGGTTTGTTAAAAGGTTTTGTAACAATTTTATACGTCTCTTTTGTTCAGTCCTTATTGAAATATGGTATTACCGTATGGAATCCGTTTTATATTAAATACTTCGAAATAAGTATAATCTTTGCTCCAGAATTTCTAAAATAGATTGTCCGGAGATTTTGATTTTGCTCGAGGGTTCAAGAAAGTTGAGGTTAACTCAGTGCACAACTACATGACTAAGTTAAAGTCTTCATATAACTTGATAAATTCTGTTGAAGACGGTAAGCAAGATGATGTAGTATTTTGATTTTCTGATTTCATGAAAGCGTTTGATTGAACCTCGCGCGAGACTGTCTTATATAAACTGCAGGGAATTGGTATTCATTTAACTGATGTGGATTAAATAATCTTTATGTGATCGCGCTAAAATAGTAAAATTGGGCGGATCCGTTCGCAACCACATAATGTTACATCTAACGGTATTGGGTTGGCAAGGGTAAATGAAGCAATTGATTTCGTTAATAAGGCTAACTCTAAATTAAGGTCTATATCTGAAAGGATTTGAAAGAATACCGCAGCAGAATATTTATAGTAGACAATATTTGGCTGATGATCATGTTGTTTATGAAGAACGTTGTTCCTTGGGCAAATTACATTTGTTTGAGCTCGGTAGGTCAGTTCTCTCAGCTTGTTTCATTTTAGATGTTCTGGTGGTAATATGAATGTTCCCTCGCTGCTTTTTAGCCTGGATGTTTTAGCGAAAAACTAAAATGTTAAAAACCGCAGTTTACTAATGCCTACATTTCATAGAATGAATTACGGTAGTAAGAACTCTTTTGATATGGGTATTAGAAATTTCAATCAATATATGTAATAAGTTGTACGATTTTAATATTGAATTTGCCTAATTTTAAAATTACATTCAAATATGACAATTATAATTATCATTTTGTGTACATACACATAAGTATTTAGGTTTTGATTTATAGTAATGTTAATATCTAGTTATGGAAATTGTGGTCAGTATATTAAAAATAAATTGAAATAAATAAATAAAAAAAGTAAAAGTTGTAAAGCATTTCCACTATTAAAAAAACAAAAATCAGTTAAAATTCTTCATTCACCATATCTAGCCTTAAATTTATCCTATAGGTTAATATTCGTATGCTAAAATTACTTTTATTAAATTACGGTTTTATCAAAATTAGCTACGTTTGGTATTATAGACAATGTTTTATGTTAATTTATAATTTAAAATAAATTTGTCTTCAATTGAACATATGTATGTAAAAAAAATTAGCTCTATGAATTAAACCAAGTACTGCTACATGATTTTCAACCCAGATAATAATTTCCAATTGAAATCCAATCTGCACAGAGTATAAAAGCACAACTTAACACTAAACCGTAAAAATTGAATTAAACGGTTACCAAGAAGAAAACTCCCATAAAAATAGATTAGTATCTCTTCTTTCATCCATTTAAGTGTTACAGTACGAGTATACTGTTTGCTGCCCTGCTTTTTCTAATATTTAAAAATTAAACTGAGCAAAAGAACGAAAAAAAAAATGAAAATTGTAAAACAGATTTTTAAACGTGATTAGAATTTACCGTTAAAGTTACGACTGTAAGACGAGAAGAAAAATCCAAAGCTTTTAGGTAACACATTTGAAAAATAAAATTTAAAGATTAAATTATTTATATTTATTTATTAGCTTTTTTTATGTTGTAAAGCTTTTTATTTTTACAGTTCTGTTCAAATAAAACCACAGAATATATTGATTAGAAGCGCAAGGGAAAAAATAAAATTGGTGTTGGTCAGAGTTTTTATGTTACATATTATGTATAAAAAAAATTTGTAGTTGCTATACTTTAAAATAACATTTTATGTGGAATTTTCAATTGAGAATATAAAACGTCTTTTTTGCTCTGAATGCAATTTTCCTTAAACCATACTGAATACGTAGCTATTCTTGATAACAATAAAATTAAACCCATCCATGGAATAGTTATTATTATTCTTCGTTGTAGCGGTTCTTTATAGTTCTGTTGTTACCAGCTTTATTAAATCAAAGTGAAAAATTCCGCTTCATACCAGTAATTGTTTCAGGAATTCAATTTTTTAACGGAAAATTTTTATTTATGTGAAAAATAATTTCCAATTTATTTTCAATTTTCTCTTTACTTTTAAAGTTTATAGTTTAGTTTTTGGTTTTTGTCGTTCGCTAATTTCATTGTCTAAGAGTGGAAATGTTTGCTTGTTTGTAATAGAACGTCTTTGAAGTTGAACCAGAAATTGAAAAACTTTTTTTTGGCATAATTTAAAGTTTATTATGTTTTGTAAAGATTTGTGTTTTACGTGGTTGCCTCAATTTGGAATGAAATAATTTCTTTGGTAAACTTTTTCTTATTGAAAAATAATACGAAGGTAATCCAAACTAATGTTCTTAGTTGGTAAATTTAATCTTTTTAAAGAGATTTCAAGAAAGAAATCACTTGCTATTAAAGCAAGAAGTGCTATCGGCTAAGTTTTGATTATGGTTTTAACAGTTGGCAATACACGAAGCTACACGAAATTCGTTGCAGGCTCAATTACAGAACTTGGAAGAATACGTGGGAAAAATTACTGTTACGAGCGAGATTGATGCACTACAAACCAGGAAGCAGCGGGCAGCCGATCTATTAACGAATTTTATGTATGTAGAAGGTCAAATGTTTGCGGTCGATCCTAGTATATAATCAAAGGCTATCGATTTTAGTGAAAGCTGCTATAAGGTGGAGTAAATGTATCAGGCAGTCAATTGAAAGGCATGAAAGGGATGCAAATGAAGGGAATGCCAATATGTCATCAACAATATCTATGCCGCAAGCCTCTTTGGATATTCGTTTGCTAAAAATTACTATCGAATCGTTTGCTCGCATATATACTCAATGGCAGCCGTTCTAAGATTTATATATGAAGATGATTCACAATAGTACTCAAACCGCAGTTCAGAAGTTCACATATTTGAAGGGATATTTACGTGGTGAAGCGGCAAACTTAATAAAACAATTTCTAGTTACAGAGGCGAACTACTTTGAAGCATTTAAAAAATTAACCGATAGATATGGAAGAAAGAAACATAAAATTCATGCCTTTATCCGTACCTTTTTGGATCAACCATCGATTAAGCAAGCTACAGCGAATAATATTCGGAAATTATTAGATGTATCAGATGAGACAATCCGTGGATTAAAAGCACTAGGTCCTGACGCTGAGTCAAGAGACGTTTGGTTGTTGTATTTGATGGAATTGAGGCTGGATTTTGAAACCAAAATCTTATTTGCGCAACACGGCTACACGAATTTAGAAAGGCTGAAATAAAAAATGTGATTTTTATGAATTAACAAATGCGTTTCTTAATTCATTTTAAAAATGAATTTAGAAATGTGCAAAACCTGAAATAAAAACGGTTGAATTTAAAAAGGCATTTCTTAGTTCATTTTTAAAATGAATTAAGAAATGTTCAAAAAATGAAATAAAATATGATTTTTTCATTAATTTTGGGACAGTAACGAGACTAGAAATGGGAATACTGTTAAAAACTAAAATGAGATAGTATTATTAGAATGTTTATATACAAATGAGACAAACAGAAAATTAAAAAAACTGATCTAGAGAATTGGAAAAAATATAATTAAACGAATTCAGTTTAGTTTATCGTTCTACAATAGTTACTACCTACATAACTCCTTTACGGTAAACATGTTACTACTTGTAAAATGTCGATCGAATTAAAATATTTGCCAAATTCAACGGAGGATTTGTTATCTAATAAAGAGGCTAAAAATGAGAATAATCAAGATATATTTTCAAGCCCATTTAAATATTTTTTAATCAATTCAATAGATGAGTTGTTCGGTGATAAAGAAAAGAAAATAGAGACTAGTAATGATATAGAAGATAACGAAAAGTATAGTAAATTATTATTTGATGGCAACGATAATTGTATTTTTGAGTGCGTAGAAAAATGGGAACTGTTAAACGATAACATGGATTTGAAATTAGCACAACATGCAGAAGAAATTGAAATTTGTTTACAAAGTGACAATAATTACAACAACAAAATAAAAAACAACAAATTAATAGCGTCAGTTCGTTTACGTGACACAAAAAATAAAAACCATTTTCGTAACTGGTTAGAAGATATTTTCTTTTCAATCCAATCGTGGCCTACTTTTATTCTACAGGCTCTTCTATCGAAAGATTTCAAATATCAAAATAGGCTTTGTCTTGCGACATTCTTTCATGGAAATGGAATGCAAAGAAGTGAAGATGCAGTCAAAATTTTCAAATTTTACAATAAATATTGGGACAAAACGCGTCTGTGGAATAGAAGATTTGCTCAATATGCTAATTTATGGAAATTTTTGGATAAGGCTTATGATACACAGGAAAACGAAAACAGAATTCAAAATATGTACTATTATTTCAACTTGCGAGTGGGGCACATGACATTTTATAATGGAGAGTTACGTCGAGAAAATGGAAAAATAATAAAATACATAAATCATTACTAAGCATGAATTTAATAATTTCAAAAATAAAAATTTAATCAAAAATAACACTTCATTATACTTAAATTTAAAATGAAATATAAATAATACATTTTTGTTATTAATGAAATCAACAATTTCACAAATTGAAATTAATCGATTTTTTATTGTTTTGATTTAAAACTGTTACAAATCAAAAACTTAAAAAGATTAGTTTAGTGTTTATATTTTCATTAATGAAAATAAAATTGAACAATTAGAAAAGTTAAATTTATTTTAAATTGGTTAAAAAAGTAGTGATTTTAAATTCATTATTCTTAAAAATAAAATTTAAACAATTTATAAATATGAAACTTTTAAATTTTGTTTTTAAGAACAATGAATAGTTGCTATTTTTTAACCAATTTAAATAAATTTAATTTTTCTATTTGTTCAATTGTTTCTATTTGTTATTAATAAATATAGAAACAAAATTCTTTTATAAAATTTAATTCAATAAATAATTTTAATTGAATTATCCACTGAAGCCTTGCAATGTGGACAAAGCAATTTCTTTGGATTTCTATCTTCATTGTTATTATCGTCCTCCTCTATTATTTTCCAACATTGTGAGCATGTTTTTAAATGTTTACATGGCAATAGTACAATATTGCATGTATTTTGAAAGCATACACAGCAAAACGACGATTCAATGCTTAATTGATAGCTCATGCTTTGTTGTGTCACTGTTGATGTAGAAGTGCCGGAACTATCATAAACAATAGTAGTATCTGTATCCGAATTAACATCGGCGTCATCATTATGGCTAACGTTGTCAGTGAAATTTACAAATCCCTTTAAGATATTATTATCGGCATAAGTCATGCGATTCAAAAATTCTATAGGTGTTATTTTCTGCAGTTTCAATTGATTTGTCGCCTCTTCTAATTTATCATGTCGCGCCTATATTAAAGTTGTCGTAAAAATTTAAAATGGAAATTAATAGTAGGTAACTAATTTTGGAGCTACATAAATTAAAATAGCTGAAGTAAAAGTTTTGATACATGAATTAAAAAACCTTTTTTAATTCATATACCTACTTGTAGCCTAATTTTGGGTGGTACTATAAAACATTTAATTACCTTGTATTTGCGCCTTTTCATCGAACTTCTTGAACCCCCGCCACTTTCGATTAGTAAATTCAATTCTCTGCTTTTTCTAAATTCTTCTTGTTGTAATTTCTGGACGAATTCAAAAAAGTGGCCTTTTTTTATAATTTTCTTCCCTAACACCCCGTTGTACGCCTCTAGGGCACTAGTTGTGCGAATTTTATGGTCGAAGACTGATATTTTGTGGGGACCTTTCTGTACAAATAATCATTTTCGTTATTAATAATATTTTTATAAATGTAATAAATAAAACTTACGCGCTGTATCCACTGCTTTTTAAAATATTGCAAAAACCGATGAAATATTGACTCGTTAGCTGTCTCAGCTTCATGACGAAGCACATTGTATAGTGGTATGATATTTTCTGGTGGCAATAAGGGCAAACATAAAAATTTATAATAAATGCGTTCCAGTTTTTTGTCGCCACGAACGCAATAAAAAAAATCTGGTATTTTGCTGGCTTGCCTTTTTATTGCCTGGCAATAATGGAACCAGCAAGAGTATAAATTAGCTGTCGGACATATTATACGTAACGCGTTCCTCATCGACATTTCATAATCCGTGATGAACGAATTACATTCTAATGATATAATATTATTATTAATAAACTGGAAAACTTCTGAATAACATTTTTCTGATTTTTTAGACATAAGTATGAAAATAAATGGAATGACCTAAAATTTGAAATAAATAAAAACATAATTATATTCTATATGATTATATATTCTTCATAATTAATTTATTTCAATAAAAATTCAAATGCATATAAAGTTATTGCTTACCTGATACATATATTTAATGTAAATGATCAGAAATTGTTTGAAGCACGAAACTGGGCATATTTAAAATGTTGCATCCATTAGATATTGTCGTCGTTCTAGTTGAATGTGATTTTTAATGAGCTCAATTACATTTTCGGAAGCGAAAATGCAATAAACGAACCCATCGTCATCACTTCGAAAACATCCTTTATAAAAATCAGTTTTATTAGAATGTATACTTCTACCAAAAGTTTGCATAATTTCTGGTATATCATAAGATTGTATAATGTCCTCATATGATTTCGGGTTGATTTTGAAAATTATATTTCGTATTTGTAATAAATTTCGTTTCATTGTATTGAAATTTAAATCATCTGTAGTTTCTTGATATCTAATAATCAAAAAAGTCACATTTAATTTTAAAAACACTAAAAATATCGACAATAAAATCTATTTAAGTACAGACATAATTAAAAGTAAAAAAAAAGTACTTACTTTTGACAAACCGTATTAAATATTTCTCTAACATTTCCAATTGTCGTTGATGTACTAACTAACTCATTTGCCTCAGCACATTTCATTTTAATATTATTTATCACTTCTAATTTGTTGAATTGTTCTTCTTGGTTATGCAAATGACAATGTTCGATAAAGTTTTTAACCCGGTTGTAAATATTATTTGTATTAATAGCAACACGAGCTTTACATTCATTTAAATTGCATTTGTACACTGCATGTGTTTTATTTGTATAAGTTTTTTTATATAACTGTTTTTCCGTTGATAAATATAATAATTTAGAATTACTTCTTTTACCAGAAATGTACTGATATTCCATTTTATTATATTGTATATGTATTGTACTATATATCAAAAATAAGAAAATCGAAGCAAAATTAATCCTTATTATAATCCTTACATAATGCACAACTAAATAGCTACAATAAACTACAAAAATAATTGGTTAACTGCGTTTAACAATTTCGTATGAAAAAAAAAAACAAAAAAAAAACAATGAATTAACAGTTAGTTTACATAATACATAAACATACAATTTGCCGTTTTGTTTTAAGTGTCTTCTTCTTCTAGGATATTCTCGCAAACATAGGTCTTATTCTATTATGCAGTCTCTCTTTACTATATTCTGTTCAAAAAATGAAATAAAATTTGCCTTTTTTAAATCATTTTATAAAATGCATTAGGAAAAGTGTTCAAAAAATGAAATAAAAATTGTGTTTTTTAATTCATTTTGCATTTTGACATGTTCCTACATGTTTCTCAAAATCGCTTTTTTTAATTCAGAAAATTTTGTTTAAAAAGTGAATTAAAAAATGTTTTCTTTTTCATACAAAAATCGCATTTTTTAATTCATTTTTGATCACATTTTTTAATTCAGCCTTTTTTAATTCGTGTAGCCGCGCAACACTCATGTGATATGTCTTATTCGAAGTCAACGAAGTCGTTAGTTGTAACGGGGACGCATAAATGTGAGTTGTGTTTGGGTGAGCATTATTTTTCTAATTGTGATAAATTTAAGCATATGACGATCAACGAACGCCGGGACTGTGTGAAGGCAAAGGGTTGTTGCTTCAATTGTTTAAGGGCGAATCATGCGGTATTCAAAGGCAAGGCAAAATGCACGATTTGTCAGAGGAAACACAACACATTGTTACATTCAGCTGATGATTCTGAAAAACCGTACTTGTCAAACAATCAGAGAGATTCTATCGAAAATGATCCGAAAAGAAATGCACAACCTCTGACTACAAATGAGCAATCCGTGGTCTATCAAGCAGTTACTACTTTAAATACATATAGGTATATTTTCCTAACGGCTGGATCTTAATATTTCCTCTAGTTTTCGGGTTTGGCAGCCAATAAAACTAATTTTTAATATTTATACCGATGTTTCGATAATTTTATTATCTTCTTCAGGTCTACAACGGTTTTAACAATACATACATACAAAGTTTATTAAAATATATAGAAATTACTATGCCATACTCCGACTTACCGTTAAATATATATATATAAATTTGAAGAAAATTTCTTGTCATACGAACTTGTAAACAGAAATTAAAATTTTTTCAACAAACGACAAATTGATTCAAATTGGATGACTACAATCAAAATATTTTTAGTAAACAAACTTTTTGAATTTTGAATTTCAAGAATCTACAAACGATTTATATTTTGGGAATTTAGATATAAAATCAATGATGCCAGAATAAATTTGGTTAAGATCGTCAGTATCACTCTTTTTGTTGACAACAATTTCATTATTACCAATAATGTGAGCCATTTCCAAAAATAAACGATTTTTATACAATTTTTCACTGTCCAAAATTTTTACCTCATCAAATTTAAATGTGTGTCCAGTATCAGAGAAATGCTGGCATAATGTAGTAGCTTGAGAATTTCTGATAGGTGGTTTGACGTCCGATTTATGTTTTTTTTCATCAAGAAATATATGACGGTAAACCGAAAATTGGCCAGTTACACATCAAAGAAAATATTCCTGACACGATGTAGAAGGTATGGTGTGTTTCCTAAACATATTATTAATAACGTGAATTGCCTGCCTGTTCACAAATACAGAACCGAATATGCCATTCAATAATAAAATTCAAAATTTATTGGAAAATTTTAAAAGAAAAATCCTGAATGTCGAAATTGAAGTTACGTTTTGGAAAATAAAAGATTTCAATCGTATTATTTCGGCCCACAAATATGAACTGAACCAATTAGATTTAGACGGACGGTTTCTCCAAGAATTTTATGCTACACAGGACCAATTATTATGTAATTTACTAAATTCTTTTTTAAACGTTGTAAATAGGAAGTTCGATGCCATACGCAATCATCAAAATCGCACTTTTGATATTGCACACAATAATGCGTGCCGAAACATAAGTAATGTTGATGTTCCAAACGAAGTCTTGGATATTGTGAGCTTGGGACCAAAATTTAATTTGCCATTTTTTAATAAGGAAGATATTCCGGCGTTTAAAATTTTGGCTCAAACAGAATCAATTATTCAAGAAATTGATGGTGAACATCAACAAAACGTCGCAAGGTTTCAAGTTTGCAATGTTTTTCAAAATTTCTTGTCGCGGAATTGTACCCTAACAATGAAAGAAAAACATTTAAAACATTTGACAATTGAAACAAAAAAATTTTTGAGACACAATCAAAATATTATTATTTTAAGTGCGGATAAAGGAAATATGTCGGTGATAATGTTAAGATCAGAGTATGAGGACAAAATTAAAAATTTGGTGAGCGATCAAAATACATATAAAACATTAAACAGGGACCCCACACTTTCACTACAAAATTTGAACAACAACAAAATTAAAAATTTATTTTTAGACAATCATATTGACCGGGAAACTAAGACCAAGCTTACGACCTACTCTTCAGTTGTACCTAAATTATACGGACTTCCCAAAATCCATAAACTGGATCATCCACTTAGGCCTATTGTATGTTTCATAAATAGTCCTACATATCAAACATCGAAATATTTAGCTGAAACGTTGAAAAGTTCAATTGATAATCGGAGGTACAATTGTAAAAATTCGTACGAATTAGTAGATTTCGTAAAACAACAAAATATTCCAAATCACTATGTATTAATAAGCTTGGACGTAGTTTCCTTGTTCACCAATATTAAGATTGATTTGGCTGTAGAAACAATTTCAGATAGGTGGTCAATGATAGAACCACATACCAGAATACCCAAAATAAAATTTCTAGATATTCTAGAATTTTGTTTAAAATCAGGATATTTCAGCCTGTTTAACAACTATTTTAAACAAATAAATGGCATTGCAATGGGTTCGCCTCTATCTCCAGTAGTGGCTGATGTCGTTAATGGAAGTGCTACTTGACACCGTCTTGAGCTCAATTGATTTTAATATTTTATTTATTAAAAAATACGTCGATGATTTATTGTTATGTGTACCTGATGATAAAATTGGTTGCATACTTTTAAAATTTAATAGTAATCGTTTTGGTTTAGAATTTACTTTAGAAATGGAAGCGGATAATAAATTACCTTTTTTGGACACAATATTAGTTCGGAAGAATAACGGTCAAATTGATACTATTTTGGTACGCGAAAAATTTATCGTCCGGTCGAATTCTTAATTTTAATAGTTTTCACCCTTTAAGTCAACGAATTAATACGGCATTTGGTTTCGTCTACAGAGTTAAAAAATTAACCACAGATGTCACAGTTGATACCAATCAAATTATAAGGGATTATCTGATCAATAATAAATACCCGAAACATTTGATCAACAAATTAATCAATCAGTTTGATCAAACTAACAGTGGACAAATGGTTAGTACGGTCGGTACCAATAACAATGTTCATCAAAATTTAATTTATAAATCATTTTATTACATTAAAAATCTCAGTGACCAAATTTCCAGCACATTGCGCAAATTCAATATAAATTGTAAAATTACATTTTCAGCGGCTAACTCTATCCGTAACATCTTTAGCCAAATCAAAGATATCACACCTAAATTAATTCGTTCGAATATTGTATATTTAATTCCATGTAACCATTGCCAATTGAAATATATCGGTACCACGAAACAATTCAATTATTAAAAAATCAAATTTCACAACATAAATCGGACGTGAAACCACCTTTCAGAAATTCTCAAGCTACTACATTGTGCCAGCATTCCTCTGATACTGGACACACATTTAAATTTGATCAGGTAAAAATTTTGGATAGTGAATAATTGTATAAAAATCTTTTATTTTTGGAAATGGCTCACATTATTGGTAATCATGTAATTGTTGTCAACAAAAAAGAGTGATACTAACGATCTTAACCAAATTTATTCTGGCATCATTGATTTTATAGATGGCATCATTGAGTTTGTAGATTCTTGAAATTTCAAATTTCAAAAGTTTATTTACTAAAAATATTTATATAATTTATTCTGGCATCATTGATTTTATATCTAAATTCCCAAAATATAAATCGTTTGTAGATTCTTGAAATTCAAAATTCAAAAAGTTTGTTTACTAAAAATATTTTGATTGTAGTCATCCAATTTGAATCAATTTGTCGTTTGTTGAAAAAATTTTAATTTCTGTTTACAAGTTCGTATGACAAGAAATTTTCTTCAAATTTATATATATATATATTTAACGGTAAGTCGGAGTATGGCATAGTAATTTCTATATATTTTAATAAACTTTGTATGTATGTATTGTTAAAACCGTTGTAGACCTGAAGAAGATAATAAAATTATCGAAACGTCGGTATAAATATTAAACATTAGTTTTATTGGCTGCCAAACCCGAAGACTAGAGGAAATACTTTAAATACAACTATTTTACCAACAGCTGTGGTCCAGATTGTGGATCAATTTGGTATAGAACATGAATGTCGAATATTATTGGATTTTGGATCCATGTCTTCTTTTATCAGCGAAAAGTTCTGCAATAACGATTGTACGAACAATTGTATCTGGAATTGGCAAAATAGTATCACAGGTATCCTGTGCCGAAGTAGAGGTGAACCTAAAATCAAAGTATGATGAAAGAAATATTCCTGTCGTTGCATTAGTATTAGCAAATTTGTGCACGCAATTACCAAATCGCTCAATTGAATCGAACCATATTCAGTGTTCTGTATTTTTAGCCGATCCCTGTTATAACAAAAGTAGTCGAATTGATATGATCCTCGGAGTGCAAATCGTGTTTAATTCATTATTGAGTGGCAAATTAAAAATCAACGACGAAATCATGGCTGTGGAAACTATTTTTGGATGGGTGCTCGGTGGAGAATTAACCCATTTGAATGAGACTCAGGCATTCCATTGTGATTTCGACATAGATCAGTCGATCGAGTAGATAACTTGCTCCAAAAATTCTGTGAAGTTGATAAATTACCCGAATTTCAGGGTCTGACTGACGAAGAAACCTATTGCGAAAAATACTTCAAGGAAACTACAAGAAGAAATAATGATGGGCGATTTATTGTGAAGTTGCCTACGAATCAGAATATTGATACATTAGGGTCATCAATGAATTTAGCGTTGAGTCGACAAGCATCTATGGAGAAGAAAATTGTTCGTTATGAAGCATTTGGTGCCGCGTATACAAAGTTCAAGGAGGAATATATTAAGTTAGGCCATATGGTGCAAGATAAACGTGATGTTGGCAGGAATTATTTACCACACCACGGCGTAACAAAAGAGTCTAGTACCACAACAAAACTTCGTGTTGTGTTTGACGCCTCTGCTAAAACCGGAAGCGGAATATCCTTAAATGAAACACTGATGAGAGGTTGTTGTGAATCACTCACAACATTTTATCCGAATTGTGAACCATGCACGCAAAATTAATATGTATTGTAAACCATGCGCACATATAATTCTCATAACTGTAGGAGTTAGAAAAAAAATATCATATGAAGAAATTAAGTGATTGAACTTAAGAAAATGCGATAAGACATAGAACAACAAATTTATCGAGAAACACAAAATGCTTAGTAGTGATAAAAAATAGTTCAACACAACAATGTATCAAATAACTTTAAACAATGAAAATTTATAAATTTATGAAAAGTGCAAACTTCGAAAATTGTAATAAGCATGCTGAAATAAGAGTAAATGACTTTTGTAGCATTACAACAAAAGTTATATGTAGCAATATTGTTGTTTGTGTAAAACATTACACACCTTTTTAGTATATAAGAACATGGAATTTTAACCAAATGATGAATTGTATTTTCTTAGCTCGTCAAGCAAACACTGTATATTTTTAAATAATTGTATCTTCGAACTTATCCAGAAAACATTAAAATAATTGTAATTGTAGTCTTCAACTTGTAAACATAAATAATAAAGAAAAGAAAAAGTAAAACCCAGCGTTTCCATAATATAAATCCAGGGAATAATCCGGCAACAAGATCCAGTCGAATTGTAAGTATTCCAGCTAGTAACCATTACGCCCAGGCCTTGATTCAAAGCCGACAAAAGAACATATAAGTGCAACGCACAAGTTTCATTTGTTGGTTATTGTCCAAGGTATCCGATTAGCACTAATAATACCGTGCCTAAGTGGCATTTCTTAATTTATAACGAAAAGTTTGTATAATTCCGGTAATAGCCCCCACCAGTGGTAAGCTCGGAATTATCGAATCTATTTCATTTCTTAACAAAATAAACAGCCAGTTTAAATAGAAAGTAGGGCGATAGCAATTAAGTGAACTAGAATTAGATATAATAAAGTATAAATATATAACGATATAATATTGAAGATATATAACAAGGTGCAATCAAGCAAGCGTCATGGCTGGTCTCCACTTGTATATTTTTCTCGTGACAAAAAATAAATGACAAAAGGCTCGTGACATTTTTTGTACAACTACTAATATAAAGAATGTAACTAATTTCTCTCTTTGAGAATAAAAAAAAAATTGAATTTGGTTCGTTTTTCGAATAATACAATTTTTGGCATATTACTTTTGTATTCCACGATTTATTATTTATGTTTTATTTTAATAACACAAATTTTATTACATTTTCACCTAAAATTTATTAAAAGGTCAAAATTTTGTCAAAAAACATGAAAATTTC
This sequence comes from Tipula vernalis, assembly GCA_958295665.1. Lineage (NCBI taxonomy): Eukaryota > Metazoa > Arthropoda > Insecta > Diptera > Tipulidae > Tipula > Tipula vernalis. Next base: position 227,143,043 of record OY282559.1, on the reverse strand, counting down.
ATTTTATTTGTCAAAATATTCAACATAAAATGACATGAAATTGAGCATAAAATAAAATTTATGCTCAAATGGCACGACGTCATGACAAAAATTTTGAATATTCTGATCTTTTCCTCTTGACAAAATTTTAATGCGCATGCTCAAATCAATTTTTGTGTATGTATTTTGGAAAATGTACTAAAAATTGTCACGAGGAAAAAAATGGACTAAATTTTTTTTTTGTCAAGAGAAAAATACGAAAGTGGAGACCAGCCATCATTGTACGAAATATTGCTACGGTTTAGAGAGTTCAGCTGAGCCAGATTTTGGTACAACCCGATGACTGCAGATTACAACAAATTATTTGGAGAGCTAGCACTGATGAATCAATGAAATATTATGAGCTGAAGACACTGACATATGGGATAAAATCTGCTCCGTATATTGCAACACGAGTTTTAGAGGAGCTAGCGAGTTTGAGGGAAAGAGAAAACCCGGAAATTTCAAGTACATTACGGAATCATACATACATTGATGATGTCATGTTTGGTGCGAGCTCTGTAAACGAAGCTAATGAGAAGAGATCTGATTTAACCAAGGTGTTAGCTGGTGCGGGTATGAAGTTAAGGCAGTGGGTATCTAATTCAGAGGAGCTGTTAAGTCAAATTCTCGTTCAAGATAAGGAAAGTTTGACAAATCAATTTGACGATGATTCGGTCAGCACCAAGGTATTAGGATTGCAGTGGAACCCAGTAGAAGATATATTCAGCTATAACATCATATTAGGAAAATACATACCAACGAAACGTGGATTTTTGTCGGAGAGCAGTCGTATTTTTGATCCAATTGGGTTGGGTGGTTAATGCCGGTAGTTATCAAGATCAAAATGATGTTTCAAGAGCTGTGGTTGAAACCGATTGGCTGGGACGACACATTACCCGAACTAGTTGAATCTGAATGGCTTGCAGTACGTGGTAAACTTCAAGAATTAAGAAGGATAAGAATTCCTCGATGGCTTCAAATATCAAGCGGCACGGAATTGCATGGGTTTTGCGATGCTAGCAAGCGCGCATATGCTGCAGTCGTCTACGCTAAACACAAGAATATTTGCGGAGAAGTACACATTCAACTAATTGCAGCCAAATCAAAGGTCGCGCCAATCAAAACTTTGTCGATTGCACGATTGGAACTCTGCGCGGCATTGCTATTAGTTCAATTAATGAAGTCCATTGAGAAGACACTCTACGCAAACATAAGCAACAAGTTTTACTGGACCGATTCTACAATAGTGTTGGACTGGCTTACTGATATGCCAAGTACCGCTTGGAAGTTTTTGTAGCGAACAGAACATCGAAAATACTGGAAGAGACACGGAGAGAGCATTGGTATCATGTCCAAGCAACAGTTATGCTGCTGATTGTGCATCCAGAGGATTATTGCCGGGAAAGCTGGTACAATGTGAACTGTGGTGGAATGGTCCATTGTGGTTGAAAAATGAGGAAGATTGGCCTAAACAACGGATAATTGCAATCAACGAAACAATCTTGCTAAATATAAAACCGCAAGCAAATTGGTTAGAAGATTTGGCTGCTCGTGTTTCATCATTTCATAAAATATTAAAAATTGTCGCGCGAATTAAACAATTTTTAAAAAATGCAAAGTCGAGTAACAAATGTGGTCGAGTAATTGGTGTAATAACGTGCGAGGGTATTGCTGAGGCCGAATTATTGTGTTGGCGATTCCTTCAAACCCAATTAATGAAAGAAGACATTGGTCATCTAGTAAAAGCTGAAGCAGTTAAATCTAATCTTCGTTTTTTAAACCCATTTATGGATCATGACGGAGTTGTTCGAGTTGGGGGTAGCCTACAGAACGCAAATGTTGCCGAAAATGTGAAACATCCTATTATCATTCCTCCAAAAACAAGATTAGCAAAACGTTTGGTTGCGCAGTTCTTGTTGGGGCTTTTGCGACAAAAATATTGGCTCATACGGGGTAAAGATGTCGTCAAAGGGGTTTTTAGACATTGTACAACATGTTTTAAGATAAATCCAGTTCCAATGGTACAACAAATGGGCAACTTACCATCATATCGTGTCGAACATATACGCCCATTCATCAACGTGGTCAAAGGCCTTCTAAAATATACGTTTGCCTGTTTGTGTGTGAAAGCACAAAAGCCGTGCACATTGAATTAGTGTTGGATTTGACCACTGGCGCATTTTTGGCTGTTTTTCGAAGATTTGTTGGACGTCGAGGATTGCGTACGGATATATATTCCGATTGCGGTAGCAATTTCTTTGGAGATAATAGAGAGCTGTTAAATTTATTCAAATTTATAAAGGAAAATAATACATTAATTTATTATTCTTTATTAAAGGACAATATACAATGGCATTTTATGCCCCCAAACGCTCCACATTTTGGAGGCCTTTGGGAAGCAGCAGTAAAGGCGTTTAAATACCATTTCAAACGAGTGATTGGTTCGACGGTATTGACGGTGGAAGAAATGATGACACTTTCCATTGAGATTGAGGCTATAATGAATTCACGTCCATTGTGTGGTATACCTGATAGCCCACATGATATCCTGACTCCAGCTCATTTTTTGTTGGGACATTCAATGGTTTTGGTTCCAGAGGCTGACTTGAAGCGATGCCCCATCAACAAGTTGGATAGATGGCAATTAATCCAGCAGCGAAAACAGCATTTTTGGACAAGGTGGTCGATTGAATACTTGACTTCTTTGCAATCCCGATACAAATGCGAAACTATAAAGGAAAATATTCAAATTGATGACGTCATGCTGATTATAGACAATAACTTACCTCAAACAAAATGGCGTATGGGTAAGGTTGTTGATGTAATACATGGCAGTGATGGTTTGGTGAGAGTAACAAACATACGGACAAAATCAGGAGTGTTCAAAAGGCCGATACACAAGCGATATAGACTTCCAATTGAATCAAGGGATTCAATGCCGGGAGAATGCTCAAAATGATGTCGAGCGATGAGCAATGTTTACCTGCAAAGAAAATTAAACCAAATTAAATCTCTAAAATTATTATAAAGTAAAACTTAGTAATAATACTTATCTTTGATTATCCGATTAGAATTCTTTGATATCATCTAAAGTAAAGTACATCATAATTTTTGTGGTCATAATGTTTGCAAAACATTTGACAATTTATAAAATTTATTAATTTATATACATATGTAACTAGTTTTGATTTTTATATGTTATTCAATTTGACATAAGTTTTTTGTTGATGTTTGCAGTTCAGTGACTTTTTTTATGTCCTAAGGGTTAAAACACATGGGCAGAATTCTGCAAGCAGAATAATTAGAATACACACGTTTATATGGCATGAAATACATGGATTCTGCTTTACGAGCAGAATTCTTCTTTGTGTCTCTATTTCTAATTTTTCTGCCGCAGAACCGGCTGACAACATATAAAAAAAAAAAATAAGAATCGCTACTATGTTCATGCTATTATTTTCTTTATTTTTTCTTTTTTGTTTGTTAAAATGTCAAAAATTTATGACATTTCTAAAAATGGAGGAAAAACTTATAGAGTTTGTGCGGAAACATAAATGGTTATACGACAAAAAAGATGCCAAATATAAAAATGTGTATTGCCGTGATAAATTATTTAACGAACTGGCTGTACAACTAAAAGTTCCACGTAAGTAGTTTTAGTATTTTTAGTTTTATTTCGATTTGCCAAAGAGCGGTAAAAAACAACAACAATACCATGTCATTTTTTGATTTTAATCAACTTTTATTGCTGTTTTCTGATAAATCGAATTTAAATCCTAAACGATAAATCCTTATAAATATGTATTACATATAAATAACATTTTTATGTTTTATTTTTAGTTGAAAAGGTCAAACAGCGTTGGAAAACTTTGAGGGACAAATTTCATCGAGAAATTAAAAAGGCAACAGGAACTTCAGGAAGTGAAGCAACCAGCCCCAAAAAGGAATGGAAGTGGCTGGAACCTTTGATGTTCCTTAAGGATGTGGACAGTGTAAATGAAAGGTAAAACCTAAAAAAAAATTATTCCAAAATATTTGATTTAACCTTTTATCCTTCATTCTGTATTTGTAGAACCGTGGGTAATTATCCCAAGATTGACGATGGAGAGGAAGATTTTTTCGAAGACTTTGAATTTTTAAGTTACGGGGACACCCAAACTAGCGAATCTTCAGTAGGAACGTCCACGTCTAGAATACCCACGTCTAGAACGCCCACGTCTAGAACGCCCACGTCTAGAACGCCGACTTCAAAAAAATGTAGTAACGTAGACTCTGCATTAGAGTCGGCCACAAAAGTAATGATCGAAATGATATCTTTAGCTAAAACAACATTTGCAGTTCCACAGCCGCCGGAATCGCTAGCTCAAATTTTTTTTAAAGGGATCGCTGCCCAAGTGGACCAGGTAAATATATCTCCAATGAGATTTGCACTGTTACAGATGGAGGTCCTTAGTGTAGTGACACAAAATTTATACCGAGATGAATAAATAAAATATAATTAAACTGTTTTTATTAAAACCAAAATGTTTTATTTACATATTTTCTGAATTAGGTACATTATTAAGATAACCTTTTAAATGATCTCTGATTGAAAATGCATCCCTTGTTGAGTTAAATCGCATTGCAAATCTGTATTGTGGCAAAGGGTTGACTTCTTGTCGCCAGCTGCCTTCTAATAGATCCCCTTCATTATTGAAATGGTCGACAAAGTTATTAGGAATATAGTTCGAGGAATCGTGCAGTTTGATGAAATTATGTAGCACTACTGTTGCTCGAACAATTTTCTCGGCGTTCTCTGGAAACACGCTTAGCGAATTTGTAAGAACGCGAAATTTCGCAGTCAAAATGCCAAACGTGTTTTCTATTCTAACTCTAGCTGAGCATAATTTTTTATTAAAAACTTCCTTGTCCTTTGAAAGAAGCCGCCCAGGATATGGTCGCATCAAATTTTTACGTAATGGGAAAGCTACATCCCCGATGAAATAGCACGGGAATTCCTCATTGGTATTTGGCAATATCATTGTTTTTGGAATATTAATATTGCCATTTAAAATCTGTTCGCCAAATGCACTTTTTTGCAGAATTCCACCATCACTTTGGCTGCCATATGCTCCGATATCAAGAGCCGAAAACAAATAATTGCTGTCGCAAACAGCCGTTAGCACGATACTGTTGTATTTTTTATAGTTGTAATACAACGATCCACCGTCTGGTGGGCGTTTGATAGCAATATGTTTGCCGTCGATTGCTCCAACTACATGACATGGTGCTTTTATAAAAATCTTCTGCTGTTTTTTGCCACTCCTGCTCTGTAGGAGGTGACAAGTAAATGTCGCGCAATTGCTCCCAAATTACTTCACATACTTCAAGTATAATTCCACGGATGGTTGATACACCTATTCTAAACGACCACGCCAACATCTGCCAGACTGCACCGTGTGCCAAATATCTGAAATTAAATACACATATTTATAATTGACTACACAATATTTTACATCACTAAATGTTTGTTTTTGTTTTAAAAATATATACTTACACTAATGTGATCTGATCACTAATCGGCATTCCGGATCAATCGAATTTCGAACCACATTTTCTTTTTTAAGTATGGGTTTAACAAATTATTTAAATTTTCAAATTGTGGTATGCCCATATGCGTCGCTTTTCGAAACTGCTGCTCATCTTTTTCTTTAACCACAAGAAAAATTTTAGAAAAAAAGCCCTGTAGCTCCCTTTCATTCTCCGTAAAAATAAACCGGGTCCACATTCGCCTATTTTTCGTTTTATGCTTCTCACACAACTTTTTAACAACGTTTAAGTATGCACAGTAGCACAAATAAATAATTAGCATTTCATTAAAATAATCAAATTTAATTAATGAATTCCTTTAAAAAAAAAAATCGCATACAAAACACAACTAAACACTTTGACAAATCAAAATAGAAATAAAAAAAAATTCTGTTTGTCAAAAAAATCTGCTCATGTGTTTCACCTGAAATTCTGCCGGCAGCGCTGCTAGCAGAAATTCTGCCCATCTGTTTTAAGCATAAATGTTATCACACTGCTGCGAAATAGCGTACGATATAACTGTCTCTTTTCTTTAGTATAGTCAATTTATAATAAGATATTTATTCTATTAAAAACTTCACTTTTGCTTTTGGAACTGAAGGACAAACATTAAATAAAAAAAAAGAGAAATAATCGCGGCGTCGACCAGTTCATTAATTCAGTTTTACATTTACTTACGCTCAGCAGATTTTCGGATAATTAAGAATAAATCAAATTAATAATTAAAAATCACAAAAATAAATTATACGTTGCATTAAACGAGTGTTTTAATATTTCGTTGTGGAAGCGAGTACTCTTTTCAATTGCAAGTTTGTACATTGTTTCGTTGTGAAAGTACAATAAAATACACCCTCTTTAAACAAACGTGTAGGTATAGAGTACGAGTTACATGAAAACTTGTATACGAACGAATTTCAAAACCATTCCATACGTTTTGTGTTTGTAATTCAAACACCTCATTCTCACAAAAAGATCGTCATAATTAAAACCCAACCGACACAATTGTGTAGCTGGACTTTAAGATGTCGTTAATTCAACGATGATTAAATGATAATTAATTTTCATAAAATTCTAGTATGTTTATAACAATGCACTAGATAAATGTAGATAAAATCAATAAATTTTATAAAATTAAAATGTTTTTGATGGTAAAAAGGAACCCACACATTTGTGTGGGTTGGCCCTTTACTAATCTATTTTCCATTTTACTTAAACGAATCTGAAAACCAAATTAGAATAAAAAAATCGTTCTTTTGTACTTTTATTTCAGTAGTTTTTACAAAACTTTACATCACATTTATTAATTCAGATTTCAATATCTTAAATAATATAAAAAATCACAAAATTAATTTTTAAAATAAATTGCTAAGAACAATTTGTTTTTGGCCGGAAGGCACAAATAAATCTTCCTAATTATGCAAATTATTTTCGCAAGATTTTTCAATCCTTTTACAAGTACCAAATAAATTTTTTTGATAAATACTGTTGATAACAAAATTGTTCAAAATTTTCGGTAAAAGTGTTGTTCAGTTGTTTTGTCATGTTAAAAAATTTCGAGGTTGGCACTTTTAACCCACCATTAACCGTATTTTCAAATCGACGTTTTAAAATTTATAAATCGTCTGCAGCATATTGAGAGTGTTGTCAAGCCATAAAAATTTCGCAACGTGAACACTTAAACTTCTTGAGAAAATCTTGTGCTATGTGTCCCGTAAAATAATGCATTGATATGTTGTTAATTGTGGGTTCTATGTATTCTGGGTTATTTGATTAACAACTTCAATGTCAGAATCATCATATTCACAAAAATTTGTATTTTCAATTTTTTCGTCGTGTGAGCCTGGAGGCAAGCATCCCTAAGCATCGTATAGGCAGCATCCCTAAGTATCGTATCATAAAAATTAATTAATTTTAAAAGTACCTTATAGTACATTAGGATGATAACATTCATAAGGATCTAAAAATGGAATTGGTCAGTAAAGAAATTTAGAAATATGCGAGGAAATACGGACGGCGCGGCGCCCTAGTCAACATGAAAATGCGGATTTGCGTCATATCAACCCTAACACAGTAAGACGGCTTCGATGAACGAAGCCCTTAGTACTAGGGCAGCTAAATTAATAAAGTAACCAACTTGGAGCTTACCAATGGGTTATATTCCTCAAACAGTTAACAACATTTAATATAGATAAATTACTAGATACATTTGTTAAATAAAAAAAATAAAACATAAAGTATAATAAATAATAATAGGCAAAATTTTAAATCTAGTGCTGACTCTCAATCGAGTTAACAATCTTCCTCCCGGATCTCAAATTATATTAAACCGTTTGAAGCCAGCAAGTACTTCTCTACGCCAGATGAGTTTTAATTTCACTAGCTCAAATGATGATTACTCAAATTACCAATTTCGATTAACCCTTATGTCTATGGTGGGTTACCTGGGTAACCTTTTCGGCTTTCGGTACTTCGGATGTTTAATTACGAGTTACCCGGGTAACCTTATGCAAAATAGAAGAAAATGGAATTTATTTCTTATACAAATAAAAAACCGGTTTCTAAAATTCAATAACATTTCATTTTATATATTTTAAAAATTAAAATAATAAAAATTTTAAATAAAAAAAAAAAACAAAAAATATATTTATTCGGAACAAGCCACACATTTTGTTGTAACAACAGAGTGTTCATCACAAATGGGAAGGTTGCACATCGTACAGCTTTCACAAGTTTTCCGTTTTCTCTTGGGGGTTGAGTTTTTGCAGATAACACAATCTTCTACAACTGCAATTCGACCCGAAGCATCCCTTAGAGGGCTTGGCGTTTCCAACCACTGATTAGGAATTGGTTTTCCAAACATATACTCTAACCCCGATTTTGTTGAAAATCCTCTGATACAATTTGGAGTGCTTCGCCAACTGTTTTTAAAGGTCTTCTGGAAAAATTGTTCGTGGCCTGAGATTGAGCATTGGCCTGAGATTGATGCTGAAATGTCAACTATATTGAAAAAAATGCCATGGGCGATCTTTGGGTTTTCCTTTTTACCGTGTAGCGCGACACCAACTTGTTCATGTTGTCGACCGCTACCGTAGTACTATTATAATAATGTATAATATCTGGTTTATTGAGTGAGCCTGACGTTGAATCACAATGGTACATCGTTGACAAAAGTATATTGGCTTTGTTTTTTTTAGGCACATACGAACATAAGTTAATATTATCTGAACTAAATCCAAATACCGATAACATTTCCGGTCGCGAATTAGATGGAAGCATTTCTTTAGGTAAAAAAGGCTGGTTCTTCTTCACCGTACTAACAATTGAAAGGTCCCACGACAACAAAAGCCTAAGGACAATGTAGTAAAAAAATTATCAGTCACTACATAAATGACTACAAATATCGCTCAGTAATTATATCTGGAAAATAAATACAACAGAGCCTGAAGACTATAAAGCTCTAGCTAACAAATTAAATGCTGATGGTCACCAGTGGTACACTTACGAGGATAAAAATAATCGTTCAATTAAAGTAATGGCAAAATGTCTACACCCAACTTGTTCAAAAGAGGAAATCATTGAGGACCTGAAAAACAGAGGCCTGAAAATATTTGATGTAGTTAACATCATCAGAAAAGGGAGACGAGAAAACAGGAAGGGAAAGGCTGAAATCACAAGAAGAGGTCTCCCACTTTTCATGCTAACCTTCGACAACCAAGAAAAAATCGAAAATATTTATAATATTAAGGCTATCCTTAACCTCAGAGTTAAAATAGAAACACCGAGAAAGGTCACTCGGCAAATTCCGCAATGTAAAAACTGCCAAGATTATAATCATACACAAAAATACTGCCATCGAGAAGCAAGATGTGTTAAATGCGCAGGAAAACATGCAGGAAATGGCTGCATAATTTCCCGAAATACAACACCGAAGTGTATCAACTGTAATGGCCAGCATCCAGCCAATTACAGAGGATGCGAAGTTTCAGTAGAACTGCAAAAAATGAGAGATAAAATACGTAAACCAGTTACATCAAGAAATGTACAAACTATCAAAAAAACCACAAAGAGAGCGAGTAAATGAAAGCGTTACTTATGCTCAAATAGTTCAGCAAACAGAGCAAAAACAGACTAAAGTGGATCTCGTTTTACAGGACGTACTGAGAAATCTAGAGAACCTCAACAAAAGACATACTTCGCAGGAAATGAGCCTGCAGAACGCACTAGAAGGAATGAAATCACAAACTAGTATCAATAAAAGAGTAGAAGAAAACCTTGATCGAGTGTATCAAAATATAAATTATATAAAATCGAGTTATAAACCAAAGAAATGAAAAACATTACGAATTGTAACCTGGAATGCAAATGGGCTATTGCATTACATTCAAGAACTAGATATATTTTTAAACATGAATTATATAGATATATGTCTTATATCAGAAACTCATTTCACCAAAACTTCATTCTGTAAAATAAAAGGATATAAAATTGCTACCATGCATTACATTCAGAGAACAAAGCTAGAGATGGATCAGCTATCCTCATAAAAGATTATATAAAGCATAACGAAGAACTTAAAGTTGAGAAGCGTTCCATGTAAGTCACAACAATCAAAATACAAATAAAAATATTAAAATCTGCAGTATCTCAGCAATCTATTGCCCCCCAAGATACAATCTCAAACAAGTAGATTATACTAATCTTCTCATAACATTAGGAAGTGTCTTTTTAATTGAAGGTGACTATAATGCAAAAAATACCTATTGGGGATCACGGTTACCGACCGCTAAAGGAAAAGAACTGTTCGCAGCAGGCAAACAACTAAAATGCGATTTTCACTCGGGCGGTACACCAACCTATTGGCCCTCGGATATCGCTAAGACTCCAGATCTTATAGACTTCTTTATTACAAGAGGGAGTTCAGATAATTATATCCATACAGAGAACAGTGAAAGTCTATCATCAGATCATTCACCAGTAATTATGATACTTAGCCAAACAATTATTATGAAAGAGAGCAACCTGAAATTAACGAGGTTCAAAACCAATTGGGATCTCTTCCAAACACGGTTAACAGAAAGAATTAATTTGCAGAACCCAATACAGGGACCAGTCCAAATAGAAGACGAACTAGATAAGCTCATCCATAATATGCAAAGTGCTGCGTGGGAAAGCACTCCTAATAACAATCAGGAAATGAAGCGCAATGTGAACTTCTTAAAAATAAAAGAAAAGCACGGAAGAATTGCCAAAAACATCAAAACCCGGAAAATAAGAGGGTATTTAATCATTTGTGTAACAAATTAAAATATCTAATAAAAGACAATCAGTCAGTTAATAAATACCTCAGCACTCTAACTGGGCAAAAAGATACTGATTATTCACTATGGAAAGCAACAAAGAATCTTAAAAGACCCAAACTTCAGGTTCCTCCAATTAAAAATAAAGAAAATTGGGCTCGAAATGCTAAACAAAAAGCAGATTTGTTTGTAAATCACCTTGAAGAATCATTCCAACCTTACCCAAAACAAACGGAAGAGGAAAATATTACCCCGATAAATAAACAGAATGAAATAAAAATTACACCTATAACATTGAAAGAACTAAAATGGGAAAGCAAGAATAATATGAATGCGTATAAGGCTCCAGGATATGATCTCATAACGGGTCAGATAATAAAAGTGTTACTGGAGAAAGTGTTGAGGAAACTAGTGCATATAATCAATGCAGCATTTCGACTAAGATATGTACCAAGACAATGGAAAGTTGCAGAAGTAATTATGATACTTAAGCCGAACAAACCTCCGAATGATAAAGCTTCATATAGGCCAAGTTCTCTGCTACCAACATTATCGAAACTATTTGAAAAGGTTCTTCTTAAAAGATTAAAACCAATTATCGAAGAAAGGAATCTTATCCCCTCACATCAGTTTGGATTTAGGGAAAAACATTCTACGATAGAACAAGTACATCGAATTACTGATGTAATCGAGAAATCATTAGAAAGCAAACAAATATGCTCAACTATATTCCTTGATGTAGCGCAAGCATTTGACAAAGTATGGCACCAGGGGTTAGAATTCAAACTTCACCGAGATCTTCCGGAGCAATTTTTCAAATTCTAAAATTATACATATCAGAGAGGCATTTCCGAGTAAAGTATGAGAATGAATACTCCCAACTAAAAGGATAACAGCAGGAGTTCTTCAAGGAAGTGTTCTTGGGCCAATCCTTTATCTCCTGTATACTAGGGATATACCAATTACAGAAGCAACAATGGCGGCTTTTGCCGTAACACGGCCATACTTGCAACAGCAAAAAACATCAATGACTCCACTAGTAAATTACAGAAGGCTACTAACCTGATATGTAATTGGACAAAGAAATGGCGAATTAAATTAAATAAAGCAAAATCAATCCAAGAAAACTTTACAAATCTAAAAGTTAATCATATACCAATAATGATAAACTCGATAGTATTACCGCATGCGAACACTGCTAAATATCTTGGCATGACTTTAGATGCAAGGAACACATAAAAAAGAAGAGAGAAGAACTAAATATAAAATTTAGAAAAATGCATTGGCTCCTAGGGAGACAATCTGAACTGGCGATTCATAACAAACTGCTGTTATACAAACAAATTCTGAAACCTATATGGACATATGGTAGTCAACTTTGGAGTTGTGCCAAGAGGACAAATATCAAAATCATACAAACAGCCCAAAATAAAATCCTGCGATGTATTGTTAATGCACCGTGGTACATTCGAAACGACAACCTCCATCGAGATCTAAAGATCGAGCTTGTCGCGGATGAAATCAAGAATCATGCAACAAAACACCTACAACGTCTGCACCAGCATGAAAATCTGGACATACGCTGTATGCTGAATACCACACCAACAAAAAGACTGCAAAGAACCAAACCTTTGGACTTATCGCGACCAGGAGGTCAGTCGACTTACCGTGGCGAAAAATCTGAGGAGGAGTTACACGAAACGGGGGATATTCACTTGATTGTCCCTACTAATCAAAAACTTTACTATGCAATGTAAATTACTTAATGGGTACAAAACTCAGTCGTAATAAAAAAATAGAAAAAAAAAGTCACTACATTCCTTCCAGATCTTTTGATGTGGTAACACAAGTCTTTCACGACTATTTCTCCCTGGTTCACTTCTCTACCCGAAGGAGATTTGCCGGTATAAATTTGCCCTGTAAGAGGATAAGAACTCCGTGAATCACAAACCCACCAAACTTGTATCCAGTATTTTGCTGGTTTTGCAGGCATATATTGGGTAAAACGCATTCTTCCTCTGAAGGGGAATAACTGCTCATCCACAGTCACTGAATCACTGGCTTCGCAATTTGAACGCAAGTTTGCATTTAGCATAATGAATATATCTGAAATTGCAGCTGTTCTTGTCTGCTACTTACATTATCAAACCGTAAAAACCGATTTAATTGCCAAAACCGGTTCAGTGACATGCTAGCTCGAAATAATGGGTAGGCATCAGTTTTTCACATTTCCTTTGAATGTTCTGAATTAGAATATCTTACGCCAGCCGTAATAAGAATGCCAATGTACGCATCAAACTCCTGTATTGTCAACGGCTTCCATGTTTTTGCGATATTTAATGTATTTTTTCGATTATACGAGTCTTAGAGGAATTTCATCTATAATTTCTCTTTCGACCTCCGTTATGTCTTCGTTTGTTCTGGCAAAATCTACAAGATACAGAAAAATTTTAATTTATATATTTACTTTATACTAGTACGTATATTAAAATGTTTTGTCCTACTCGTAATGACTTCCATGTTGAGTAATACACTACACGGACATCCGACTGATTAGATGATGTAGTGTCGCTGGTCATAATGTGATAAAAACACATTTCTTTTACATTTTTATTAAGCCGAAAAGCAGACGGGTTTCGTTCATACCGAGCCTCTGTTATTTCTAATTACTGAAATTGTATTTTCTATAGCATCAGAATTTAGATTGGCAGTTAAAATATATTTTTGTCCAGTACCTTTGTAACGACACCTTGCGATGTCGTTAACAGACATACGATCAGTGGTCTGGTGCGGTATTTATAGCTGGCTAAGCTCAGGGTTGGCGTGGGGATTTCCAGACATGACCGTATGCTTGAATAACCGCATTGGTACAAAAAGATTAAAAAAAAACAAAGAGAGCAACATTCCCGCTGCCTTGTTTACAGGAGTAAAAACTGACAAGAACTATAATTGACCGACCTCAACACGAAAGACCCCTCCCCAACAACTCCTCTTGATCCCCCCAGGTACCTACTCACTCATCATTCACGCGAACATTCAGATCCAAAAAGAAAAAATATGATGAAAAAAAAAGAAAAGCAAAACACACAAAAGAAACACAGTATAAAAGAAAAAAAAATGTATCACACTGAAAAAATTAGGTAAACAAAATCGTGATTAAAACGACGAGCGAGCTGTAAAAAAAACGTTATATAGAAGAAAAAAAAAAGAAAAATGTATGTTTATAAAAAAATATGACCCCAAACAACGGAATTCGCGTCCCTGTCAAGACCGGCTCACAATTTTATGAAAATAAATTTTTTAACAAAATCAAAGAAAATTAATGTACGTTACTTATTTAGAAAAAAAAACAAAAACCAAAAGAAATATTGTAAATTACTAAGAAAAATTTAAAAAAAAAAGAAGATAAAATAAAATTTAAAATCCAAAATTGTAACTCTTATTGTCGCCGTTGTTTGTAGCTGTTTTTCCTTTAACAGTACCTGCTGTCCCGTCTATACTCCGCCACTGCACCCCACTGCTACCCCAATACGCCTTTAACAGTCACTTGCACCCGAAATTTAGAGATCTTTCTCGAATATCTGATCTCAAAACAATAATGCTAACGATAAACGGACCGTTTTCTGGCCGCTATTATAATCACTCAATGTTTCTTTTAAATTATATATTTTTTTTTGTTGTTTTACAAATACCAAAATTCTTAATTTCTTTATTATAATTTGGAATATATCGGTTTATAAATTTTTTATTTTTTATTTTTTAATTTGAAACACATAAAAGTTATGTTAGCTATAGTAATCACTTTTACCACTAGCTTTTTGTTTAGGTTATCTAATTGATTTTTTTTTTTTTTTTTTAATTGTCACTCAAATTTCACTTAAGTTTGTTTTCACTCAATTTTGGGGACGAGTTTATAAATTGAAAAAAAAAACAGAAATTTAAACCATTATAATTCTTTTATTAAAATAATTCATAACAAAAAAAAATTAACACTTGTAAATTAAGTCTCATTTAATTACACTCATTTGAGTGACTTAATTTATCTTTATTTAATTTACTTTACTAGCGATTCCACTTTAAAAAAAAATCATCAGCTAGTTTTCGAATCAACTCACTATTTTCTAACTCCAGCCTTGACTAGACTGTCCAATTTCAAAATCAAAACTTGACTGACTCCCACCGCATTGCAAAAATTTTTTTTTTCTATATATTTTTTATCTTTCTCAAATTCTCTCTCAAAAAAAAAAAAAAAAAAAAATCGGACCATGAACCACAGACTCGCTCGTCGCTTTTTAATCACGCCATTGTCTACCACCACACTGACCAACTCAACCATGCGTATCATATACCCTGCAAGAAACACAACAAAATACACACGCAGCATCTCGAATTTTCCAATTTTCATTCAACAATCATACCTCTCAGTCACACGACAATCACACAAAATCATACGCGCCACATCAACACCACAGATCGTCATCATGCCAATCATTCCAATTATTGATTTTTAATCGTCATTAAGGCGATAATAAAAATCAATAATCGAAAATCAAAATTCAACAGATCTGGCCAAACGGTTTACCACGCACCAGACCAATGCGCGATTGGTTGTTACGTACAGGACCGGTGTCGTAACACCTTTAAGCACGCTTCAGAGTTGTAAGATACTATTTATTATTTGCTGCATAGCAGTAAAACAGTATTCGGCTCTACAGTTTGATTTTTTCCAGCTAATTATCCACAGTAATGACTCTCTTAAGTTTTCCAGAATTTCTTCTGTTTCTCCTGATAGTGCACGGTTATTACTAATTGCTGCACATTTTGATTTCCTCGTTAAAATATCAAATAATTTGTTTAATTAAAAAAAAAATATCCGGTGCTAAAGTACCGTTATTTTCACTATTAAAAAGCTTTATTAAAATGGACCAAGATAGTTCATCCTACCCTATTACCAAATTTGACCTCAGAAGATTTTTCTGCAGTGAATTCTATGACTTTATACCACCGGACAATAGTGGTGATGCTTGAAAGCGTAAAACCTTGTTGAACTAAAAATTAATAAAAACGTAGTGAACGATAGTGAAATTTTAGAAATATGTATTTTTCGTCCACCAAAACATTTTCGTTTGCTTCTTTTAAAATTTGATTTGGTTTTTTTCTTCTTTTTCGGTGATAATAATAATTCAACTTAACATATTTGTTATTTACTCGTGGACTAATATCACAAACAAAAAGATTTTATATAATAAAACACCAATATTTTGGTTTTGTCACTTTCTTTAACGTGATATTTATTTTATTTGAAAATGAAATTACGGTCGTTTCGGATGTTACTCTTTTATCAAATTTCTAACAAACACTCACTTGTGTCGTAGCGGCTGCCTTGCTAAACAAACAAATAATTCCCCTGCGCTTGATTAACGGTGGAGCAAGAGCATGAAATGCGTGATTTTTACTTTTGAGCTAAATTGAACTAAGTAGTGATAAGTTTTAGTTTTAAATAAAATATTACTTTAGATGAAAATGAAGTGCTCAGTAATATTTAATCTTATTAGTTGTTATTACATAGTTATATCTATTTAGTGAATCCATAATTTGTAAGAATAAACCATTAAATTATTCGATTGTTATTACCAGGGCTGTGGAGTCGGAGCTGGAGCCGGAGCCGCGGAGCCGTGAGAAATCGACCGACTCCTACTCCGACTTTTTGTTGTTTTTATTCCTATTTGTCTATTTCTCTGAATTACTTAGAAATGCATAAAAAAAAGTTTAAAACCTCATTTTAAATACAAACAAATAATGTTAATTGTTCATGGCAATCCCAATATTTTCGATTTGGTAAATCAGAAAAATATAGAGGCCAATCGCTCTCAATATATCTACTGAAAAAAGTAGAAATATCTTCCCCCCTCCCCGTAATTTTAGTTTTGGCTGAAGGCCCAGAGTTATACCAATGTATAACTCTGCAAAAATGAGAACCCTCCATGAGTTCTGTTGGTAGTTTGGTTTCGTACTGAAAAGTATGGTCTACTCATCAGGCAGCTACGACCAAACTACAAAAATGTCCACTCTAACCACATACATTAAGTATCTGGCCAGAACGTACTGACATAGCGAATTATAATTCAACTACATCAAATTTCAAAACCCATGGAGAAACCTCATTTGTGTGTGTATTATGCCCACACGTATATTTGTTAAGAATTTAATTTGTCTGTCTGTAATAAAGTTGATTTTTCGGCATTTTTTATAGACAAATATATTAATTGTTCATGGCAATCCCAATATTTTCGATTTGGTAAATCAGAAAAATATAGAGGCCAATCGCTCTCAATATATCTACTGAAAAAAGTAGAAATATCTTCCCCCCTCCCCGTAATTTTAGTTTTGGCTGAAGGCCCAGAGTTATACCAATGTATAACTCTGCAAAAATGAGAACCCTCCATGAGTTCTGTTGGTAGTTTGGTTTCGTACTGAAAAGTATGGTCTACTCATCAGGCAGCTAAAATTACAGCCAAAACTAAAATTACGGGGAGGGGGGAAGATATTTCTACTTTTTTCAGTAGATATATTGAGAGCGATTGGCCTCTATATTTTTCTGATTTACCAAATCGAAAATATTGGGATTGCCATGAACAATTAATATATTTGTCTATAAAAAATGCCGAAAAATCAACTTTATTACAGACAGACAAATTAAATTCTTAACAAATATACGTGTGGGCATAATACACACACAAATGAGGTTTCTCCATGGGTTTTGAAATTTGATGTAGTTGAATTATAATTCGCTATGTCAGTACGTTCTGGCCAGATACTTAATGTATGTGGTTAGAGTGGAAATTTTTGTAGTTTGGTCGTAGCTGCCTGATGAGTAGACCATACTTTTCAGTACGAAACCAAACTACCAACAGAACTCATGGAGGGTTCTCATTTTTGCAGAGTTATACATTGGTATAACTCTGGGCCTTCAGCCAAAACTAAAATTACGGGGAGGGGGGAAGATATTTCTACTTTTTTCAGTAGATATATTGAGAGCGATTGGCCTCTATATTTTTCTGATTTACCAAATCGAAAATATTGGGATTGCCATGAACAATTAATATATTTGTCTATAAAAAATGCCGAAAAATCAACTTTATTACAGACAGACAAATTAAATTCTTAACAAATATACGTGTGGGCATAATACACACACAAATGAGGTTTCTCCATGGGTTTTGAAATTTGATGTAGTTGAATTATAATTCGCTATGTCAGTACGTTCTGGCCAGATACTTAATGTATGTGGTTAGAGTGGAAATTTTTGTAGTTTGGTCGTAGCTGCCTGATGAGTAGACCATACTTTTCAGTACGAAACCAAACTACCAACAGAACTCATGGAGGGTTCTCATTTTTGCAGAGTTATACATTGGTATAACTCTGGGCCTTCAGCCAAAACTAAAATTACGGGGAGGGGGGAAGATATTTCTACTTTTTTCAGTAGATATATTGAGAGCGATTGGCCTCTATATTTTTCTGATTTACCAAATCGAAAATATTGGGATTGCCATGAACAATTAATATATTTGTCTATAAAAAATGCCGAAAAATCAACTTTATTACAGACAGACAAATTAAATTCTTAACAAACAAATAATGATAGAAACAAAATAATCATTTTGTATGTGTATTTACATTTTGTATAAACATTTTGTTCTCTCATCAGATTTGGAATCATACAACAATGTAAATTGGCAAATGAACATTGTAGTATAGCCATTATTAGTGTTGGTTTTGGTACAAATAAAAAAAAATACAAATTTTCTTTGTTTTGTTAGTGTAACTAAACCAATGTTGGTAGCCTAAATGAATCTACATAATTCTTATGGCCATGGCCAATAATTGCAATTATTTGTTTTAAAATTTTAGTGTTATCTATCTCTTTCAAAAACGCAATTATGTACAATATAACAATGAAACACTTAGGAAAAGGGTACCTCTCCTTTGCACTTTTGAGATATAATCAAATTGTGAAACAGAAATCTTGTTTTACAGTTTCACAGGTAACTAATTGAACAATTAATTTTTTGTATAGTTTACACAAAATGGGAGCAAAGCATCTAATTTGAAGCGTCATCTGCAACGTTTTCATTTTTCGGTTGTCAAGGAGGTTGCAGAAGAGGATAATACAAAAGTTGCCTCATCATCTCCAGTCTCAACAAAACAAAGCATCAATAAGTTTTACAGCAGCGACAAAATAAGAATTACAATGACGTCAGATACATTTAAAAAATGCATAGTTGAGATGGTCTACAAAAATTCTGTAAAGTGGACGCCTGCACTCGCCGTACAGTGAATTATTTTGCCATTAATGTCCAATTTGTGGATGACCATCAACAAATATTAATAAAAACATTAGCTGTTAGAGACACAGAGGCGCACCATACCATTTCATTTCTTAAAGAATTAATTTTAAAAATTTTAAATGAGTTCGAGATAGACAAAACTCAAATTTTAGCAATTGTCACCGATAATGCAACAAATATAACTGCCGCAGTAAATAAGATGAACCAACTAATACATAACGAGGATGACGATGTTACTGAAGAACCTGAAGAAGCTGACGTTGTTAATGAGGATGAGTGTATCAATGCCGCAGCACTAATTAAAATCCACCACATGCGTTGTGCAGAACATACTCTCCAGTTGGCAATTCGCGATGGATTAAAAGTTCAAGATGCCGTTTCTATAATTTCAAAACTAACAAACGTTGTAGTAGCGGCTAGAACGCCCAAAATGGACGCTATCCTAAAGAGACGGGCAGGAAAAGGGGCCACATTAGATCAGG
Organism: Tipula vernalis; assembly: GCA_958295665.1. Classification (NCBI taxonomy): domain Eukaryota; kingdom Metazoa; phylum Arthropoda; class Insecta; order Diptera; family Tipulidae; genus Tipula; species Tipula vernalis. Next base: position 227,123,327 of record OY282559.1, on the reverse strand, counting down.
CAACTCGTTAGGGTAGCACATATATAATGGTTAAACGTCTGTTGGAGTTAAAATCGTTTTTAAATGACATTGTGAATTCGGCTGTAACAATGACTGAGGGGGAATGGGAAAGCGTTGAACAGTTGGAGAATATTCTTATGCATTCATTTATCGTAACGCAGAAGTTCCAAGCTGCAAACTTAACACCTGGAATTTTTTTTAAAGAGGGGAAAAAAATAATATACCGATTTTCTAAAATGGATAATCCAATAGCCCAAGCCATAAATCAATCAATGAAACGAAGGGAAAGCATGCTATTGGGCAACGATATTCTACTGGCAGGTATATTTGTTGATCCGATGGTTCGAGTATTGTTGTCGAATAATCAGCGAAACCGGGCTAAAACTGCTTTGTTGGAGTTAGCAGTAAAGATGAAAGGTTTGCAAGTCTCAAATTCAGAGGGGCGAAATCTAGATTCTTCTTTATCATCTTCAACGTCAGATAAAACTTGCGATGAAGAGCAAGTCGAGTCAGATTCTGATTTTGAAAAATTATTAAACGAGCACGATAAGGCTAAGCGACGTCGCTTAAACGCCAATGTAAATGAGCCAGCAAAATCTCTTTCGCCATTAGCCCAGTTCAAATTGGCATTCCAACTTGGATTGGATGAAGTAAAAAAATTCGATCGCGCGTCAAATTTCCAAGTTGAGGTGGCTATTGAAAAGTATCCGGAAATAGTTCAAGATGTTGCTCGGATAATAACAGCTTTGCCGCCTACCCAAATAAGCGTTGAACGATTATTCTCTGCTTTAAAAATTATTAAGTCGGATTTAAGAGCATCGATGAAGGATGACATCATTGAAGCGATCCTATTTTTAAAATGCCTTAAATTAAGAATAAAAACAAATGTGTTTTTTCTAAAAATGTAATGAATACATTGTGATTTTGTAATTTTTTATTTATTATATTACTCCGAATTATATTATGAATTTTGCGCAAACTTTGTTTTTTTATTTCAAACTTTGAATTAACCTTTAATTATATTTGGTGTCGGATCCGGAGTGGGAGCTGGAGCTGGAGCCGGCAATAAATCTATTAATTTTCGGAGTCGGAGCCGGAGCTGAAGCCGAACATTTTATCTCAGACTCCACAGCCCTGGATATTACAGTGAAAATTGAACAACATAGAGTGTTCTCTGAATTAATCGTTAACGGTGAAACGAAACCGGTTAACTGTCTTATTAGTGATATGAACTGAGATTCCTAATCAAATTTACTAAATTTAATCTAAATTAATATAAAATTACAAGTTAAAATAAATAATAATTAAATAGTTTAACATTATACAACTAATAGTGAATAACTAATAAATTAGAATAAATAAGTGTCTCTAAACTTCAAATACAAACTATAGTGTAACGGTTATTAAAACGGTTAAGGTCACAGGTGAACAATAGAGTGTAGTAACAATTTTACACTACTGAAGTGAATTTAAATATAATAAACTTAAGATAAAACTAAGCAACAAAAAGTATCTACGAAGTATAATCTTAAGCCTGGAATAATTAAGCATTATTCTAGATAAAAAAAAAACAACTTGAAACTAAATCCCGGTACCCCAACCAACAGAGTAGATAGGGTAAGGCGGGGCAAAATGATATAATTACTCGCTCGAAAGCATAATGTTATTCATCTTAGCTTTTCTCCAATAGATGGAACCAGTAAACTGCGATAATTTCTTTAACGAATGTGTCGCTAAAAATATTTTTACGTTTTCACCTTGTCAATCAAGGTTCGTATCACTGGATTGTGAATAAAACAAAATCAATTCAATTTATCACCAACGAATTTATTTAGTTAACACAAGAATTATTACAACACAATTTCAATACAATTTATTAATAAAAATTCACAAAATCATTTTATATAAATTATTCTCATATTTTACTTTATACTTTTATTTTTATTTCTCACTGAAATACTTTTTAAATCACTTTTTATTTCCTTTTTAATCTTCACACTTTCGCTTACCAAATACTAATAATCTTACAAGTTTACACTATAGCGTTCCAAATTCGAATAATCTAATTTAATTTCATTCGCATTTTTATATACACAAACCAAACTTCCAGAAAGCTCATGACTTTTCCAGTACTAATAGTGTAGAAACATTTAGAACTGTTTTATCATGGAAAATTCCATTTTAGTACAGTAAAACATTGAGCTATTAATTTAAGTTATTCTATCACACCCTAGGTGAAAAAGTAAGTCATTCTTGAAATTTGGTGAAAGTTTATAGCTAAAATTATTGTATCTATCAAAATACTAAATACTATATAACGTTTAAGTGTTCAACGGGGCAAAATGATGCACCATTAAATTAGTGTATTATTTTGCCCCGTGTTAATAAATTATTCTAGATAGATATCGACTGCGCTATTTGGACAGAAGGAAATATGGAAAAAGCCTTAATAGCGGTCAAAAATAAAGAACTATCTCTACGTGAGGCGGTCAAAACATTTAAGGTTAATAAAGAAGCTATCCGACGCCGTCTATCCGGTTAAACCAAATTTCCAAGACATACTCTATACACCAACCGTTTGGGGTCTAAATATCGAGTGTTTACGAGAGCAGTCAAACCTAAAAATGAAACAACAAATGGAGGAAATTGAGCAGTCAAATGAGCGACAGTTGGAGAAAATAAACCAGCAAAACCAAGCAATGAAACAACAAGGAGAGGAAATTAAAGTCCAAATTATAGATGATGCTTAAAAGAGAATGGACGAGAAACTTCTCGAATTATCTACTAACATACACGGCGAAGTGGAGAAGTTGCAAATGGAGAATCAATAGGTTGACCAAAACCTGCAAACGGAAGTTCAACTTGTCAAAACGGAGGTTCAGCAGGTTGAAGAAAAATTTGAACGTCTCGAGAAAAAACTAAATGATGTCAAGGCAAGTGGAACAACGACGCAAGTGGTTCAAACCGTTCAAACAATCAATTAGTTAAAGCCACCAACATTTAACGGAACAACATCTTTCGTCATTTTCAATTTTAGACGGCAGCCAATGAAAATCATTGGAACGACGAACTAGTGGCCCTCAAAGGCGAAGCAGCAGAGGCCTTACAAACAATTCCGGAACAAGAGCGCAACAGTTATTTCGAAATTATGAAGGCGCTGGATAGGAAGTACGGAAGTGAGCACAAGCGGGGAATCTATCGAATGGAATTGAAAAGCCGGTATCAAAAGGGAGGAGAATCGCTACAGGAATTTACATCGGCAATCGAGCGATAAGTACATCTAGCACATACCAGTACGTCAGCCGATTATATGGAAAGGCTAAAAATTGACGCATTCATTGATGGCATTCGAGATCCAGAGACACACAAGGCGGTGATGTCACCTAAAGCAACGTTCGAGGAAACCGTTGCGTTTGTGTTATCGATCGAGGCTGTGCAGAACTTCACCAGACCGTCATTTTTTAGGCGCCAAATGAATTTAGACGCTAAAGGGTACATCGAGCGGACGGTACAAAAATTTAGAAGTGGCAGGCTTAGGTGTTGGGAGTGTGACAAGTTGGGTCACATCTCAATGGACTGTCAGAATGTAATACAGGGAAAGAGATGATCGCCACCTTTTATGCGGGCAAACGCCGAACGGTCGGGACAAAGGTCTAGAAGTAGCGAGCTAAGATGTTGGGTATGTAACAGGATTGGCCACATCTCGCGAGATTGTTTGGAAGCAAAGGAAGACGGCACGGATCACCAACTTCTGTGGTAAGAGCACTAAGCGGAGAGCAGGAATCGGATGGATGGATGGCAACAGTCGGTAAAGTGGATAGGTTAGAAGTCAGTTTGAAGGAACCGAAGCTGTCTTCGCCGTCTGGTTGCCCCATAACGTTCATCCCTATTACGGGTGTAGCACGAGGCGGAAGAAGCGGAACAATCAAAGGCGATATTGATGAGAGGAAGTGTATCATTACGCTGGATACCGGAGCAACCCACACAATTGTTCGGAAAGACTTTATCGCAGGAGCTGTGCAGCTGGCTGATGGGTTAAAATTAAGAATGGCAAATGGAGAGCAATGATTAAAGGGAAAAAGATCGTAAACATGAGGATTGGTGAAATTCTTTTTCCACACGAAGTTCTGGTCGCAGACATTGTGGACGAGGTCATTTTGGGAACGGACTTCATGAGGGCGAATGGCTTTGTGTTGGATTTTGGACGAGGAATATTGAGCAGCGATAACATCGAGCTGAAACTTAAATTTAACGATATGGATGCGACAGTAAGGCAAGTAACAATCAGGCATTGCGAGGAGCTGCCATCGAAATCTGAAACAATTGTTGATGAAACCAATGAACCCCAGGTTAAGCAGACATTGGATAAGAAGGGCCGAGTTGTGCGAAGTGGAGTGTGACTGTCCGGTGACTGGATGAGGGATCGTTATGGCAAACAAGCCAACGGCGGAAGATTTGACAAGAAGCGGCTGAAACGGAACCGCGTTCTACAATGAAAGAAGGATTCGTCGTCGAAAGTGCAGCCTACATGGACGGCACCCTACAGGACTAGGAAAGGACAAGGAGATAAATCGAAGGTGGTGCTTTTAGACAGGTTTGGCCCTGTACAGAGGAGGTGATTTGGGTCCTGTTCGGGAGAGTTAGTGTGATGGTGACACCTAGGGTGTGATAGAATAAGTTAAATCAATAGCTCAATGTTTTACTGTACTAAATGGAATTTCCCATGATAAAACAGTTCTAAATGTTTCTACACTATTAGTACTGGAAAAGTCATGAGGGGTGGTCATGTTGGTTTGTGTATATAAAAAGGCGAACGAAGTCGAATTTGATTATTCGAATTTGGAACGCGATAGTGTAAACTTGTAAGAATTATTAGTATTTGGAAAGCGATAGTGTAAAGAATAAAAAGGAATTAAAAAGTGTTGTAGTGAGAAATAAAAAAGTATACAGTAAAATTGTGTGAAAATTATTTAAAGTGATTTTGTGAATTTCTATGAATAAACGGTGTTGTAATAATTTTCGTGTGACATAAATAAATTCGTTGGTGATAAAACTGAATTGATTTTGTTTTATTCACAATCCAGTGATACGAACCTTGAGTGACAAGGCAAAAACGTAACACTATCTTTGCTAATCAGTGCCATCTATTTTATAATATTTCAACTGATTTTGGAAATTTTGACGTAAGCTTTTGTGCTTTTTAATAGAAATATAAAGAAAGCAGAAGAATTTTCTTTCTTCACTTCTAAAATACCCCATTTTATAAAAAATGTTCTTGCAAAAACCCGTTGCAACAGAAATAAAAGGAAAAGGTTATAAGGAAAATAAGAATAAAAAAATTCATTAAATTAAAAATATGCTTGACCATTTGACGTACTTCATCTCGGTTTCCATATAAAAATAAAAAAAAAATTATAATTTGAATACATTAAAGATAATATTGTAAATACCTAGAATATGAATTTAGTAAGGATAATATAGTAAATACTTAAATATAAAGTATATAATATAACATAGTTAATTCATAAATATCACAAAATCTAAAATAATAAAAAAAAAATTCAGTAAAAATTAAAATGTATGGACCGAACAACTTCGAAGAAAACGTTAAAAATACACTCTCGTCGAGAAGCGGCAAGTTTCCGGAACATAAATTCTCCTAAATAGTCAGTAAAATCTGACTTTCTATTATATTCGGGCAACGATACTTTTACGTGCCGCCACGTACTCTTTACGTTGTTCGTATGAGCAGAGTGGTTAACTGAAGATGCTTGTATCCCTCCTTTTCCAGATTGTTGTACGCGGCCCAACAATCTGAGATAATAGTGCTCCCCAGTAACATTTTTTTTTAATAAGTTCGGTCAGAGTGACGCGATCTCAGTTGACTACCTTCACCAAAAACCACTTTCCGGTAGAGCGTTCGATACCACCGAACACCCATTGGCCTTCCATGTGATGTCCACGGTGGTATTTACGATTCTCGAACTTGCTCTGGTCTATTTCAACGATGCAGTCGAGGCCGCCAATGGGCTGGGTATAGAGAAGCATGTACTCCATTATCACTTCCCGAACGTTTTGTCTCCAATCCGCCGCCGTGCTTACTTTATTTAAAATATCATTTGTTATCAATAATATTTTATTCATTTTTAAATTACTTGATCTAAACCAGGTGCAATGGCGAACACTTTTCCGATAGTAGCATCCCACGCCATCGACCCTGGTCACGCCTGAACCATGAAAACAACCATAATACAATAAAATATCATTGCTGCTGGAAAACATAAATAAACATAACCTGAAATGAAAAAAGGGTAATGTAAATTATTATGTAAATTGGATTCATACATACCATGTAATAAACAATTAATAATTTATTAAATAACTTAAATATTTAGGAAATAATTATACTTATCTTAAAATTTTACCAAAACAATCCAAAATTATTTCAAATTGTCAACGCGAAATGTCAAAGGTGGATGAATTCCAATATTTTATTTCAAGTTCAGTGCGGTAATAATTATGAAAATTGTGATTGACGCGACACCTGCGTTCGAGTGTTTATACTGAATTTCGAGTACAATATTCGAACTAATGCTAATGCTCTTTTGGATTGACGAATTTTTTGGTAATCATTCGAGATTTTTAAGTTGCTGCAACAACATGGAATAAAAACTAGTAATAAAATAAGTAATTTTAGTATTGTTAAAACTTATAATTTGTTATATTCCAACAATTGTTTAAAATTAAAATAAATATTAAAATTCATATCGGTGAAAGTGGAGTTTTGTGTAAATTATTTAAACATTCACAACAGGGCAATGTGTATGCATGTTGGTTTTTGGAAACACCGCCATTTTACGCAGTCGTTGGATTTTTCTTCACTTCACAGCAATGTACGCATCGGCTTAGTTATCGTCATCGCCAGTTGAATACGGTAAGCTGTAAATTCAATTATCAGACCCATTTCACCTAATTCGACGCCATTTGTGATTATTGAGCCGATTGTTGTTTTTCTATTGGCGTATTTATTCTTCATCGTCGCAAGACCCGTTTGCCACAATCCCATCCACAATTTTCAATTAAGGGGTTTTTCCCGCAGCTTAACATCCTATTTACAATTCCTGCGTCTCGGAGCAATCCCAGCAACATGTTGTCATCTTCTCCAATTTTCCTCAGAAATCTCGCACTCGGAATTCCCTTATTCATCGCAAATGGTGGGGAATGCAAGCTGCCTTTCAATATTTCTTGGTATTTTTCAACCACCGCTTCTATTTTCTCCATATCTAAAAATATTTAAACATAATTAAAATAATTTCCAACCTGCTCCAATGGGAAATGTTTCCAGAATGAATATGTCAAAAATAACCGTTGCAATATTTGGGAAAGGATACGGTTGAAAAGCCGAAAGATAATACCATATACCGAATTTAAAATCGCCCTTTTGACATTCGGCAAAAATTTGTTTGATTTGCTCTATTTAGACGGTCAAACGCAATGATTGGTGGTTTTTTGAACAAAAAATGTCTCAAAATATGTATATAATATTTGGAATAATCCATCATGTATTCGGTCAACACCCTTCGTATCGGTATTTAAAACCATTAGTCATAGTTATCTATAGGAAATTAAATTCGATATGAATATATTTTAAAATTGTTTCACAATGATGCAACAAGGTGTCATACGACATTGTCGTAATTCATTACTTTTAGTTTACTCATATGTTAGTATAGAAATAAAATGGGTCAAATACATTGTCAATGTCATTTGACCCACTTACATACCATGTGAATATTACATATTCATACGATATTTAGCAATATAACACATTCCGTAAAATTATTGAACTCGGAATTATTATGCTTAAATCAATAAATTAATTTTCTTATATAAAAATAATATAGAGCTGATTCCGAAAAAGTAAGTGGTACCGAACAGTCATTTCCACAAGTCGGTGCTTGATATTGTGAAATTAAATATAATTTAATAAAATAAAACAAAATCTTTTAAAATAAAATAAAGTTATTCTTAATTATTTAACAACACATCAAAGACTTTAAACATTCTTTGATGCCGGGAATTGCCATTCTCGATTGTTGGTGGTTATTTTTGCGTTTATTAATGGCATTCCTCTCCACCAACTAATCACCATGATTAAGTGGAGAAATAAAATTCTCCAAGAAAAACTGTGGTATGCCTATTTTGTTGAATGGAAATAAACAATTACGTATGGACTAATTACGTATGGTAATGGGGAAATCTGGAAATACGGCCGAAGAATTCCAAAGAATTAAAAAAATTTACTAATCAGTTTACAGTTTCACACTATTTCTTATTTGTACATAATTTATTTAATAAAACTAAATTTTCTAAATAATTTTTTACATTTCATTTTTTAATTCATTAAATTTTTTTAGTTTTTCTGGAGAATGGCCATTTATTGACATCTAGTGACATATATCCAGTGTAAACGCTTATTTTGGAAAATGCTCATTTCATTTCTTTCCTGAAAAATAAAAAAAATGTTCCATTATATTCCAATAGTTACAAAAAATGTTTACAAGACGACTCGAATTTATTTATATTTGGTACTAATTTGGTAGTTTGGAAAACACACAATTTGACAAAAAAGCGTTAAAAAAATGCGCATTTAGTTGAAAATAAATCTGCTTTTAAAAAATTGGCGCTGAATTTCATTTGGCGTCGAAAATGTAATGTTTAGCCCATTTTGCTCGATCGATTGATTTTATTGGGTGAATCGAATAACTTGACAGTAGAAAAATCAATCGATTGCATCACAGATTGATTTTATTTGGTCAATCGAAAACGACATAAGTTTCCTTTTTATACAACCAGGAAAATATTTGATAATTTTGTTTTGACCGGCAATCTGCATCAGTTTTGGTTTATTTAGTCTGTTAAAACTGTGTCCATTTTTCTTATATAAGGGAACCTAAGTGGTACAGTATGTTTCACAAGAAAGTATCACAATTTATTGTTTTTGTTTAACCCCCACCACAATTCAGCAGGTAAAATATTTCTCTTCACTCTATTATCTTTTTCGCGTTAACTTCTCTCTTCAGGTTGAGCGTTTGAGTGCTAAACAAAAATTTTAAAAAGATTTCCTTGTCCAATACATATGTGGACTGGAGTAATGTGATGTTTACAGACAAGTCATTATTTGTGGTATTCAATTATTGGCGAAAAGTCTGAACAACGAACGATCAAAGATTTGTTCAACGAACTGTTCAGCACCCATAAATGGTCCACGTTTACTGTTGCCTCTCTTCCAAAGGGTTTGGAAGATTAGTCTTCTGCTGCACCAGAAATCGCTGAGAAACTATTTGGACATGCAAATAAAGATTGGATTTAAAACTTTGTTTGATTGATTTTAAAAGTTGTTAGTCTCTAATATGTGTATAATAATAGCGACTGGACTACATAATTAGAAAATTGCGAAATTAGTTTTAGTGACCATTGTGAGAAATAAATATAAGTTAGTTTATTTATTGTTTCCTTTGGGATACTTTCCTGTAGAACATAATGTACACATTTGTTTTTGAATCTTTTCAACCATCTACAACAACGGGTAAACCGATATGATGAAGGTACAAAGCATTTTTTTTTTTTTTGGGTTATTTAGTCTGTGGTTGTTTTGGAAAATAATCCTTAACTATGATTTTTGGAAAATCCTTGTTTACAGAAAGTAATACTCAATGATTGGATGTGGAGTAAACATACATAAAATTGATTTGGATGTTAGCCAATATTTTAGTATCAAATACAGATTTGTTTTAATTTACAAATGGTTCGATACAAAATTTTTAATTTCTTTACTGTACAAAATATGTTTGTAACATTGTTTGGATTTTTCAATAAAATTTATTTTACTTGTAATTTTGTGTCTATTGTATTCCTAAGAGTATTTGCTCGATACATCAAATTTGTCTACGTTAGGCCAGGGACGAAATACGAGTATATCTATAAAAATGTTTTCATTGTCAGTAAAACCTTTTTTTTTTTATTTATAAAAAGACTAAAGCTTATAAAACGATATTTTTAATAGAAAACGCTATCCCAAAATGTTCACCTATTTCACCTTTTTGTATACATTTAATGTTTGACTATTCAATATAACTCAAAAACAAGAAAAGAATAAAGTTCGAGAAAAAGGTAAAGGGAAATCCGACAATTTTATAAGAAGGTTTAAAATTAATTTTCTTGCATCCCAAAAGTGTGAGTAATATTTGGTCTTATTTCCAAAATGACAAATAGGTGGAAATCCAGGTACATTAAAATTAATTTGAGATTCATCTCTACTTATAAAAAAATCATCACCTCTTGATTTTGACAGGAGGTTGAGCTTAATATCTTTCTATTTAAAACCCAAAAGTCTGTATCACGTTTGAACCAAAAATTAGTCGAACCATAATATTACATTTTATTTTGTATCGAGCATATATGTACGCACAACCAAAACATAAATTGGCCCTTTTTCTCCATTGATCTAATAAATAAATAAACTTTGAGAATATCAATTTATTTTTCTTTGAAAATAAAAATAAAAAAATCAATCACGTGAAAAATTGAAAAAGGATCAATAAAAATCATATACGATTCTGTTTTTGTAAGACGTTTCATATTCGTATCTTATTCAAAAATTATATGTACAGATTTTTTGTCAACATACCAATCATTTTTATTTGAAGTATAAAAGTTCACCCAAACAAAAATAATTTTAATAAAAGATTTTCAGTATCCGGATTTGCATTGAAATTATCCCATTCATATGCGAATGTATTTAGCCGCAAACAAACAACACCATTAAGAGCAATGCTAAAAAAAATATTTCAGCTGAGTGCTAAAAAAATACTGCTCTAATACTGGGAATACCAATAATTTGTTATTCATCTTTCAAATATTTTCACAAATAATAATAATTCTTGACCATCCTTTTCGAATATCTCTTCGGGCTAAGTTTTTTTTTTTTCAAAGGAAACTTTCATTTTTTATCGTTATTATTGGTGGTGTCATTTGCATATCATCCTAATATTGGAAGCACATTTGGTAAAAGAAAAAATAATAACGAAGTTATTCAAATTCACAATCTGCTGACTTCTATGTGTATGTTAAAATTTTGGTTTTGCAATAAAACAAAATATAAGTTGGAATAAAAATTTAAACAAATATAAATCAATTTTTATAGTTACAAACAATAATCAAATCTAAACGGTTGTTGTTTGAATTTTTTTAAGAAAGGCTATGATAAAAAAACTAATTAAATTATAAATAAAGTAATTTTAATTAATACAAAATCACGAGGTGATCAGAATTAACTCCCGAATCAATCAATCCCTAACTGATCCCCTTAATCCTTTACTTAATCTAAACTTAATCTTCAACTGAACCCCTTAATCCCTTTAGAATCTAACCTCAATATCCAATTCAATCTCCAACTCAACCTCCAATTCAATCCCAGCGAAATCTCCAACGAAATCGTAAAATCAACTGCTAACCCTATCCTAAACTTAGTCACCAATTCAACCCCAAATCAAGTTTCAACTCATCACTCAACACAATCTCCAACTTAACCCCAAACCTGCTCCTCAACTTAAACCTAATTATATTTTCCTCGTTCAGTCTCCAACCCCCAACTCCAATCCAGCTACAACTTTGTAATGTCGCCTACAGTTGTGGTGGTTTCTATCCCTGTTTTTTAAATAAATTTTGCTTTATTTATAGTTCTGGGAATTTTTATTGACCTAATAGAGGAAAAATTTGCTATAAAACGATTTGCAGACGGTAAAACTTAATGCTTGCAAAAACAAATATTAAGAAGATCAGTCTTTCAAAATACATTTCCGTGTGATTATTTGAATATGTAGCGCAAGAAGTTGAAAATTAAAAATCTGTAGTTTTAAGTAACGACTTAAGTAAGAACGCAAATCTTATCATCATTAGGATGCAGCGTCATACCATCAAATCTTCGTAACATCATACCATCATAGCATCTTGAAATGCTCATAATGACCTAACAAAATAGACCTAATGATCATAACTAAACACTACCGCACCATCTTACCGTCATACCATCATGCCATCACACAATCATAACATCATATCATGGTGCATTCGCCATCACTATCACCATGACAATTGCCATCACCATCACCACTACCATCACCATTACCATTACCTGGTTATAGAAATAATTACCAATTGTTTATATATGCTGGTTTGAATATTGAGTAAGGTATGTTTGGGTATTGAGTTTGGTGTTGAGTTGGAGGTTAAGATAGGGGTCAATTCAAACAAGCCGAATTTCATCATAATTGATTGAACAATAGGCTAGTTCCATCATTCTTGGCGATATTCCAGAACTTCACCCAAAAATCATTTTAGAATCCCATTTCCAACACACTTATCAAATTTCACAATAATTGGTTGAGAAATACGCAAGTTCCATCGTACCTGGCCATATTCCAGAATTTCATTCAAAACTCTTCAGTTAAGAAATATGTAAGTTCCATCCTAATTGACCATTCATTTAATTTGCTAAAGGTTTAATTTTAAATGTAAAAGGTTCAATTTGAGGTTTGAGATATTAACAGTGACCTTTCTTAAGTCTTAAACAACATTTGTGTAAGGTTTGGTTCAAATCGGTTAAGTCGTATGGATTTGTTTAAATATCATACACACAGAGGTGAGCTGCAGCCGGTTCGCACCGGTTCTATAGAACCGGTTGTTAAAGTGTATGGAACCGGTTGTTAAACATTTTTCGATTTTGTTATTTTCTCAATAAACGAATTGCAATTTTTCGATTTGTATATAGGTACATATACTAAAATTAATTAAACTTAAATACTAAATAATAATAAAATTAAAAATAAATAAAACCATAAATTTCCAATATATTATCGGTTATCTCTAGCAATAATTAAAGTAGAGTTGACCTTTATAAATATTCTTAGAATCGTAGCTATGTTCATTTTGTTTCTCGTATTTTTTAGTGTTTTTGCAATGTCGCCATGTCAAATTCGATATAGACAGATTATTCAACATAAAAGAAACTAAACAAAAGCAAAATAAATAAAGAAAGAAAATAAATATAAAAGAAGAACTACAAAAAGTTTAAAATTGCAAACGTAAGAGTTGAGACCTGAAAACGCTATTAAATTCCTTTAATTTTAATTTTTCAATGTGTATTTTCCTATTTTTTTATTTCGCATAAAAGGTTTAGCAGGTATTCTAAGCAGTCAGTGCAATGAAGCGTAAATATAATACTCCGAATATACGTGATTTTTTTCACAGCAAATCTAATCATCACAGTTATGAAGAAAAAAACGAAGCTATGTTATCAAATAACCAAAACCGAGAATCAAATTCAGTAAGTTCCTCTTCAATTATAACTTCAAACCTGGAAGAAAATTTACCTGATTGCTGGAATGCTGTTCAATTAAAAAAATTTCAAACTAAATATGACGGCCTAGAAGTGAGAAATAAAAAGCTTGGCTGTTTAAAATGTTCTGCTATTGATAACCTTCGCATTTTCAATGAACAAAATATTCACATATCGGAATCATGGCGAAATTTTAAAATTAGTGCGTCAGGAAAATCAAAAGTAATTAATCAGGCTTCTTTAAGGAAAAAAATGAATGAACATTTTAATTCAAAATCGCACTTAATGGTCTTAGAATTGCTAACACAAGCAAAAAAAAATGAGCTGCCCAAAATTATAGATGTAATAAATAACAAAAATGTGGGAACCAAAAGTAAAATTTTCAACACCGTTAACAGTTTAATAAAACGAAATCGGCCGCTTTCCGATATGGAAGCAGAGGTTGAACTGCAAATTAAAAATGGCGTAGACCTTGGAGTGTCGCTTCATTCGAGATTTACGGCTATTAGAATTGCAGAACATATTGCAAAACAAATGAAACGCAATATAGTTTGAAAAATAATCGAATTAAATTCAAAAATTTGTGTTATCATTGATGAGGCGTCAACCATTTCAAGTAAATGTGTACTGGTTATTTTTTTAAAATGTGAAATAGAGGACGAAAATCCCACAATATTCTTGGATTTAGTTCATCTGGAATCTCAAACCGCTGAACATATTTTTAAGGTTCTGCTTGAAACATTAAAAACCAATGGGTTTTCCATGGAGTTTTTAAGATAAAATTTAATTGGATTTTGTTCTGATGGTGCCAGTACCATGCTTGGTCAAAAGTCAGGCGTTGCGTCCAAATTAATACAAGAATTTCCATATATAGTAGTTTGGCATTGTTTAAACCATCGCCTTCAGCTTGTATTAGATGACGCAATAAGCGAAATAAAACAAGTTAATCATTTTAAATCATTTATCGATAAAATATACACCATATTTCATCAGTCGAACAAAAATCAATTAGAGCTACAGAACATATCACGAGATTTGGGAATTGAGATAATAAAAATTGGTCGCGTGTTAGGACCTAGATGGGCAGCTTGCAGTTTACGGTCTTGTCTAGCTGTTTGGCGTGCTTATGTGCCCCTCTACAAATTTTTTATCAAAAATTCAAAATATTCTGGTATGTCAAATCGATTGGCAAACAAATATTTTATAAATGATTTAGCTTTGATGATTGATATCCTACAAGAAATTTCTCACCTATCCATTGGATTACAAGCTAGATTTGTTTCTATCCATAAGGCAGAAAAACTAATAAAACGAACTATTACCATGATGATGTACTTGAAAGAAAATTTCGGAATATTTGAAAAAAAAAATGATGAAATGTTTCTGTCAGATTCTTTCTCAGAAATTCCTTTTGCAGAAAACAAAACAGAAAATTTGAAAGTCTCCCAAGGAAAAGACTTATAGAAACCATAATCGAAAAACTAAATTGCAGATTACTTAACTGTGGACACATCAGACTCAACAAAAACCAGGACAATAATAACATCGCTGAAGTATTTGATGTACTCGAGGAAAATTCTTGGAATTTATCTGAAATTACTTGTCCATGGGTTTATGGAGAAGAGAAATTAAGAAATCTAATAGAAATAATTCGATATGATATTCCTATAAACGATTTTAGACAGTATGTTGAAAATGTAATAGAGGGAAAAGATAAAAGCGACGTACCCGAATCAATAAAACAAGCAAAAAATAAAATAAATACAATAGCAATTAGCTCAGCAGAGGCTGAACGGGGATTTTCACTGATGAACATAATTTGTGAAAAGAAACGAGCTAATTTAACTGTGCAACACATTTCGTATTTAATTACTATAAATATGATTGGTCCGCCACTTGAAATATGGAATGCTAATGAATATGTAAAAACATGGTTGAGTACCCACCGTTCGGCGAACGATACCAGAATTCGAGTTCCAGCCAAAAGAGATATCAAAAGCAACAATGAAATTATTTGGAAAATTTTATAATTTTTCATACGATACTTATGTACATTAAAATAAAAACTATATTTTTACTGGTAATGGTAATGAAACATGTCTATAGATTTTTGATTTGGGCGAACCGGTAGTAAAAGTTTTAGCAGCTCACCACTGCATACACATATTCAGTACATACATACAAACACTCACTTTATTTTATAGATTGCTCAGCTGCTCACTAAGCACTGGTCCAACACCATCTCAACCCCAATTGAACCCGCAATTGGGCAAACATATTTTATTATAAATTGTAGTCTTTTTTATACTATTTCACACGTGGTTAAATTTTCTCACGCCAAAATCCACATATTGCTTTTACACTGCTCACTAACTTTTCCCACTTTTTTAACTAAAATTGCACTTTGTTCTGTATTTGACTAGGATCACATACAGAATAACTTAATCTTACAAAATATGCACTATTTATACTCAATAAAATACTTGCAGGCAATAAAACACCTGCACTCTAATTACGGCCAAGAACGGTAGGCGTAAAATAAACTAATTGCTTGACCAATTTTTTTACACATCAGTTGTGGGGTTGTACCGCCGTAATAGAGGTAAAAGGCGGTTCAACAAAATATTAATATTAAAGATAGAATTGCCACAAACCAATAAAATACAAAAAAAAGTCTTTATTTTATTCTATTACTTCCACGCCCATAAGTGCCAAATGGGATATTTTGAATATTTTACAATTTATCGATTTTGCCCCCTTAAATTATAGGCATTTTTTATTTTTTATTTTTTAAATGAGTCATAAATGTATTTACAATAAAACATTAAATCAATTGCTTTCAAAAGTTTTGTAATTTTAGAAAAAACAGACTCCAATTTTTAATAAATCATGTTTGCCCAATTTTTTTTCCCCAGCACTGTATATAAAAAATTTGTAACTGCTCACTATAACTTTACCAAACCTCAACTCAACTTCAACTCAACTTGAACTCAACTTGAACTCAACTTAGGGCTCAAAGTGACCCCTAACTTAACCTTTAACTCAACCCCAAACTCAATGCCCAACTCAATATTCAAACCAGCATATATAAAAAATTGGTAAATATTTCTATAACCAGGTATTTTGGATCAATCCGACCCTTTTGACGCACAGGTTCCAAAAGCTTTTCAAATCTCGGATTTGACCATAGAAACAGATTGGCAAAGAAAATTCTAAATCGAACAAGCCGTTCTCGAGATACCATGGGTATCGTGGGACGGACGAACATTTTTTTTTTGCTATTTTAGACTCAGGCATTTTCAAAACGTCAAGAAAAGTGGTTTTGGACCAAAGATTTCAATAATTTGGTCTTTTTAGGCCGAACTAAAAATTATAATATGTTAGCCTTTGTTATCATGCGAAATTTCTCGAATCGAATATTATCAGTTCTAGTATCTCTTTTTACATGTTTTTAGTTTCCGATTTCTGGGTCACTTTATTTAGGTTACTGGATGGAGATCATGGCATCTATTAGGGAGGGAAAATAATGCTGTATAGTGACTACCAGGTCCGTAACCTATTAGTAGCGTTTACATTAAATGGGCTATTCTGGTCATGTTTTATGCAGCCCTCCGGGTATGCCCGTCATATGAGGGGCAAAGCTCATAAGAGGTTTTTGCAATTTTTCTACTTCTAGTGTTATTTTAATTTTATACTATATTATTATTATTCTTCCCTTACTTATGTGTTTATATGTTTATAGTGTTTATATAAAAGCGGAATTTACCAATAAATGGCGCCACCAGTTAATGTAGCTTTCGACAAACTCGTCAACGGCGCCATTGTTTTCTTTTGACATATGTCAGCAACATCCAATTCATAACCATACAAGTTTGATACGATAACGCATGTTTTTACTTAATAAAAATGGCGGGTTTTGTGCCTACATACTACGATTTGCAGGCAATAGTATTTTTATTAGTACTTATTTACGTATTATAAGTTATTTCTAATACCCGGTTAGTGCATAGTTGATAGTTGGAGTTCAATATAGTGTTTATCGCTATTAAATAGTTTGATACGACGTTTTTGATAACCGTAGCATAACACGCGGTCGTGATATCTCGGTGGATACCAATTACTCACCTACACCTTACCGACGTTATACGTTGCCCTAGGATTAAATCAAGTGAAAAAAAACAATAAGGCCATCAAGGGAACACGAACCGCCTGTCTCATTTATTTTTATGGGCACACAAGCCGCTTCTTTTGGTCGGACATTCATATATGGGCTCATCCTATGAAAAAGTTGGACATGTTGTTTTACCGTTACCCATCACACCACTTGGGAGTTACGCGATTTAATTATGGATACGAAACCATTTCATAAATTTTTGTTTTTGCTTAATTCATCTTAATTATTAGTATTATTATTATTGTTTTCTTAGAGTAATTATTGTTAGTGATTTAGTGTTAATTTTTGTTTTAAATTGAATAACTGGCGTGTGCAATAATTTTCGGAAGAGGATATTGAATTTTTGTTTTATCGATTTAAAAAAATAAGATTAGTATATATGTATGTATATATACAATATACCTATTTTTGGGTGGATACTTGAGCGCTGTGGTCTTCAAACAAAATTGGTAAGTGATTATTTTTTTTAATATCTGCCTCTTATAATTTCCAAATATACAACATAAAGATATTCAATTTAATTTAAAGTTAAAGATAAGCAACTGATTTATTTTTTTAAATGCTTATTGATTAATAAATCCGTGTTTGGCATAAGCCTGTAATAATGTAAAAAAAAAAAAAAAATAAAAATAAAAAAAATAAAATCAGTAAATCATAAGTTTGTGTATTGAAATAATAAATTAAATATATGTACATAAAACTGGAATACAAAAAGAATATGTACACGGCGACAATCAACATGCACCATGGCGTCTGGTACTGTTTAGTAAATATTAAGTTAAGTTTTTTATTATATTATTGTTTATATTGATCATATATTATAAATTTGTATATAAAATTTTTTGCATAAATTAGGTTAGAATTTTCTGACAATTAGTATTTATAGTTCGGTGTCGGTAGATTTTAGGACTAATAATCACTAACAAATATCTTTAGTGCTTTCTAAATTGTTTATTTTCAACCTATTTTTTTGGTTATTTTGGTTTTTTTGTATAATAAATTAAGTTCTCGCATTTGATTTAAATGAATTTAAGTGTTCTTATTTCGGTGTTTGCTTTCGGGAAAATGGTTTCGGTTCCGCTCGTTTTGTGAAATAGTGATTATCTCATGATGGAATAAAAATAGTGCTTGAGAGTGAGACATGTAGGTAAGTTCGAACAGGGTAAAGGTGAGTATTACCGGTCTGATCCTATCCCCGCCCCATTTTCCTTTCTAATACCTTACGTGGTCAAGCAAGCTTCCATTCTTCTTCGGGAACACAATCCCTGAGCCTTAGCCGGCAATAAAAGACCACACTGAAGCTCTGAATGGTTGAAAGAAAATAAAAATTCAGTGACGAATGGCATTTTAGTTATTTAGGGAACGAGTCGCATCGTTATACCGTCATGCCCTCCAAATTCGTTACAACATCAATGATTTTTTGTTGTCATTTGAAGAAAACTATTACAGAATCACACCGAATGCTACTCGAAGCTTATGGTGAGTATGATCCTGGTAAATCACAATGCTAGGAGTGATTTAATAAATTCAAAAGTGATGATTTTTACGATGGAAGACCATCAAAACAGTTTGAAACAGTGAATTGCAACCACTGTTGGATGAGGATGACGTCAAATGCGAAAACGACTCGCGGATCCATTGAATGTGTCACGAGAAGCCGTCTCCATACGTTTAAAAGAGATGTGAAAGATTTAAAAGCTAGGAAAATGAGTTTCGCATAAACTGAATGAAAGACAACAGGAAAATCGAAAAACCGCTTGCGAAATGTTGCTCGCAAGATTAAAAAAAAAGTCATTTTTCCATCGAATTGTGACTGGCGATGAAAAATGGATCTATTTTGAGAATTCAAAGCGCAAAAAGTCTTGGGTTGATCAAGGACAACCGTCGACATCGACTGCCAAATCGCATCGGACGGAAGACAATGCTCTGTATTTGGTGGGATCAGAAGAGTGTGATTAATTTTGAGCTGCTAAAAACTGATGAAACCGTAAATACTAAACGCTATCAACAACAAATGATCAAATTTAATCGAGTGTTGCGTGAAAAACTACCAGAATATCATAAAAGGCAACACAAAGTGATTTTGCTTCATAATAATGCACCATGCATAAGAAAACGTTGGAAGCACTGTATTGGGAAATAATTTCACATGTGGCTTACTCTCCAGACTTGGCTTCATCCGATTATCACTTAATTGCATGTATCGGACACGGGCTTGCTGAGGAGCACTTCACTTCCTACGAAAATGGCTCGATAACTGGTTTGCCTCAAAAGAAGAACAGGTTTTTTGGCGTGGCATCCACGCATTGCCAGAAAGATGGGAAAATCTATAAATAATAATGGGCAAAACTTTGAATAAAATACTCTTAACCATTATTGTACGATCAAAGTGTACTTTTTATTAAAAAATTCCGGTTTTACAAAAAACAAACGGTTCTAAATACAAATTTTAAGTTCAATCATGTCGCCCTCAACCGCATTCTAGGATATACACATATGCCAGCGCTTCCCAATTATCGAAACATTTTTATAGGCATTTTAAACTTAACATATTTGTTGTTTACTCGTGGACTAATATCATAAATAAAAAGATTTTATATAATAAAACAGAATATTTTGGTTTGTCACTTTCTTTAACGTGATTTTTATTTTATTTGAAAATGAAATTACGATCTAAAAATTGGTTTTATACCCTATTTTGTGGCTACGTGCCTTGTGAATCTTCTTTCCCCCTTATTTTATTTTTTCTAAAGGGGTGGTACCGCCCTTCTTTTTTGTATATACCATTTGGTGCGTGCTTATGATAAAAACAGAGAAGAATTTGCTGACCATCTGCCGTGTGTGGGTGTGTCGTAAATTTTGTTGCGGCAAATTTTTTCATTAGTAAAAATGGGTTATATCGTTTCTTGTGTATTTCCAGTTCTTCTAATCTGTTCTTTAGTAATCCTTTTCGTATTCTGTGTAATACCTGTGAGTTTGTGTTAATTTAAGTTTAATTATGTTTTTCTATAGTCAAGGGTTGTGCATATTTCGAGTCGATTTTTGGTTTTCCCATTTCTATTATATATTCTGTAAACCTAACTTGAAAACTTTTACCAGTTTGTCCGATGTAAAATTTGGGGCAATCATTACATGTATTCTTATAAATTCCGGTGTCTATTGGTCTATTTATATTACTTTGTTTGAGTCGATTCCCTAATTTGTTGTTTGTTTCAAATGCCATCGTGTATCCGTATTTTTTTAAAACCTTCGTTATATCATAGTATAAATACATATAGTACTACCATCATACAAAAAAAATATTTAATCGGTGAAATTCCAGATGTCGCGTCGATCGCATATAAAATTAATATACAAACTTTGGCCATCGCCTAAATGTTTGTATGGTTAATTGAACATACAACAGAAATTCGAATTGTTCACGTGTAGTTTTATCCTACTCTAACACTTAGTAACGAATAAACATATATTGTTCATAGCCGACTATACATCCTTTTAAATACACATTTTAATTGTGTATTTTTGTTGTACGTACTACTCAAACATAATTTTTTTTTTTTTAAATACTGAAGGTCATTGCCTAAAACTGACCAAAATGGCAATAAAAATTAATTTGTCTTTTTTTAAATTCAACTCAATTTTTTATTTTATTTAATATTTTCACTAATTATTTTTATTTTTATATTTTATTAAATAATTGAATATGTAGATATGTAATTTCTATTGAGCAAAAAATTGTTTAGGAATGAGAAAAGATAATTTTTATTTTTGCGGTTCACACGGTCATTGACCTTTTGTACTTTGTTTTGGTAGCATAAACATTTTAAGTAAATACAATGAAATCCATTTCAAAATAACAAAAAAAAAAGTTAAATATTAGTAGAATTTTAGTTTTCGTTTTCTTCTAAATTGAAAAATTTTATTTTGATGCCTTTTCGGTGCTTGAGTTCATCATTTTTTTTGCTTTAAGCTAAGACGTATAAATTCAGCAATTATATATTTGGTAATACGAGGAGTGTCCGCATCACTTAATCGATGTGGATATTTCCCGTGAATAAACTTCGTAAAAAGTTTGTCAAGAATATTTTCTTCGCAACCCATATTTGAGATATTTTTTTAAAATATATTTAATATGTTTTCGATGAATTCTTCGAATTCGACGGAGGACACAAATTTCCATATGCAGCTGATTTCGTATTTTCAGTTACACGGGTCTTTATTTTTAAAGAGCGTAATTTTCTCGTTCTTAATTATTTGTATATATTGTATAAGTATATAACCGCAAATATTGAGCAATTGTCACAATTAAACTGTTTAGTAACTTTGTTACTGAAAAATCATGTTAAATAAACTAGAGAGCAGATCTACATTGTCAACTTGCAGTACTAATAATAATTTAACATCTAGGAACAAAACATATGTTTATGCATACACATACATATATGTATTTTTAATTTTTTTTAACTTTGTTTGTTTGTTTTTTCGTAACCACTGTTAAATTTTAACTTAAATTGGATTTATGAAAATAATTGTTTGCGATCGCAACTTAGTATGTTTTTTGTATGCGTTAGCTTCCTTTAGCTGTTGCATACATTTTTTTGTACCTTTTCTTGTATTATATTCCTTATATAACTATTTAAATTAATTTAAGTTTTTAAAAATATCGGGGCAAATGTGCTTACGAGTGAGGTCATGTAAAACTCTTACTGATCCATGCTCCATTGAATAAAGTGTTTGTAGTATCTGCCACAATATTGTCTTTTCGCAGTCGTTGGTTAATATGTTATCAGAATATAAACAATTCTGAATACTTTTAAAAAGGTGAGGGATGTCGTAAAAACAAAATATTTTTCGTGGACCAAACCTCGCCCATGGCTCCTTAAACTTGAAAATGCTTTTCTGTTTGTACTACCTTGACCATATTTGATACCAACTATTTGCAAACCGGTTTTGTGAACTTTGTTGACAACTGTTTCTGTTCCGTTGGTCGCCTTTTGGTGAACCCATGTAATAACCGACTACTTGTTTCCAATTGCGGTTGAGTCCACGTAGCATAAATACAAATGCTTTGTCGGAAATCAAATTGCCCCTTCCAAGTTCACCAAGGTCCTGGTATCCATGGATTAGGTCATCTGCTGAATTATATTCGAATTCTTTTTTCATTGACATTTTATCCATCACAGAATGTAACGTTGGCCTATTTCAATCATGCCGTCACATTTATTTTTTAAAAGACTAATTATATTCTTGGATACTCCACTTTCAAATCTTGTTAGCGAATGCCAACGCAAAATAGTCGATATTCCTAAGTAAAAACAAATATATGACTGAGTATTAAGTATACTATAATTTGGTTTTCATTTTAATATAACGTATTTACTGTAGTAGGTTGCGAAACGGCAGATTTTTCATAACTAGATAAGAAATTAAGAATATATACAGTGTAATACCACATAAAACCTATAAAAGTAAAATTTAAATTGATGAAATTCATGAATTGAATATAAATAAAATCGCATGAAATAAAAATCTTTGCACCTACCGCATCAAAAATGTATTTATTTTTTTTATTTATTTCTTAAGTTTGGGCACAAAATCGCTCATTCTTAATTTTTCTTAATTGACAGATCTAATTTAAAGAAGCTTCGTTAAATTTCTTAAGTGACGTCAATTTTTCGCTAGGCGAGAATATAGAAATACTATCTACCGCATTTTTAAGTTTTCTTAATTCTTAATTAGTTTATAATTTTTCGCTGGTTACCACTTAATAAACTTAAAAATTAAGAATTAACAAAACTTAAAAATCGGGTAGATAGCATTTCTGTATTCTCGCCCAGCGAAAAATTAACGTCACTTAAGAAATTTAACGAAGCTTCGTAATTTTGCATCCAAACTTAAGAAATATGTAAATGGCTTTTTAGTTTTATTTATTTATTTAAATTTTATTTCTCTAGGCTTAATCAATTTATTTGTTAATTTGAAAAAATTTGTCTAGCGTATTTTGTCCTAAAAGGTAAAAAATGTCAACATTTTGTGATTGGCGAATTATGTAGCCCCATTTTGCTTTGCACATAAACAATAACAAGTTGTAGTTTAATAGTTTTTTATTTTATGCCACAATAAAATAGTTTAAAATATTCAAGTTTATTTTGTTAGAAGTAAAGAAAGTTTGGTTTGAAAACAAATATCGAAAAATAATGGTTCCACTAAAATTCTTCAGTTTATAATTTTTTGTCGTGACGTTTTTGTCAAGTTCTTTTGCTTTGAAATTACCAAGTTACCGTTGGTAGATTTCAAGTATGCGGCATTAAGGCAAAAATTGAACATTGTTCAATTTTGTATACAGAACATTTTTTTGCCTTTCACGCAAAATTACATGATCTTAAAAAAGTAACAGCCTTATTTCACAACTGGTGATGAAATATTCACCAGTTTGTGTCTACTTGATTTAAAACAAAAGAAAAAAAAATTAAATTAATTTGGAATTTTACGACTTTAAGACTTTTTTTGTCAAAATTCAATAATTTACTGTTTTTTTTACAAAAATTAGAAAAAATCTTTGTAACGAAACGTTATGAATAATCATTTTGTGTAACTTGTGTGATTTTCGAAATAAGCGAAGCGAGCAATATCCCACTCGTTACACAAAATGAAGTATTTCCTATCTGGTTGCACAGCTATTTAAATAAAAAAAAATAATTAATTTTAAATTAATAAAATAAAATAGCTACTTATGTGAAATATTACAAATCATATTTTTAAAATTTGGTATACAAATCCTTATTCTTAAAAAAGCAGGTGATTTAAAATAAAATCCTAGAAATTACTTTTGCTCTGTTTGTGTCCATGTCGAATGTTTTTGTGGAATATTTGTTTAAACACAAACGTTTTCACTTCTGGCCGATCTTTAAGTAAGTTGCTAATAAAATCTTTTACCATAATATCCACGGATGCGAGCTTCTTTTTAGGCGGAGTGTTTAAAAGGAACCTCGAAATTTTTTTCAGTTGCTCATTTTCTTGATTGGTTTCGGTCCTCCTTCGGTGATGTGGAATGAGGAACTGAGAGGGCGATATAGGACACGCTAAAGGAACTTGTGGAATATCATAATTCCTTAGATACGTTTTTGGGGGCCCTGCCTCATACTTTAATTTGAGTGGTGGCGAGTCAGCCCTACTCAGAGTACTGGCTCAACCTCAGAATACTCTGTGTTAAAAGTAATGGTTGGCGGCAAAGTTTTTTTTGAAATATCAGCTTTGGTAGTTGTATAAAGTTTTAGATTTATTAATCTTTGACAAGCAACGTCGATGTTATTGTCTTTACATTTACAAACAAAACTATTAAATATTTTATTAAGCGCCGTTCTTTTCAAAACTTTTGTATACCCAGTTATTTTAATCTCACTGACACAGAAGTGTTTTTCACAAAATGTAATATATAGTATTTTGAACACTCTTGGAGTTTATCCCACACACAACCATGTTTCAACCAAACGTTACAGCGATTGCCCTGTGGCACAATAAAAAATGTTCTTGTGGCATTGGTGCCGTTTTTGTTTAAATAAGTTTTATAAACACACACTATTTTAATATTAATAATTTAAAAATGTAAATAAAATTTATACATACGAAACTAGTTTCAAAATACCTTTATAGAAATACTTCAAACTATAGCGACAACTTGTTTTGGTTTGTTTTACACGAACATTAATTTAGGCCGTGCCTGAATACCTTGTTAAATATTACACTCATCCAAATTATTACAGTCGTCCCCTATGATACATTTTGACAGATCCATGTGAAATATTTTACTACTGAATGTGATTTGAATATTTTATTAGCAACAGCAATCAACAAGAGCGAGAACATATTATTTTTTACAATATTAAATAAAATATAATTTGATATTAACAGCTCCCACCATTCTATGCCTTGTCCCACTTGCAAGCCACAAAAAGCCATGAGTTGTAACTAACGTTGCCATCCATGCGTTTTGCGTGGTAAAAAATCTGTGATTTCGTGAAACGAATCCCCAGAAATCCTTACGTATTTATTCGTTTCCTCATCATTACAGGATAATATTTCACCAATAATCGGGTTGTGGAACCGCGGAGTATAATGTAGATGTATTTTTTATTATTATTTTCAATTTGATTTTATTAAAAAAAATAGGCGAGAAAATTATCACGTACAAATTAGGCTGTGTTTCAATCGGATAAAAAGTTACATTTGTTAAATGTGGTGAAAAATATTAAATTTTCCTTACTTTTTAATCGCTTTGGTGTTTTAAATGGAACTGGTTAAAATTGTAACGTGTACGTTTTTTATTTTTATTTTGCGTAGAGAAAAGTAAAATACAAGCTAGAAATTTTTAACTGGTCCGTGAATAAATTGTCAAAAATTTAACTTTTTAACTTTTTATGCGGATTTTTATTCGTTTGAAACACAGCCTTATTATTAAATTCGGGCAGTAAAAATAAAAAATGTCTGCGAAGGGGAGAATTTCTCAAGTAAATGTCACAAATTATTATTTATTACGGTATTATCACAGTATTCGGGCACGGCCTAGGTAAGAATATTAAAACAATACTAGACATTTTTGATTTTGATTTTTAGTTTTACTTTTTATACCAATACTGAAACAAGAGCTAAGTAGGTTAAAACCTGGGGCCCTATTCTCGAATTCCACATCCATTTTCCACATGTCAAAATCCTTAAAAATCTGTCAAAATTCTTAAAAATTGAATTTTTTTGGTACTAAGGGAATATTTCCGAATTGGTGGATATAAGCAGGCGGAAGAAATCCTTCGTATAGAAAAATGTTCATACCCCATGTGTTTTATACACGAATTAAAATTTCAGAACGTTTTGATGAATTTTGACAGATGTCCGCATGTGGAAAATGGATGTGGAATTCGAGAATAAGGCCCCTGCACAAGTTTTTTACAAACCGTCTATAAAAACTAATTTTCACATCAAATGTTTTTCTCTTTCCATCATAAGGGAAATAAATGCTTTGGTCCCTTGTACTCTCTAAAGATGAACTAAAACTAACACGAAAAATCTAACAGCAGCTGATTTTGTTTACAAATATGTATTATTGTGTAGTCATGGTTTTATTAGGATTTTTCAATTAAATTTTTCAAAATTAAAAAAAGAAAACAAAATTATGTTTTGTATATGGTTTTTATGGGGAATTTGATATTGTACATATTTAATCAAATAGCACTGCCAAGAATTTTCATCAACATTAAAATTTACCATCAGTGCATAGATAAAATTTTTTTATAAATAATATTGTTTTAGTGTTGGTTGAACCGAAACGAAATAAACAAATGTCTATGGATATGGATATATTTTACACACTTAACTATTCAATGAACGGTTAGAAAAATATGATGACATTTGGGCGTATTAATTAGAACATATATTTGGGCGATTTATATACAAAAATATTTTCAAAAATCGAAAACGATATCAGTATCTCCATCTAACACTTCACCGATGAAGTTTGCATGGAAGTACTATATGTATTTATACTATGGTTATATTCTTGTTGATGTTATTATTGTACTCTGTAGTGATGTATTTCTCTGTTTGTTCATTTTGCTTGTCAATCGTGGTCATCATTTTCTGTTGTTTCTTCCAAATGTACCTATTGTTCATTTTGTCAAATACGTCCGTGTTATAACCGTTTTATATTACTATGTGTTTAATGATTTTTAGTTTTTCCATATAGTCCTGATTGTTCATCGGGATCGTGTTTAGTCTATTTATTAAAAGTTAATCGTTGCCATCTTGGCGTGGTTAGATGATTTGTCAATGGCGTGATCAGTTTGCGTGGCTTTTCTGTATATTTTGAATGTATGCTTGTTGTTAACATTTGTTATTGTCAAGTCTAAAAAATTAATGGCTTTGTTCGTCTCTGATTCTAGAATAAATTTTATATTCGGATGTTTGTTGTTTATGTTTTTGTGAAGATTGCTGAGCTGTCTCATTGTGCCGTTGAATAGTATTAGAATATCGTCCACGTATCTGTGCCAGTACCTGATTATTCGGTTTTTGTTTTCGACTCTGTTAATATATGCTGATTCTCAAAGTGGTTCATGTATATGTTAGCTAAGGTTTCTGATGGAGGAACCCCCATTGGAAGTCCGTCAGTCTGTGAATAGAATTTGTTATTGTGTTGAAAATAGTTTTGTTCTGTAACTGTTTTGATTAAAGTTATAATTTCGTCAATTTTTTCTTTCTTGGTTCCTGGAATCAAAACTGTAGTCAAAATGTTTGGCAATTTCTTATTCTTTTAAAATTTTTATTTCTAGTTCTTATTTTTCTTTTATCATTTTCATTTCTATCTAATTCATGTTTCTCCCTTTTCATTTCCACGAGCTCCTCATTTCCCTGAATCACACTTAATGGCTCCATAATTGTAAGAGCCTTCGACGAAATTTACGGAGATATTTAATGTTTTTTTCCCGCCTCCAGTTAGAAAAGTGTCTCTTTACAAATAGAAATTTTTTAATTAAGCAATATAAATTTTTAACATAAACAGTAACCTTGTCTGAAGCGTTCTCCTTCAGAGCGTTTTTTTTTTAAGATGGTCGTACAATATTTTTAATTGTTGTGCATGGTTAGTAAAAACCATGCTTTGAAAGTTGAATTCATTTTCAATATTTCAAATATTTTTTTTCTCATTTTTTTATATTTTCTGATACTGAAAAATTTGGAGCACGGGTTTTAACTTTCGGAGGAACAGCATTATCTAAAATATCCATCATAAAATAAATTTTTTTGAGGGTTTTGAACAAATTTCTATCTTACCACTTTTTTTATAAGCTGGCTCATTATTTTTGTATGTAATTATTTATTAAAATTTTTATTTGTGTGTATAAACCAACCAATAAATCAGCAAAGTTTAACATTAACTCAAACGAGAAATAAAACAATAAAAAGTAAAGTTACAGGATAAACACCCAAAGGGTGCGTCCGAAATTAAAAATGCGCATTTTGCGAAGATACATTTCAAAAAACTACATGCGATGTAGTTTTTATGTGCATTTTAACACGTTCTACAATGTCTATTTATATTTAAATTAATGTCCAATTTCAATTAATTTCATGATTATAATGAAATTTAATTTAATCCAAAAATTTGCACTTAAATTCGCACCCTTTATTTTGCCACATGTCTTTTTTTTGTGTTGGTCATATTTAAAGTTTTTACTTTTTAATTTTTTTGTTGAATGTTAATTAACATTCAACAAAAAAATTAAAAAAAAAAAAAAAAAAAAAAAAAAAAAATTAACAGGACATTCTGTGTATATAGAATGTAAATTGTGGTATAGTCAGTCCAGTCGCCGCGGCCTGATGAGAGGATTGATTTTTTCATAATCATAAGCTCATCAGTTCGAAACTGGATTGAATTCTCTTACAATGTTCGGAACATATTAAATTTCATATTTAAAGGGTTGAGTAAAATATTAATATGTCGACAATATCGATAGGTAAATAACTGATCGTTGAAATTTTGTGAAACGGTTTGGACATTTAGCAGGAGGTTCAATTGTTAGGCGATTTTTTGTAAAACTAAGTAGTCATAAGTATTCAATCATCAATTACTAACTCAATCAGAGTAATATTAGCGAAAACTTGGTTAAATATCTTAATTTAATCAACATTGATCAGTTATGTACGAACTCATATAAATTCAATATATGTCAATTTTCAAAAACAGTCTTCCCTCGAACAAAAGGACCGGTCCTTCTATTCAAAATCATTTTTTTTTGGCCAAATTTTTGAAGTTGGCAAAATAATTTGAATAAAAGGATTTCCGAATAGAAGGACCCGTCCTTCTAATTGAATTTAAGGACCGAAATTGTAAATTGAAATTTTTTAATATCTACATATTAGGTAGAATTTGCAATTATATTTATGAAGAAAATACGGTTATCGTTTATTCATTACAATGAAATATATTTAAATTCAGTTCTGATACAAAATTATGTAAAAAGTAAAATTAAGTAAAATAAAATTGAATTAAATAAAATTAAAAAAATTAACGAACTGTATCACTAAACGATCACCAGAAACAGTAATCAAATTATAAAAATATAATTAAATAATATCACAAAATAAAATAAAGCATATAATAATATTTAAAGTTTGTATCCAAAATAGTTTTCCAATCTAACAAAAGTTAGTTTCTTTACGCTGTTTTCCATTTCAAATAGAACTTCGTTCGTTTGGGCACATTCTTCATTTAATTCAATTAATTTTATGTCCCATTTTTCATATATTGAAGCTGCCTTCAACTCCAACCGCGTACTTGTGCACTCTCCTTTAAGTATCGCAATGATATCTGCTTCGTCGTACAAACCGACGAAAAGGTTTATGTCATGTTATCGGTTGGCCAGTACCATCCTGAAGGGTCCTCATCAAAATAAGAAGCTTGCGTTAAGTTGCTCCCATATAGTTCCACCCAATCATGGGTATCCATTAAATGCAATAACAACATCTTTAATGGAGTATGTAGTTTCGTAAAAGCATGCTGGACTTTTTCTTTAGTTTGTGTTTTAATCCAACCTAAAACCCATTCTGATACAGCAAAATACGATGGAATTTTAGCATTCCCAGATTTTGTCTGCATTCTGGTGTCCAAAATAGCTCTTGCGATGTATGCTTCATACTCAGAACTATAAAATTCCTGGAAACTTCGGTTTTGCACGACGTCGAGTGGCTGAAGTATTCCAGTAAGATTAGGTGGAATTAAAGTTATAAAAACATTTATTTTTTCCCATTTTTTGCTGTTAAACATTTTAACATGAGACCCATAATGGTCAATGATAAGCAATACGGGCTGCCGATAAAAGGATGTTTCTTTCCTTATAATTATATTATTTTTAACATAATTTCGCTAAAATTTCGTCACTCCACATGCCTGTTTGGTTGACATCGACAAGACAACCCTCACTCACAGTCGTTTTTTTTTTAAAATTAGAAAATAGTATGTGAGGCGCCAACATTTGGCCAGCCATCGTTATTCCGAATGTTACGGTACAGCGCTTGTGGGATGAAGACGCCTTGCGAAGCATTACATTATGAGATCCTTTAGCTGTGATTGTCGATTTGGCTTCGCTTTCAAAGTAACGTGGTAGTTGATCTATATTCATCACATTTTCAGCATTTATATTTTTCTCGTGAATTAGTTGAAATATTTGCTCGTGAAAACTTGTGATAATGTTCACTACATTATAAGGTAACTGTCGCGTTGATGTTTGGCGCCTTGATACTAACCCAAATCGTTTTTTAAAATGTTCAAGCCTTCCTTTGGTGGCCTTATAATAAAGTCCGGCCTATCTTCGCTTGCAAATAAAACAGAACTTAAATCTTTTGCTTTTATTTGAATGTAAATGTCTTTTACTCTGAGTCCATTCTTGTTCCTATCTCTAACCCACTCAATCAACAATCCATCCAGTTCTTTAAATTGTTCTTTCCTCCCTCCACCTGCAAGCCGTCTCACATTTTTGATGGATACATCTGGTTTGTAAGGCAGTTCTTTAACTTCTCTTTTTGGCTATACCATCTCTTCAGGTTTGTAACGGGAACGCTACTTTCGTTTGAAAGTTGATGAAACCCAAAAATGTTTTTTTTTATATTTGCTTATTATGTTAAGTTTCTGTTGCACTGTGTATGATTTTCTTGAGTTTTTCATGTTTGCTTACATTCTAAATTATGGATTTCAAAATAAATATTAATAATAAATCAAATAATATTGTTTTTACAACATTGCCTTATTGCAAGATCGTACGTTGAAATTTTAAAATCGAATGGTTATGGAATGGCGACGACAAGAAGAATATTGACATTCTTTCTCTTTCCACAAATGTCATTGCTAAAAAAAATTATGCTTTCGTATATTTTGTGTTATTGTCTACTGCCTTTAGAGAAAACTTTTTTTGTAAGAAACTGTGGCGGGAAATTAAAGCTGAGAGAAATAGTAAAAACAATTTTCGATTTATTTAATAAAAACGACAATGTTTGTGAAAAGTTAGTTGTGTCAAATTAATAAATATTGTCTTCTTTGTGGAATTTGTATTATATCGTCTCTATAAAAATCGAATATAATATTCCAAAATCAGTATTCACTTTAGTATTCTGGACGATAGATGTTACTTACCTGTATTTTAATTTCATGGCATGGTAGTATGTAAGAACGCATAAGCACTCGGTTATATGTGTACGTAAAATATTAATCGTTTTACAAAAAAAAAAAAAAAAAAAAGAAATTTATGTAATAATTGCTAAAAAATAAAAAAAATTAAATGTAGCAAATGATAATGTTGCTAGATTTTATACGAATACAAGGACTGGTCCTTTTAAACGAATAAACGGACCAGTGGTACGTTTATTTGAAAGAAAGGACCGGCCTTTTTTTTCGAGGGAAGACGGAGTAGTAAATGATTTATTAGGGATAATAGCAAATTAAAATCTTCAGACAACCGTCTATTCCAATTTAATTTTTTTTAGCCTTGTAAGTACAGCCCTGATTTAAAGGAACATATGTAAATAAATCAAAAATAAATAAGTATATAAAACCGATTAATTAAAGCATGTCAATAGACCCATATATTTAATAACACCAATAAATTAACATAACTTTTATATACATAAACTTTATTCAGTTTATGAAATCTAAAATTCCATTGTATAAACAACCTAATCATTTTTCCTAATTTTGATAATTTACATAAAAATAATAATCAAAACAATTTTCAGAATTTTTGTCTGTGTTTGTTTTTATAATACATAACAATTAATTTTTATCTTAATATAAACTAGAAAATTTACTCTATTATATATTCTATATAAAATCTAAATATTCGTATATACAATACATAATAGTTCAAATAGTTGTAGTTTCCATGTTCATAAAGGATGATACTATAATATTATAATGCAAAATAAAAGCAACAAGGATATATCGGAAAATGGTAAATTTCCTCTTTTGTTTATGTGAAAATATCGAAATTGAAAATTAATTTAATTTGCTCTATCTATTATTTATTAGAGACAAAACTTAAATTTTTGGTTTTTAATTAAACACAAAAAATAATTATATTTATGTTATGTGTCAAAATAAAAGACATCTATTATTAGATGGGATGTTAGCTTCATTTCTTGGTAGCAAATAATTGTATATGAACGTGTACCATGTTGGAAACTAAAACACCTACATTCTTTTATTTTTTTTTATTTAGAAGCAAGATGTTAACACCACAAAACTGTGTCCTGTATACCCATCAGAATTATTTATTACTTTTATGAGAATATGTACACATGGTCTGATTCTGTATAGGTAGGTGTAAAGTAAGATGATGATCCCTATAAAGATTAGTCTTGAAGATAATTTTTCAAAACTTACCCTAAAATAACCTCGCCCATAGTATTTATAGTGTCTATGCACCTTCAGCAAGCAAGCACTGAACCCTTATCCAGCTCGATAAAATATAGTATACAACGTTTATTTTCATCACAAATTTTGAAATCCATTATAATTTTTCTAAGAATTTTAGAGCAATAAAGGTAACCTTTTTTCTATTAAATCACCTTATACATTTTCAATTATTATCAACGTTATGTTCTCGAGACAAGAACAATAACGAACGGTTAAATTAAAATTCATTAAGATCTACCGAAAAAAATACTTAACATTAAGAATATGTATACACACACACACACACACTACAACATATAGGATGTTATACGAAATTTTCATTTTAATGTTGTCATAATTCATGTTTTTCATCCGTTTTTTTATTGTTTGTTTCGAAAACGGAAAAATTGTTGAAATTTTTCCAACTACACAGAGGACGTAATTTTTCGTTTTTGTTCTCTATGTAAAAAAAGGCGACTTATTATTTGGATAAATAAATTTATAAAAATTAGAAGAACAAAAAGCTTCTTCTGTGCTTTTCTCTATGTTATTTTCGAGTGATGTTTTATGGTTTAAACAATTTTTCACTTTCTTGTTTTTTTTGCGCATTTATATTTTCCCTTCGTTTTAGTTAAAGATGACAAAGATAAGTCAGTAATTTTTTTATTTTAATTTCATAACATTTTCATTTAAATGTAAATTACACTCGAGAATTTGGTTGTGTGCTAAAGATGAAAAGTTTAATAAAAATTAATTTTTTGAAATGAATTTTGCTTCAATGTTTCTCATCTCGTTAATTTTTTTCTGGTTGGTAATAAATTACGTTTTTCTATTATACAATCATCGTATGTCTGACGTAGATTTATAATTAAAATAAGGGAAATTAAATTAATGCGACATTTTTTACTAAGTATAGTTTTATTAATCTCGGAAACTTTTAAACTTATGCAAAATGTCCACTTTTTACGGAAATTTTACGAAGGATTTTCGTCTGCTGGTGACTAAGTAAATTTGGCTTGGAACAAATGTTCAAATAACAAATCGGGTTGAAACTGCACTTATTTCAAAATTTGGATGAAAACCTAATTTTCATAATGGAGAAGATTACCTGTTAAAGGTCCACTAGCAATAATTAGTGAGGCAATTCAACACTTTTTTTAGATTAGACCGTCGTAAGTTAAACTATGAAAGTTTACTGATTTTTGAATGACAAGGAAAGTCTGGGAATATGCGAAAAATAGATCATTGTTCAATTTGTGAAAGGAATTGTATCGGCCTTCAATTTGCTTTATAATCACCCATTTAAAGTTAAAGAGCGTCTGTCTTCATGTTTATTAAAATTATTTGTTGAATTTTTTACTTGTATGAATTACTTTTAGGTTGAAGCAAATCTATAGGTGGGATCTATTTGGGACTATCCGGCAAAACTCAATCACAATAATTTTATATTTTTTATTTTTACGAATAATTATAATATACTAGTAATTACCCGTCAAAACTGACGGAAGTTTCTGAAAACTCAATATCTAGTAGTTCACATATTTATTTGCTTTTTATACCCCTTACTTCCCCTTGCTAAAAGATCGTAACATATTTCTAAACCCCTCCCTCTTCCAGGTGTAACATAAAAGTATTCACATTTTTAAATTATTTTAATCACGTGAAAGTGAATTTTGCAATTAAGAAAACGGGCTATCAATGATATGATCTATGTTCACTCCTCCCTATCTTTAACAAATCGTAACAAATCATGAAGCCACCCCCATGAAGCGTTACGTAATAGGGCCCCATAGCCTGAAAAGTAAAATGTTTTTTTTTTCCTAAAATAATACGAAATAAGACAATTTAATATTAATTCAATAATTCTTTTATCACAACGTTTCTTGTAAATGTACAGTTATCATTTATTATTGCGCCTTGGTATGAGTAATTGTTGCACTCTAAGGTTTTCATGATTTCATACTCGCGTTAAAGGTACATAAAGCTGGCCATGAGCAAAAGCAGGTTCTGGTAGAAACACCCCAACCTTATCGAATGATTGTCCCTGTGCCTTGTTAATCGTCATTGCAAAAGCCAAAATGATGGGAAATTGTCGTCGCTTCATTTGAAATCCTAAGCTGCTCTCGCTTGGTTCCAAGTCGATTCGGGGGATGCAAACTTCCGCTCCCTTATTGCTGCCTGCGATTATTTCCGCCTTGATACAATTCCTGAACAGCTTTTTCACGTTCAATCGAGTTCCATTCAGAAGTCCCTTCTTTGGATTCAAATTCCTTAGCAACATGATGAACGCACCAACTTTCAATTTCAGTGAATGAGGAGGCATGCCAGAAGGGGTCTGAGAATTCAAAAATTCGACTGGAAAATCGATTGCATCGTTCGGGTCGTCGGAGATCATTGAGTCAATGCTCAGGAAGGTTGTTGCATCCCCCGGTAAAAGATCGAGAATGGCATTGTTGAGCTTTGTGACATGAATATTTTTTGGACTGAGAATGATCTTGTTGGCGACATCGGCGATTTCATCAGCAGCTGTTGTTCGAATTTCAACTCCAAAAATTGATCGAATGATGTTTTCACGCTCTATCATTTCCTCAGGAATTTCGACTAAATCGGGATAGGCTTCTTCCAGATCATTTCGCAATCTGCCATCGCCCAATTGCAAAACCCATTCGTTGAACTCTCGTTGTCCAAATGCTCGCATGTTGGTGATGAGAGTTCGCTGCTTCACATGCCGCCACAAAAGAGAATTTTTCACGCACATTTCGATGATATCAGCATTTTTTCCTCTGGAAACAACACTTGAGGTTTGTCGAAAGTCACCGCCAAGGATGAGAAGCTTGCCACCGAAAGGACGAATATTATTCATGATTCCTCGCAGAAGCAGATCAATCACTCGAAGAGAATGCAAAGAAAGCATTGAAGCCTCATCGATAATGAGCATTGCAGCTTCTCGTAATTTAATGGATTCCTGCGAGGGGATTTTCATGGATGACACCGATGTTTCGTTAGCAGAAAGCGGGATTTTGAAACCACTGTGGGCAGTTCTACCACCAACTAATAAATCCGCTGCAATTCCTGTCGTGGCGAAAGCGTGAACAACTTTACTCTGGCCTCTTACATAACTCATCAAAGTGTTGTAAAGGTAAGTTTTTCCCGAACCGCCAGGACCGTCGAGGAAGAAAAATCTCGACTCAGCCATCGAATCATCAATTACAGCAGCAATCTCTTCGAAAATGGCACGCTGCATTGGGTTGAGGGTGGCGATCAAGTTTATGGCCATTTGAGCTTGCTCTTTGACACCGAAAACATGTTCGAAGTTTTGAATCAGGCCCTATTCAGGAAGGCGAAAATCTGTGCATTTCATGCCATTCATGCGCAAAATAACCTCAATTGGTCTTGAAGCAGTTTCTTTTCAGCGGTTATGTGATCGAAATACATGATGTAGTCGGCGATTAAATACTCCTTGAATTGCTCGAAAAGCGCAAGAGGATTTTTTGGCGAATTGAAGACACAAATCAAAGCAAATGTTAGGCGAATTTGATGCGGCATGCACACATGACTTGCTTCACTTAAACATCGTTCCCATTCGCTATCATTCTCAAGAAGGTTCATGGCTCGTGCTGCATCATTGAAGGTGTCAAAAATCACTGAATCGACGGTCTTAAGATCGGTAAAACTTCGAGCTCCACGAATGTGTTGTAATAGCAGTCTCAAATAAAAGCGCTCGCGATCTTTCGGACTGACAGCATACATTCGAGTGATAATCCTATCTCCTCTCTGCTTGCGAACTTTCCAAATGCAAAAAGTTTTGTCAAATACGTAATGCTCAGGAATTTCGGAATACAAATATTGTCGAGCATTCTCGTCTTCGTGCTTGTTAAGCTCAAACCATGCAGTCATGGTATCGGTGTTGAGCTCGATCAGCTGCAGCATCTTCTTGGCCGTCTTGAAAATAAACCATTTGTTCGTCAGGAAGATGGATGGCAAGACGATAAACAACATGCGATCGATCGTTCATTGGATTTTCGAGCAGTCGCCAAATTGCTTCAGGAGCACAAACATAACGCGCATCGAGAAATTGCTTAATTTCATCATGAACAATCGGTCCTTGTGCACTTAATTCAACAGAAGCACAATCATATCCTTTGTATATATACAGTCATACCCCGCCTAACGTTGTTAATTGGTTCCGACGTTAGGCGAAACAACGACGTTATAAGGGGCAAAGAATATATGTAGACGAATAGAAGAGAAAATTTCATTGTTTTTTGTTTTTATGTTTTTTGCCTTTTTCTCAGTGTTTTTTTGCTTTGCTTATTATTTTAAACGACGTTACAACGAAACACAGCGACGATAGAGCGAGGTTTGTTCGCATTTTACTAACGACGTTACAGCGAAACGACGTTATGAGGGGGGACGTTGTACGAGGTATGACTGTATTTGAAAATGTACTTGATTGCTTGAACGGTTTGACAGGATTCGACGTTAATGTGGCAATTGAATTTGCGAGTTAAAAATTTGTTGTATGGAACGACATGACGATTATCAATTTTACTTTCTCCTATTTGAATCTCAATTCCTTCACGACGACGATAAATGGGAAAACCATTAACTTCGGTTAACGTTTCCTTGCAAAAGGATTTCGGAAATCTTTTTGCACATTCACCTTTTTCCATGCAAGGCGCAAGTGGGTTCTCATTGCCGCAAGGCCCATGTATCATCGAGCGAACAACGATTTCATGCAATATGGGTTCCAGTTGCTGTTCAGGAATCTCAGCGCACACAAATCGATCAATCTTCTTGGCTGTGTCGATTTTTGAGTCATTGGCCAGAATGAAGAGCATGTGAGCATGGGGAAGTCCTCTTTTTTGAAACTCAATCGTGTAAACGTATGCAATGACATTTCCAAAAACCTTGTTCTTTACTATGTCATCGAGTAGTGCTTTCAACTTAATGCTGAACACTCGAGCAACCAAATCTGGTCTGTCACCGGGCTGTTGTACAGGAAAAAGGTTCTCTCGAATCTCTGGCCAATTGGGATTGCATGTCATAGTAATGAAAAGATCAGGCTTGCCGTACTTTGCCACAATTGCCATAGAGTCGTGATACTTTTCGCGCATGTTGCGAGGGGAACCTTGAAATAAAGATGGCAAGATGACAGATCGACCAACTGTAGTTCCATGACGAATTGCCACATTATTCAAAACGTCCATTAGACCTCGATATTGCTCGACTCGTAAGCGTCCCTGCTGATTGCGCACAAAGTTCAAATTGTTGGCTTCAACTTGCAGATGAGCATCAACAGCCCACTGCTGAAACAATTTTCCGCCATGGAGAATTGGATTGAAGCGACCGACTCGAATGGCAATTTGTGCAACTTTCCATTGCAGAAGAGTGATTTTAGTTCGCTTTCTCTCGGGACAATGAGCGGTATTCATTTGCATGTTTGGTTGCCAGCCAGCTTCTCCAAAAGGATAGAATAGTACGTATGTCATCGGATCCAAATGTAAACTTAAAATGTTGAGGTTGATGAGAGGTTGTTCATCATTACGTGGGTAAACTCGAAAATCACGTTCAAATGGAGGCTGTCCGTCGGCAGAGCGAAAAATCATTGCCACCTCGTTAACTGAAGATCGTAACGACGTCTATCGTCATTACGATCGCGCCGAAATGCCATGTTCACAATGGGAAGCGTTCGATTGTCGGCTGCCGCTGCTTGTTCTTCCTCCCGCTCAACCTGACCAAGATTTCGGTAGGCTTTCGCATAAATATTTTGCTCTCGAATCATTTCATCCAAAGCGCTGACAATAGTTGCGTTCAATCGCGAATTATCAGGATGATTCATGCGATCTTGATTCGCAATAGCTGAGTCGATAACATATAGCTGAGCATATTGTCGTTGCTCACCTTCAGCTGGATGCATGTGGCCAGTACGATGATGAATCTGACCGTGAACGCGAAAAACATAAGGGCCTCGTCCTTGAAACTGATGAATTTGCGCACCCATTGAAGCAAATGCAAGCATAGAGTTGTACGATCGAATGTTATCATGAAAGGCTCGAAAATGTGGGTGATGAGGATTACTGAGAAGCTCATGAAGAAGAAACGGAAATTGTCGCATTTGCTGGCAGCTAGTTTCAAGCAATACAGTTCCTTTGTGGCAACAAAATTTGAAGTTTCCATCCGACGATTTTTCAGCACTAAAATTGAGAGAATGGCAATGTCGACATTCAACATTCATCACACCACAACTGTGAGAATTAATTTCATTGTCTCGGAAGGTTTCATGATCAAAAATCGATGAATTCCCAGCGGCTCTCGATCTTCGCATCCGATTTGCATTTTGAGCTCTGCGAATTATGCCTTCTCCCGGCATTTTATTTAAAAGTCGTTGGCGTTTTTGCTCATTATTGCGTTGGCGACCTTCTTGCGACTGTCGATTTCTCCACCTTAGTTGTCATTCACAATTCAAACGCAATTTCCGTCCTTCCGGAGTTTCTCGTTCCATTCTAGTTAAAAAGTTTAAAATTTTGATTTCTCATGTAAAGTAAAATTTAAATAATTTAATCTTCTAAAGTTTTAATATTGCTTACATTTATTAAGGTCTATATAACAAATCTATTTACACAACGTCTGTGTAAATTCGTTAAAAATTGAGCGAAAGTTTCGCTCTAATTTTTCACACGTTAGTGCAATAATAAAAAACTATCTTTAAATTCAATAAAATGACACAATTTTAACACTTTATTCACACGTAAAACATAAGAACTAAACAAAACAATTGAAGAAATAAAATAAATTTCAGTTTCTTATTTTTATAAACACACCCGATACCTATATGAGTATTTGAAACTAATTTTACAATGGTTCCTATGGTCATGATTGCATCGAAAGGGCTCCACGAATTAAAAAAGGCTCACTTAGCTGAAATTTACAGCGGGCCGTATTATACGCGAAATATTGATACAATGAGGTGTTGGTGCATTTAGTTTGTAGTAGTGTTAGTGTGTGGGGTGTATAATTATACATATAGCGTCTCGCTCCACACTGGGTATATTATTTAATAAAGAGGATATAGTTTTCAATTCGTTATGTTGTAATGAAATGCCGTTATAAAATGAAAAAAAAAATAATGCAAAACGTTCTTGGTGAGGATCGAACCCGAAAGCTTATTGGAAAAAATTGAATATCGAAAAATAATTTTCGGTACCAGCCTAAATGTACATTACAGTTTTAAAAAATGTATTATTACATATTACATTATAATCATTGTCTTACAATATAAAATTTTATGTTTTTCAATTCGTATTGGAAAAATGAAATACCGTTATAGGCAAAAAAATTATTAAAATTAATAAGTACTTCGATGAGAATCGAACCCGAAACATTTTCTATTCGAAGTTCCTTGTTAAAGTCACCACCTATATCACTCGGACTACTCAGTTATAAAATTCAAGCATCTAAATTGGAAATATAAAAAAGCGTTACGGCCGCACACTGTGAATTATATATTAGTAGATTCTACAAAATTATGTCTGTGTGTGTGCACAGCAAAAACGTACACTCTCGAAACTTATGTTCGAGGTTTTTTTAATGTTATAATTAGCACAGATGTAGTGTCGATCATAAGTTTCGAGAGTGTATTACAAAATTAAATACACACTAGAATTTACCTTCATCTGACATTTGGAATGTCAAGGTGAAATTTGTGTACAAACAAGATAAGTATTTTTAATTATATGTTACATATTTTCTTAATTATTAATTACATATTTTGATTTCAGATTTGGCGATATAAAACAAACAGTACATGCAATACTATTCAAAATACGGATTAACTATGGATATTATGTACAACAAATTTTAATTCAATCTTAAGGTCAAGTATACAATTTTACTCTGATTATTATAAAGTGACATTTCTAATACGAATTAATTTCTAATTTCCGATTGCGTTAAATGGATTCTAATGGAACCGGATAATTCAAATTAGGTAAGTAAATTATATAAATTAAAGTAATTTAAATCAATTTCTGTTGAGTTTAATGTTGTATTTCAGGTGGACTGATGAATGCCACATTTTTCATGCTTTATTTCAGGGAGAGATTTAATTTAAATGTAAGTTACACAACTGGATTGGGTCAACGCGATATGATCCGATTAGTATGAACATTACTGATAGAATTAAATTTTGCTAACTTTATTAATTTTAAAATTTTTGAATGTTTTCATAAGGAGTAAATTTTTTTATGTTGACGCTGAGTTCAGAGTAATGGTGTAACGTAATATAATTATGTATGTTTTTCTGGAGAGAACCGCATTAACCACTTGTTGAAAGTAATTAGTTAATTTACATAAATCTACAATAAATGAATCCTTTGTTATATAAGGTGAGTCCTAAACTTTAACTAGATTTTCATAAAACGTAATTTTGTCTGAGTATTTCTCAAATATAAAGGGAATTGGGGAAACCCTCTTCCCCAAAAAACAGACACGCGGGAAATTATAGTTCAGGCAATGAATCTGATACGTTCACGGACGATGAAGAAATAAACTTCTCAGATTGCAATGTTACAAATAATTCGATAAAAGTGAGAAACATAAGTGTAAAAAAATACAAAAAAATGTGCCTAGTGTTGTGAATATTCCTAAAAATAATTTTGTTCAAGAAAAAACCATAATATCTCAATGGCGGCTACTAAAGACAAAATGTAGGAATCAAATGAAGAAGGAGGAAATATGTCAACCCACACAAAACAAAAATCGTTGGGAAACTTGGAAACTTTATTAACGAACAAGAATGCCGAATCAGGGATATTCAAGCTTCCCAGTTTATACTCCATACAGGACAAAGAGAGGCCCATTTAAAATCATAATTAAAAAAGAAAATATTAATTTAATGCACTTGAGGAGGGCGATTAAATTTAATAGATTAAACAACTACAACGTAGAAGCGATCAAACAAACGAGTAAATTCCTGGCCATTATCACGTTCAAAAATTACAGTGATGCCAATAAATACGTACAAAACAAAACATTTCAGTCATTTGATGGTTACGAAGCCTATATCCCAGATAATTTCAATAAAACGGTCGGTGTCATCATGGACATCCCTATAGACGTATCGGAGCTAGAACTATTACAAAACATAAAATCAAGCAAAGAAATCTTGAAAATAGAGAGAATGTGCAAATGGGATAATACCAGCAAAGAAAGGATACCCATGGAATTAGTAAAGCTAACGTTCTCATCAAACACATATTCTAATAAAAGCAAACTACTACAATGATAAATATTCGTATAAGAACACGTAATCTCGTTTAAAATTTATGAATTAAGACAAAAATTATGTCTACTATTAAAACTAAAAGTATACTGTATTGCCACCCTCTGTTCAAATATTATGTTCGTAAACAAGTATCACCTAACGGTACTTTGTAGAAAGAAAAAAAAATCATTTAATAAAATTTGGAGTAATTTAGTTAAACATTCGTATAAGGACAAGCTTTAAATATTTGATATTCGATCTTATTCAGTAAGTATATTACGATGCTTATAAAATTGATTGATTGATTGATTGATTGCGATGTACGATCAAGCATTAAGCAAGTCTCCCGTATTATAAATGCGAATACCACAACCACTATACCCATACCCATGTTACACACAACACGACACCATTCTTCATGAAGCCAAACCCCGTAAAGAAAGGCGCCACATCGATAACCACATAAGTCTAACAATTGTGATATCCGCCCCTGGCCAGGCCGCCGTCGTACACCTTTTTACATATAACAAGATCGAGGGATGGGAAAGGAATGTTAGCAACAAAGCCCCATCCGGTTCCAGACACCTAAGTAGTTGATAGTTAGTAATATATTTTTTAGTAATTTATCTAGTACAAGACAATACAATTTTTAAAGTTCATCTCTACTGCTCCAACCTGTAAGAAGACACAATGACAACACAAATTTCCTGGTACCGCAAACTCTTTTTTTTTTTTTTCTGAAAAGCTGTAAACAACTATTATTATTCCCCTCCACCATTTTTTCTATCGGCGATTGTGAAAGGGGGGCGAGATTTCGTTTCATCATCATGTTCCCATGCGGTCACCCAAATTTGTACTAACTGTAGGTAGTGGTTGCTTGACGTTGTTGTTGAAATCGTTGTGTCTCTGCTGTCCCTGCTACTCGCCCCCCCCCCCATATATTACGATGCTTATAAAATGGAATTTTATTAAAATAATATTTATTGTAATACATAATATTTTATTAAAGTGATGCGAAAGGGAAAATTCTTAAATGATGAAGAAAAAGTCTCCATCAGAATTTATAAAGAACAAGGATTTATACGTCAAATTGGTACAAAAATTGGTCGATCATCACCTGTGGTCCACAACTTCCTAAAAAAAGCTCGAAGTTATGATCATAAAAATAAAAAAAAAGTAAATATGTAGTAAGTTATCCAAATCTCAAATTGACTAAATAAGAAAGGAAGCAACTCGTAACAAGTTAACCGCCAATCAAATTGAAGCAAATTGGGCTTGCCTGTTACAAAACAACATATTGCTCGAGTATTAAGAACAACAAAAAATACTAAATGGTCGAAATTGCGAAGTAAGGCTAATTTATCCTATAAACATATTGAAAATAGGCTACTGGCGTGGGGAGCTTTTTTACTACGGCGGGAAGCTACCAATTTGCTTTATTACCCTCCGAATGAATTCAAACCTATACATGATTTGTTAGAAGACGTTTTGATAACTTTTCTTGACGACAACAACGACATTAATTTTATTTTCCAACAAGACAATGCTTCCATCCATGTATCAAAGCAATCAATGGAGTGGTTTCGTCAAAAACAAATAAATGTTCTTGACTGGCCTGCATGTAGTCCCGATTGTAATCCGATGGAGAATTTATGGGGCATAATTGCAGCGAAGGTTTATGCAAATGGTCGGCAGTTTAAAACGGTTACTGAACTAAAGCAGTGCATTAAGGGCTGTTGGGGAGAAATTGAGGCAGAAACTTTAAAAATCTTGTCAAATTCAATGCCAGAGCGCATATTTGAAGTCATTAAACAACAAGGGCGTCATACGAAATACTAATTTAAAATTTTCTTTATTATTATGTAGACATTTTTTGATAAATTTAAAGTATTCTTATACGAATATTTAAGCAATTTAAAGTATTTTTTTAAATTGGATTGATATTAGAAATATCCTTATTTTTTGCTTTGATGAAATAAC
Source organism: Tipula vernalis (assembly GCA_958295665.1). Lineage (NCBI taxonomy): Eukaryota > Metazoa > Arthropoda > Insecta > Diptera > Tipulidae > Tipula > Tipula vernalis. The sequence goes on along the minus strand of OY282559.1, from coordinate 227,079,079 downwards.
AATTATATTTGTTGTAATTCTTTACTGTTTATGAAATAAACAATTTTATTTTAAAAAAAATCATAGGGATTTGTTTATTTTATTATTTAATGGTTGTTCTTATACGAATATTTATCACTGATATTCCCAATCCTATGTATTGCAGGAAATATCAAAATTATGGACACACATTAAACAGATGTCGATTGAAGGGGGATACGAAGTGTAGTACCTGTACAAAAGTAAAAGACAATGATCATTTATGTGATATGAGACCACGATGCAAGCTTTGCGGAGAAAAACATATCACAATTCATGTAGAGAAAATCACAGACAGAGGAAAAACACGGAATTTATGACATTCCAAAAATGCTCCTTTAAGGTAGCGAAAGAGAAAATAATTTGGCAGAAAGCAAGCCGCTCCCAACATGTGGGATTTCATAAACTTAGCCGAACTGGATCAGGGCGAGAAGTCCAATTTATACAAAACCATAAAGGAGTCAGAAGAAAAAATTAAAATACTAAACAATATAGTAAAAGAATTGAAGATCCAAACAAACAAAAGATGCATTAATAGAAATACTAAGTAATAAGTTAACTAGTACAAACTCATCGATTCACCCAGCAGAAGCAGATTTAATTGCAATAGATGTCGCTATATGTATTGATAAAAAATTATAAAGTCATGATAGGAAACATTAATATAATCCAAATTAACATAAGAAGCCTAGTTAATAATAAACGCTTGCTAGAACATTATATAAACTTAAATAACATACATATAGCCATTCTTATAGGAACATGGACAAAGAGTACAAGCCATTATCTTACAACAACATGGAATTAATCACAGAGGACAGACAAGATGGTTACGGAGGGTTAGGTTTGCTCATAAGTAAAAAGATCGCATGGAAGAAAATCAACCATCAATTAAACCTTAAAAAAATCGAATTCATTAAACTAAACTGCAAACATAATAATACAGAATTTAACATTTCAGCTTTCTACAATAGTAATAACATCAGTCCAGAGGAAACAGCTGAGGGTTTTGAGAAAATCATTAATCAGAAATATGAAGAGAATTATTTAATAGCAGGGGACATAAATACTCATAATATTTTATGGGAATCCAATCCTAAGTACAGCAGATGGGAGTGGATATATATTACTAAACGACGGCTCAGCCACTAGATAAAATCTGAGACACCTTACCACCTCTGCACCAGAAAACTCTCTTGGAGATCCACTACGGACAACAGCGATCATTTCCTATATTCATAAATTATAACACAAACTATGTAAGTAAAACCCAAATAACGAACTAGAAAAAAATTGTTAAGAAGTTTAACGGTCCGGATCTGGAGAACATTGAAGACAATTTGGGAGAAAACATAAACAAACATACTTCTGAGAGATTTATGAATCATACATCCAAACCTTAGCCATGGTGGAACAGCGAATTGCAGAAGTTGTGGGACATCAAATCGCCAAAACAATCTATATATAATTAATAGAAAGAAAAACCTCTACGCAGCTCAAGAACTGATTTTAGCCACAAGCAAACTAAAGCAAAACATAAAAAGAGAAAAGAAAATAAGCTGGTTAAAGTATCTAAAAGACATCAACAAAAATACAAGCTGCTCAGAAATCTGGGGTAAAATCAACAGGGTCAGAAACAGGAAAAGCTCAAACTTCGAAATCCTTGAAGATGCACAGAGAGAACACTTTGTTTGCGGCAACCGAATTTTTTGCCTACCGAATTAAGCAGTTGTAGTAAATGAGATAATATTGTTGCGATACCAATAATTTGAGGTTGATATAAATTGATTAATCATCATTATAAACCCATTTTTGGTTGTGCTAACTAATAAATAGTTTCTGTAACCTTAATATTAGTATTTCCAACTGAAAAATCGATCGTGTGAACTAGAAAATCGTTCCTGTGTTCAGAATTACCGCAAAATTTAATTGCGTCTACTGAAAATTAGTTGGCACAACCGAATGATTTTGTTATAAAAGCCTTGTAGTAACTGATTTTCTGCTTGCACAATAAAAAGTCATTTGTAGTAATGGTAAATAGTGTTTGTTTCTACTGTCTTAAGTTTAGGTTAAATGCGTACATATTTGTTGCTTTTGTTGGTTTCTGTTCCGGTAAACACCATTATAGTATTTCATCTTCGTCTCAAATGACTAATCTGAAATTTTTTTAATTTTTTTTTTCAAATATTTATATTTATATCTTCAAATATTTATATTTATTTATTTTAAACATTTAAAATTTTAATTTTTACGGTAACATTTAAAATAATTGAATGTATTAACTTAATAGTCCCAAATTATAAAATGTTGACCGTTAGCAGCCTTACTTATATACTAGTATAAGAAGTGTGATTACATTTTAATGAATCTATGTCATATACAAAAAATGTGTTTTGCAATTCAACCGTAAATGCAAAGTAGTGAGTACTAAAATATAATCTCTCAACAAATTGTAAACTAATAATAAGTTGTATAAGCCCAAACATTGGTTCCCCATTCGTATCAATGCCAAAGCAAACCACCATATTTTTCTTCAAAAATAAATTTTTAAATTGTATCCACGAAATTAGTTTCGCATTTGAATTAAGGCTATATTTTATTAATTTTACTATACTTATATCTTTAATTGGTCCGTGATTATGGGAGACTCAAAAATTTCTTTGTTGTTAAGGGCAAGGTTTGCAATTTTCAGTTGATTTTTAATATGCAATGTTTTTAAAATATTAATTCTATTGTTCGAAATATAAGAGGTTTTTTTATATGTTTGATGTTTTGCCTCAAATCTCATTGAACTTATTGCAGCTATTGATCCTATTTTTTCCAAAATACTTGCATAATGCAATAAAAAATGAAATTTTGGTTTCAAATTATTTTTAGAGAGTTGTATGTATAATGTGTTGTGCTGGGCAATAATATCTCTTAAGTAATTAAAAGGATTAGAATGAAATAGTTTCCTAAAAATAAGACGAATAATTTCTCTTAAAAGTTGAAACAACTCCCACTCATTGGATGCCTGGGGTACCAGATCCCCAATGATTAACGAAAAGTGCGTTACTATAACTTTCATTTCTGATGCAGATAATTTAAATTTATTTTTCTGGAAACAATCAGTATTAAAAAGTGGCGGTTTCTGTGTCACAGGTCCAAAGTTGTATATTTCGATTATTCTATTTAATTGTTCAATTGTAAAATAATATTTCTCCAAAGCAAAAATTTTAAGAATTAAACCCATATCATAGTGGCAAACCCCTTCCAAGAGGTCATGCATACAGTCTACACTAAAATTCTCAACCACGTGAAAATGTAGCATCGTATTCCTGACAGAACTTTCTTTAATTCCTGTTAGTTGAATGTTGCTTAGATTAACATCGCAATTATAATTGGTAACATTTCTTAAACTAGATATCTTTTCATTACATAGTTGTTTCATTTCTTCAATATTACATTTACAAAACCTGCAGTAATAAAATGAATTAAAAGCTTCTGTAAAACTAAGCATTGAATTTAAACCTAAATTATCACCTATAGTAACGCAAGGAATTAATTGTATTGAATATTCATTAATTTGTATGCCTGTGGATTAAATATTTTAGTATTGTCGAATCTTTTCCTATCTTCAGTAAAAAAAAATATAGCTAAAGATATTGACTGTAGTTTAGAAGAAATGTAATCCGGTAGAGCTAATATTTTGATATAAACTGCTTCAATTTTTTCAATTCCACTATGGGATCAAATTACTTTGATTATCAGGATTAATTTCTCTAACTTTTGCTTTCCAAAATGGAATTTGAAGTATACCAACAATTGGAGTTTCTAAGCTATCGGTTTTGTTAATTTATTCTTTAATTGATTTCATTATTGAAGTCTTACAAAATAAAATAGTAAACAGCTGATTTAAATTTACCAGTGTCGAAAAATAATTGTATTGGACATTTGTGATTTCATTTAAGTTGGAATAACCTTGATTATATTCCGAGCCTAGTTTAAAATTTTCAAAATCTACTAAAATGTTAATTTTTTTAATTACTTAATAATAAGAAATTCAGATTTTAGATAATCAGCGCTTATCAGTGAATTTAAAATTAAAGATAACTCCTCGAAATTACCCCCACTAATATCCGCATTGGTTAGCAATCTTTAAGCCTTTTGAATCTGAGAATCATAAAAAGGAGAAACATTTTTGAATACGTTTAAAGCTGTCGTTCTAGGTACTCTGTCGTCACTCATTGTTTGCAAAGTTAGTTTTAACAAACAATGACTTAAATTATTTTCATCAAATGAATTAAATTCTAATCTGTTCTCAAGATTTAAAGAAAATTACCGTTTGTATCCGGTAAAGGATATACTCGTATCATAGGTAAAATATTACTATCCAGAGAAACCACCAGTGATGCTACCTTATTAGTATTATTGGTAGTTGCATTTGAAGCTTTATAGATAAGTGATAAATGATCTCTGTCAATATTATTTATGTAAATGTTTGTAAACATTTGAATATTTTCGGTGACATTTCGAGTCTTTACAATAAAATCGATTTAAACGTGGATGTTCAATTTTTAAATGATCTCCATTGATTTTTAAAGATGCGAAATTAGTTTCACATATACAAAACATAACAATTTCATTTTTATTCCTAAAAAAATCTTTCGTTTTAATCTATTTAGTCGACAACTCAACGATTAATCGTTTGATTCATAGATACTAGCTGTACGCTACTGATATCATGTGATGTTTTTATGCAAAATATATACTCTTGTACGTAATTCCACACAACCTTACTTTCAGAGGGATAAGTAATATTTAATGAAAGATAAACGGCCATGCAACATTTAACAGCTGCACATGGGTCTTCAAAGAAATATTTTTTGTCAATCAACGTCACATATGCGGTTAGACTTTTTAGATTACCAACAAAGACTACTCTGGGTTGATCTCCGCTATTTGATTTTAACAGATTCCTCTCGTAACTGTCTGCTTGCTCTAATGTCTGTTAGAATGAAAACAATTATTTGAAATAATTAATTGGAGTTTTATTTACATGTTTTTGAATTTTATAATGATACTTACATCAAATTGAACAACAAACTTTTCCTGGACTTCTATTTTTGATGCTTTAATTCCATTTTTTCCTTTTGCTCTTAACTATAATCGATGGAAAGAGATAAGGCAATACTAGCCATGCTACTGACTTTCTAATCTCTATATAATTCAAAATAAATCTATCAATATCGATCGATAAGTTTTACTAGCATTTTTTAATAACTTACTTTCATTAGAATCTTTTGTTGAATCGATAATTGTTCGAACAAATTTTTCCCTACTCAATGCCCCTCCTTTTAAAATATAAAGATATATTCTATCCCATACATCAACAGATCGGATATCGCTATAGATTGCTTTTAGATCTGCAAAAAACTATAAATACAAAAATATTTTTATTAATTTCATTATATTTACATTAAATTCAGATTTAATTACCAATTCAAAAACAGAGGTGTCGTTTGATCTGAAAATCGGGAACAAATTAAGGTAATCGTTTGTTGATACTTTTTTATCATTAAGTATTTCTAAACGTTGCTTGAGGCAACTAATCCACTTTTTAGCTATTATACCAGTAGGTTCTGCATTAATTTTTATAAATTCAAAATCAATTAATTGAAGCATCATTGTCTGAAAAAGAATGTTATCGAATTAAGATTATTTATATTATGAAATCAATATTTTTTCAAAACATTGATATTAAGTTACCTATAATAAGCTAATGAAATTTTATATCACAATTATAATTGTAAGTTATCTGAGGTCTTCACTAAAAACATTACTAATATTTTATATATAGACAGTGAATTTACATTGCATTTACATACCAAGTGTTTGCTTCGAGTTAACCTGTCATTGGATAATACCTGCTGAACAAAACTGTCTTCGATAATTTGAATACACGTCATAAAGCTTACCAGATGCTTTCTGACCATTTACCGCTCGAGTGTAGTAAACCTCTTTTAATTCAAGAGGAAAAACGTCGCAAATTATTTGCGATAAATAAATAAAATCTTGTCGGGTTAACCTATGTTAAAAAAATTAAAAATATTGGTAACATAATCTAAATAATTTATTATGATTCCCGAAGTGATAGAAATAAAATGAAAAAATATGGCGAACGAACCAAGAGAAAATCGACTAGTTAAGGAAAACAAATCCAATTTTAATTTTTAAACTTACTCAATATTGGCATCGTTTTCAAGAATAGTTTTTATGACTACCTTACATAATTTTATTTGATCTACATTTGTCAAAATTGCTTTATTTTTCTGGTAAAATCCGTAAATGATTTTATACTCGATGTCTTTAAGCGATGATAGTGTCTAAAATTTTTAATAATAAATTATTTGTAAAGGAGATTAGGTCATATAAACTTATACGAATTTGAACTTACTTCAGCGGTTAAAATTCCACACAATTTGCTTTGCAAATTTGTATCAAGATCCGATCGAATCGAAGATGGTGAAGCAACGTTCATAAACTCCGAGATATCGATGATGCGCGACGTGGTGGTTTATTCAGATGGTTCTACTTCTATAAAATTATGGGGCTCGTAGTCCGTTGCTGTAGAGTTAAAAATTTCATCTGAAAGTGATTTAAAATGTACAAAAAAATTGTTTGAGAATCAGTAAGAAAAATTGCAATAAAAATTTAAATTCATGGAAGAAATAAATTAAAATAATAACCTTGTTTAATATCAATAGCTCCCAAAAACCGGCCTGGAGCATTGAAATATTGGTTTATGTATTTTACTAAAATTTCATCGGGAATCACACACGATGTTTTGTTGTCTATATAAACTAATGTCACCCGAAATTTTAAAAAAACTTTTCACTGAATATTTGTAAATAAAAATTAAATTATAACTAAATTACTGTCGAAATTGTATTATTTTAAAGTAAATTATTAGATATGTGGCAACATAAAAATCCTCCGCTGCCAAATTATCGCCTTTTCGGGTTCACCGATAATATGGCCGTTGAACTATTGTATGTCACATTAACAAAAATTACCATTCTACATAAATTATAAGCAGAAAAATTAATATATTAGCATAAGTTAATCGATCTTTGCTATAAGCACAAGCATACTTAATGCAATATTTATGATTTCACTAAATTAATTCACTAAATAATCTCACAAAATTTTAATTTTATATTTAATGCACTTAATATACTTACTTAATAAGAATTTCCGTAAATTATTTTTCACAAAAACTGCACATGTTTTCTTTCAAACGAAAGTGCATTGCCAAAAATGATTTATAGTTGAAGCAACTGATTGAATTTTAATTTGGTTGGGCCAACTGAATTTTGATTGTGTTTCTCGAATTATTTGTTAAATAAGTTTATGACGTTGGTTGCCGCAACCATATTATTAAATAGCGACTACAAGCGCATTATTAATTCTAGGTTTTTGTTACTACTAACAGTCTTTGATTGCAGAAAACAAATTTTTGCTGCCTGGATCGAGATTTGGATTTTGTAAGAGTAAGTTATTTAAGGCATATGATAATCTATTACAATAAACAAAACATAGTTAATTTAACCTTATGCCAACAAATTATTTTTATCAGTGTGACACCACATCTAAAAAATGTTTAGATAAAAATTTCCCAAAATCTAACACTTAAAATGCCATATAACCAAGAAGTCACTACATCAAATGATAAGGAATTCAACACAAGTGAAGTTAAAGATATAATTTTCAAATCTAAAAATTCAGCACCTGTCTACGACTTGATAAGTTATAAATTATTAAAAAATATAATGGCATCTAACCACAACTTTACAAAAATTTTAACTGATTACCTTAATAATATCTGGGTTAAAAATCAATTTCCGGAAAATTGGAAAAACACAACAGCCATAGAAATATACAAAAAAAAGGGTCAGATAAAAGAGACATTCAGAATTATAGACCAATTTGCCTCCTACCGATATTTTCAAAAATGTTCAGTGAGCTACTATTAAGAAGGATAAACAAGCATTTAGAAGAAAAGGATATTCTCAACCATCTAAACTTTGGTTTCAGGAAACGTTCGACTTTACCATCTTCCTCTTCATAAACTACTTCATCTTCGAACTCTTCGTTGATACGGTAATCAGAAGCATGTTGTGATAAAATACTATAATACAGCTATAAGTTATTAATGCGGCTTTATTCGGTGAGTAATGCAGTGTTCGATTCATCGAATAGATTTAGGTGTATGAACCTTTGTTCATACACCTAAATCTATTTGTGACAACACCAAATGCTCGCTCAACTGTGTTTCTTGCCTTAATTTGGATAGCATTAAACTTTTCTTCTTGTCTGCTGGCTGATTGGGAGAATTGTATTAGCAGCCAGGGCTCCAAAGGATAACCACTATATCCAGTCAACCAATTGTATCTGCGGCTATTGTGTTGTCTTATTAGGTGGATTCTTGCCGGTGTTGTTTGCCAAATTGCTGAATCATATTATATGTATTGTACATTTTATTATAAATCATTTTACCCTTCTTTAATTGAATTTTTTTCTTCCTTGTCCACGCAAAATATAACTCGTGTTGACATCTTTGACACCATCAGTTCACATATATAATTTATATTCCGGGAAATACTCGGCTAACTCATCAGAAGGAGGCAATTCGAAGCGATACTTCTTTGGTAGGAACCATGCACCAGGAAATGTAGAGTTGACAACACGTAAACATTAAATTATGAATAAATTATTCTGGGGATTTAATAAATCGGAAATAATACTAACCCACAACGCAAATGGAATATCTGAAGCCTCTCTGTTATGCTGCTCCAAATCAACGATTAATCCGACGGCTAATGCCTTTGGAAGTCGAAATTTTTTTTAAAAAATATTTTCTTCAACACCAAAAGAATTTGTTGAATCTCGTAGATAACGGAGTTGTTGTCTTCGACTTGTAATAACTGCTTGTTGATTAACAAGCCAAACAAAAACAAACTCACCTCCCTTCCTCGCTTAGTAAAAGCGTTAAAAGTTGTAATAACAAATCCATATGTAAAAAATTCGCTAGAAGTTCAAAATATATTATTATGAACTACAAAATATATTATTATGACTGAATCGCAAAAGAGTCTTAGGTAAGAGAAATCTCTTAACTAAGGGAAATCCCTTAGTTAAGACCTCTGTGACTGTATGTGAGAGTCGCCCGGTAATACACATTTTTGGGAATAGGGCCGAATGTCGAAAGGCTGATGTCGAAAGGCCGAATAGCTCGAAAGGCCGAATATCAAAAGGCCGATTGTGTCGAAAGACCTTTTGTGTCGAAATTTATTTTAATTTTTCATCATTTTATGAATGAAAATTTGCAAAATTTATATTTTTATCAAAATTTTTGTATAAAAATGTTTAATAGTAAATCGCCTTAAATATTATAATCTTTTTACGCTTTTTTTGTCATATAATTAAAAATTGATTAATTATAAAAAAAAAGAAAAATAAATAAATTTTTTTTCCCGACAAAATTGGTTCATATTAATATGTTACATACACAGGATTTATTACCACGTGTGTTCAATTTATTTAAATCATTTTACGTTAAGAAATAAATTCAATGGTTTTAAATATTGATTTCAATCAATTAAGTGAAGGAAAATTTAATTAAAATTTGGCCTTTTGACCCAATCGGGCTTCCCACACTTTCGGCCATTAGACATTCGGCCTTTTGACCCAATCGGCCTTCCCACACTTTCGGCCATTAGACATTCGGCCTTTTAACGCATTCGGCCATTAGACATTCGCCCTTTCGACATTCGGCCTTTCAACATCGAACGAAATTTTAGTATATCTTCAATAAAGTTCCAGTGATGTTTGTGTAATAAAACTATGTTAAATTAATCCCCATATTTATTAACAATTATAAATAACTAGTGTCAATTAAATATTAAAGTCCCAGGAGCACCGAGCTACGCTCGTTCCGAATTACATTAGCGTTTGTTACACGTTCATGTCACTGAGTTTCACCTCATTCAATTGAGCAATATGTTAGTTCCATTTAGACTGTCAATTTTCCAGAAAAATTTCCGACACTCATGTTTGAATCCCATTCTATACTAAACAAATCCCATTATATACAATTCATCCCAATTGAAAGAAAATGGTTTAATTCTATTGAAACTAGAATAATATTCATATTCCCATTTTACAATCCCATTTTCATGGTACATACCGAGTTCTATCGAAATCGGTTGAGAAATGGCTTTGGTCCATTGGAATTAGCCATTTTACAGAACCTATACGATCCATATTTGGAACTAATTTATGATCTCTATATAATTCTCAAAAATCACAATTGAACAAATAAAAAAAACAAAACACAATGCAATATCAATAGCAATAACAACAATTAGATTTCCTTTGTTAGAAAATAAAATAAAAATAAAACCCGAACCTCTCCAGAAAGCCTACTAAAATATTTTTCCAAGAAATCAAAACCCATTACAATTGCTTCCTTTCACTAGAAAATTTCCATCTAACCAATTACTATTAACAAAAGAAAATAATAAAAATATGAAAACCCAATAATCATGGAACGTTGAACAGGCGCTGCTACAACCAAAAACCGAAGAAGAACATGTTACAATACTATATGTCAGAATATTCTTTAAAATTGTGTGTCGTGTAAGTTTTATTATTTTAAGTTATTTATTCCATATTCTAATTAGTTTTCGTTTTAGCTTATATGAATATTTTACCGGCCGCCACTCAATCTGATAATATAGATAGCAAGTAATTTATTATCGCGGGCAAACAAATCGTGATCTAAGTTCCGAACTCCTCGATATATGAGTTGGAAAGGGTTTTGGCATGGAATTTCTAAGCGTAGCAGCTGATGCTGTTGTTAAAAATAAACGTTTCAAAGAGGTTAACAAATCAAGCCGCTATAAAGACTAAAGCCATAATATCAAAATTTCGTATGAAACACGATGAGATACATACTATGCCACAATTTTCTGACTGTTTACTACAACCGTTCCTGCACGTACTGGTGCAAACCTAACGAAAAAATGACGTTCCAGGCATCTGATTTTGTACCATTATCACCGCCACTATAGATATATCTAGTCGAGATATATTATCTCTATTAGCGCATTTCCTTCCGATAGTATATACCGAGAGTGCTAAGATAATTATTGATAATTCAGAATAGGAAAGATCTAAAGGGAAGTTTGTTGGCTAAAATTGACTAAAAAAGTTGAACCAAATTATGAAAGATACGAGGACGTGAATGATACCTTGACAGAAACATCGGATAAAATATCAAATATTTCTTCAGTACCACCACATTCTTTAGCCACATTTGGATTATTCGTGAGACTGTCTGCAAATTTAGATGTGCTATTGCGCGCTAAAATAAAAGCACAATGCTTACTACGCTTAGTACTTGGTGTTACCGGAAATTATGAAGAAGTGAAATTTAAGTCTGTTGCTAACCTCATCACTTACCAACGCTACCCTATTAAGTATTCCGATAATTATTGGATTGTTCATCGCTGACAACGGATGATGGCGTTTGTTGATCGAAGTTGACGCGGTTTGATCGAAGTTGACGCGGTACATTTAGTTCTGAATCTGGTTTGCAAACGGAAATTTCATCATAATTAAAAACTACCACTTGTAACACTAGTGAGCAAAAAATATTGGATAATAAAAGTCATCCATATTGGGCTAAAGGTACTGGTTTTGGTACCGAGTCCACCCAACAATCATGGAACGTTGAACATTCGCTGCTACAACCAAAATCCGAAGTGGAACATGTTACAGTACTACATGTCAAAATATTCTTGAAAATTGTGTGTCGTGTAAGTTTTATTATTTTATGTTATTTATACTATATCCTAATTAATTTTCTTTTTAGCTTATATGAATATTTTACCGGTCGCCACTCAATATGATAATATAGATAGCAAATAATTTATTACCAAACGGGCAAACAAATTGTGATATAAGTTCCGAACTCCTCGATATATGAGCTGGAATGGGTTTCAGTATGGAAATTCTAAGCGTAGCAACTGATGTTCCGGCTAAAAATAAACGTTTCAAAGAGGTTAAAAAAATCAAGCCGCTATTAAGACAAAATTCATAATATCAAAATTTCGTATAAAACTCGATGAGATACTACTATGCCTCAATTTTCTAACTGTTTCCAATTAACCGTTCCTGCACGTCCTGGTGCAATCTTAACGAAGAAATGACGTTCCAAGCATCTGATTTTGTATTAAAATAAAAAACTAGTGTTTTTTAAATAAACAACAGTAGTTGTATAAATAAATTTTTTATTTGTATTATTTTTCACAAATGATTTTGTACTATTATCATGACCGCTAGCCCGCTACAGATATTTTCGAGTCGAGGTGCATTATCTCTATTAGCACATTTCCTTCCGATAGTATATACCGAGAGTGCTAAGATAATTATTGGTGATTCAGAATAGGAAAAATCAAAAGGGAAGTTCAATAATCGGGGAATTGGTTAAAGTTGAACCAAATTATGATTTATACGAGGACGTTGATGGTACCTTGATGGAAATATCGGATAAAATATCAAATATTGTTTCAGTACCACCGCATTCTTTAGCCACAATTGAATAATTCTTGAAACTGCCTGCATATTCAGATGTGCTATTGCGCGCTAAAATAAAAGCACAATGCTTACTACTCTTACCTTGTTTACCGGAGATGGTGGAGGAATAAAATTTATAGTCTGTCGCTAGCTTCATCACTCCTAACGCTACCACCATTTGAAGTATTACGACAATTATTTTATTTGCTCTACTAAACCACCGATGACGCTTGAAACCAAAAAGCATCCACCAGTCAACGGTGTTTTAATAAAACTTCTTTTTATAGTTGCGTGAAAAACGCTTTAGTAAAAAAGTGAAAGTACCACCCAACGTATCCTATGGGGTAGTCATTGATCCAAACATTTATACTGTTGACAATGGGCACTTGAAAAGAAAAAACTAAAATAATTTTCAAAACTTAAACTATTTTTATTAATCAATTTATTGTATCATCATGTCGTGTTGCTGTTTCAGCCAACGCTAACATGGCTAAAGCGGTAATACTTCGTACATTTCGGTGTTCATCAATTAAACCATTTATTATCATTTCGATCAATAGCTTGATAATACAAGATGAAATCGCGTTTATTCGAACCGCGATTTGTTGTACGATTTTTATGCCAGTATAACGATCTTGCCATTTGGTACTCTGGCAGACCACCTTGAGGAACGATAATAATGTTGGAATGCCAAAAACAATTGCGACCACCACAAAAGCATGTGCAATGGTATTTCGTATATACGCCTCTATATTATCGATATCGGGACGCATCGCAGAAATCATTGCTGTTATACCGGTCGAATTTACTATTTTTGAGATTATCTCGTAATCTTTATATTCCTTAAGTTCAGGGTCATAAATAGTTTCTATAATTTTCAATAACACAATATCTAACAGATATTTATCATAATTTTGTGCATCCACAAGCGAAGGATTAGTATCGCATTTTATATGAGGAGTTACATCCCATCGATTATGCCGCGTTGGTTTTGATACTCGTACCTTATTTTGATTTAAGAACGATTTTTTATGTGATATTTTATTTTTATATATTTATTCTATTCCACTCATTTTCGTGATTTTTTGGTCAAGAAAATCACTGGAATAATTAAATCCTACAATTGAAAATTGAATCCAATATTTCCAGAAAATTATTTCAATATCGATTTCATATAAATTTTCAAGATTCTCGCTCGAATTAATGATCCTTCATCTAAATACATATATATATATGTAGTTTCCCAAATTATACCTACGTTTACTGATATACATACATTTACCGTAACTTAAATGTAAATGTAGTTTTTGTAGTTAATTCTTGATTTTTGTGAACGTAAATGTCATAATTGTGCCTTTGCAACACAAATAATTTACTATAATAGCCTAAATGTAGCTTACAACTTTTACATTCATCTTTTATTATTATTCAATCATACATGGCCATATAAATTTGAAAAAAAAAACGAAAAAAAAATTTATCTCAAGAATGTAATTTTCGAGGTTCGAACTACGATCTAAAATTTTAAAATCCACAACGCTAACACCTAGACTACTGCGGCATGGGAATTTGCAGAAAAATTACTTGGTTTTATAAAAAGTTTTGAGCATTCTACTAAATTATATAATATGTAGATAGATTTACACAATGTGACGTATCAACATAGAGAAAGATAAAATTTGTCAGATCTTTCTGTAATTTGGTATACAGATGAAGAAAAATATTCTAAGAATAATTTCCTTTTACATCATAACGGAAAAATCACGGAAAATGCGAGAAAATCGCGAATTTCCACTCGGAAAATTCGTCGGGAAAAGACTAAAAAAAATATGCTGATCATCCAACATTAATTTAATTTTTTTTTTTTTGTCGTGATTTTTGAAAAATGGACATCCATGAAAAAAAAATCATAAAAAAAAAATTAAATACATCCCAACTCCGTATGCTGCTAACTACGCAGCTGTACTATTTAAAAAAATCATCAAACATTCTTTTCTATAAAAAAAAATACACAATACATATCGCTCATTTGCTGCAACAATGACACAATTTAAAAATAACAAATGTTATAATTTGAGAGACATTTCCGTTTGTCTTGTAGTGAGCTTTATAGCTTTAGGTGTGTCGTTATATCAGTTTTAACTATATTAAAAAGCCGATATTTCTCTATAAATAAGTCAAAAACGACCGATTTTGAGTTATGCCATTGTGGTAGCAAATGAGCGATATACAATTGACCATTTTAGAGATGGCGCTGTAAAATTTGGATAATTTTTCCAGATTTGAAGGCTTTACAGAGTTTTCCCAGACTTGAGACCAGACTCAATCGCATTTTCATGCAAAAAGACATCATATAGCCATTTTACGTCAACGAAATCGGTCTCGAAGTAGTTTTTCGTGCGGACATATATACATACCCGCAATTATTGCTCGTTTAATAATATAAAGGATAAGTGGCGTTTCAATAAAATTACCAAAACGGCATAGTGGTGACGCCAGACGTTTCTTTGAACAAGCAATAACAAAAAAATAAATAAAACGTCGCAGAAATAATAATAAGTAAGCTAGTGACAATATTGGACTGTGAAGCACTTACTATATAATTTAGAATCGGTATTATATAGCCACAGTAAATAATTTATCAACATTAATTAATTTTGTGAACTTGGTTTTGTGATATAC
This sequence comes from Tipula vernalis, assembly GCA_958295665.1. Lineage (NCBI taxonomy): Eukaryota > Metazoa > Arthropoda > Insecta > Diptera > Tipulidae > Tipula > Tipula vernalis. Next base: position 227,063,758 of record OY282559.1, on the reverse strand, counting down.
AACATTATATGAAGTTTTATTCATTTAATTCTTAACAAACTATACATAGTGTATAACGAAGTGAATTACCGGGCACACAGACACACACACACCCATACAGCTTTACATACAATATTCTATTATACATAGAGCAACACGCGACGTACACTACTGTCCAAAAGTTTGGAAGCACATCTGGTTTTAAACAAAACAAAAGATTGCCGACTATTTGCTGTAAAAATTAACAATAAAATTAAGTTTTATGACCTTTTACGATTTTTTACACAAAAACAAAAGGATTATCAACCAACATAATAATATTGAATTAGCCAACGAGTTTAAATATCTTGGAGTTCATTTGGACGGTAATCTCAGTTGGAAAATTCATGTCTCTTCTTTAAGACGTTACTTGTCATCTGCTTCAAGAATTTCCTATCTCCTGCGTGATTTTTGCCCTGTTCCTGTGCTAAAAATTATCTACCATGCACTGGTTATGTCTAAATTGGAATATGGTTTATCATGTTGGGGTGGATGCTGTGCAACTACGTTACTTGATTTATGTGTGCAACAGAAAATTATTTTGAGAATTTTATTGAGAAAAAGCAGATCTGAGTCATCTTGGCCTCTATTCACGGCTAATAGTATCTTGCCGTTACAACATTTGTATGTTTATAAGGTTTTAAGAATATTTTTTAGGCATAGTGGGCAACAAACTATAAGTTGTTATACTATAACTATATTCCGGAACTATTCAGTTTCAAACCAACTTTTTTTTGGTATAGAATTATTCTAGATATAGAATTCTTCTCTATTTTTTCTTTTTTTTTTTGTTATTTTATTTAATTTTTAATGTCAACTGATAAAAGTAAAACAAAATTTTTTTCGGTTTTTATTTTGAGCGTAATTTGCATTTTTATTTTTATACCAATAACTGTTCAAGTGACGAAAGTAAGGCGGCATTTGATTCTTGAGTTTAGTTGTTTATTACCCTTTGAACAAAGCGGCTCGTTTACAATATAAAATTAAGTTTGTTCTTTGTTGTTTATTTGCGATTTTCATCAACAAAGGGTGAAACATAAGCGTGAAGGTAGGCGCATGCCAAAAGACTTCCGGTTTCTAGACACGCATTCGACACTTAGGCCCTTTTCCAATTACCTACTTGTTTGATGGAACCTAACTTATTCGATGTAATTTCTTATGTATTAAGTTAGGTTACACCAAATAAGTAAATAACTGGAAAAAGGGCTTAGGCCCTTCCTGAAAGTTATACCAAAACCAACAAAAATGTTTATACAAGCCAAACAGTACTAACACTTAAGATATAAAAAAGTACGTTAAGGTATAGTATTAGTGAAGCGCATAAAATAAATCAGAAAGTATATATACACAAAACAAATAAGTATAGGTGATAAATTCATCGAAACTAAAGTATTTTACGATATATAAATACAAATACATAAATAAATTTAGTGTACATTTTTTTGATAGGATCTGTGTAAGGAGCGAACGAGACGGCTTGTATAAACATTTTTGTTGGTTTTTGTTATACTTATTTGTGAAACCTAACTTATTACAAAGGAAATTACATTGAATAAGTTAGGTTCCATAAATAAGTATAACTTTCGGAAAGGGCCTAAGGCTGTTTTCGAAACCGATACTTATTTCATACTTATTTACTTATTCGACGCCATCTTAAATAAGTAAGTAAAATCATTCGAATTGATTTTACTTACTTATTTTGACAGCAACAACAAAAATTCATTTGTTGTCAATTTTTTAAAGTTAAGGGCACTGCTATTCGCAAAATCGCAACATAATTCGCTTATAACGCTAACGCTTGATAAAACAATGAGAGTATTGAATTTTGATGACTCCTAAATAATTAATTATCTGAAAAATTCATTTTTTACTTCAGTGTTCGTCAAAAGAAAATTTTAAATTTTTCAGTATTATGCTACCTTAGAATAATATTCATAAGGAAAATGACAAGCAATTTAGATTTTTTCGTAAGAAAGGGATGGAAAATAAGTCACCTCGTTAGAAGGCTGTTTTCGAAACGAATACTTATTTGTCGAACCCAACTTATTCAAATAAGTATCTTATCGAGGTCTCTCCGATATAATCGCTAATATGAAACTACATGTATTTTAAATTCAGCGGTGCTTCGAACGGCGTCTATGTGTTTGGGGCATTAACCTTGAAAAACACCGAGCAGCGGCAGCGAGCAACAAATTTAAATATATGTTGATTTGCTTATGTATTCATAGATAGTCGTATGTTAAGCAAAAGTATAAGCAATTTTTAAAAACATTAAAATTTTTGATAATTTTAATAGATAAATGTTGATTAAAAGAAAATCTATCACAAGTGGAATATAGTATGTGGGACATGTCGCGCTGGTCTTGGTGTGTTTCGAAAACATGGAATAACTTTCGGAAAGAGCCTAAAAGACATTAGAATAAAAAAATACAGAAAATTAAATTTTGTGTTTTTTTATTGTCGGCAAAATTTTTTATTTGATGCTGAAATATATTTTTTTGTAAAACCTTAATAATTTAACCACATATTATATTTGCTGCTTATTTCTAATTTTTGATGCTACTCTTTGTCGCTAAACTATTTTTTTTTTGACGCTGAAAATTATTTGTTTGTATTTTCATTGTTTTGTTCCAAAATATTATATTTGTTGCCAATTTATTAATTTTGATGCCAAAGTTTGTCGTCACAGTATTTAAATATGTCCTTCAAAAATATTTGTTTGTTTTTTCATATGTTGTTCCAAAATATTATTTGTGATGCCAATTTATTATTTTTGATGCTAATGTTTGTCGCCAAATTTTTTTCTTGTATGCCCGTTTAAATTGTCCCTTAAATAATGATTTCTATATAATGGGTATTTTTATTTTTATTTTTTTTTTTTGCTTACTGTGATAACTGGTTGTTGTAGATTTTGTGATTATGTAATTTATATTTTTATATTTATCTTGTATTATTATTATTAGCTTATATTTTTAGTTTATACATAATTAGTTTTTAGATATTTTTTTTTAGTAATTATGTATTTCACTTGTTTATAAGTTTTTTATTTTCTTTTATTGGTGGATTCGATCCTGTCGTTCTTTCGGCACAGAATCCTCCAGGATTTTTTTACTTTTTTACGCTTATTATACGTGTTTATTAAAATTGATAATATAATTCATTTAAAAATGTAAAATATTAAAATTTAGATAATAAATAAATAAGTTTTGAAACGGTTCCGACGACATTGTAATATTACTTATATTTTTGGCGTTGTCTTTCTGGGCCTTCCAGAGCCTTTCTTTCTTTGTGTACTGTCCATCTCTCGAATTTTTTTAACATTCCATGCGACAGTACTTTTAAGAATGTTTAATCTTCCTGCTATTTCACGCGTGGTTAAATTTTCTCGCGCCAAAATCAACATATTGCTTTACACTGCTCACTAACTTTTCCCACTGTTTTAACTAAAATTGCACTTTGTTCTGTATTTGACTAAGGTCACCTACAGAATAACTTAATCTTACAAAATATGCACTATTTATACTCAATAAAATACTTGCAGGCAATAAAACATCTGTACTCTAATTACGGCCAAGAACGGTAGGCGTAAAATAAACTAATTGCTTGACCAATTTTTGTATACATCAGTTGCGGGGTTGTACCGCCGTAGTAGAGGTAAAAGGCGGTTCAACAAAATATTAATATTGAAGATAGGATTACCACAAACCAATAAAATACAAAAAAAAGTCTTTATTTTATTCCATTACTTCAACGCCCTTAAGTGCCAAATGGAATATTTTGAATATTTTGGCATTTTTCGGGGTTTCCCCTTAAATTGTAGGTATTATTATTATTTTTTTAATGAGTCATAAATGTATTTAAAATAAAACATTCAATTGCTCACAAGTCAATTGCTTTCAAAAGTTTTGTAATTTTAGCAAAAAAAGACTCCAATTTGTAATAAAATATGTTTGCCCAATTTTTTTTCCCAGCACTGTACATCAACACATTTTAATTTATGTACTTTTGGTTAGTAAAAAATAATTATATTTTATAACAAAATATTTATTACCTTTTATTTTATTAATTCATTATTATCACATTATTTTGTAAATTCATTATTCACAACATACAGATAAATTCATTTATTTCAGTCTTATTTTATAACGGTGTATTTTGTTCGTTCCAATTTTTTGTTTTCAAAAACTTGGCTTCTGCCATCCTAGTCATGGTATCCGCGTTTTGTTTATCTATTGCCAGAAGTCGTTCCGCCATAATTATATTCTAACTAGCACGATTTTCCGCCAGCTTTCCAATTTTGTCAATACAATCGGAAATGGCGGATGAAAACGTGTTGGAATACTGCCGTTTTTGGGATGTAGATGCAGCGGTCTGGGGTGGTACGTTGGAAGATGGTCCTGATTCTATCGGGGGGTGGACCACAGATATGCCAGATTCTACCACAGAATTTGTCTCACTCGTTTGATTTCCATTCTAAAAGAAATCCTGATAAATTCTTAATTAATACTAAATCTACTGCCGTCTTACTTTGGGAATTTTACATCAACAATGCCGAGTATTTTCATTCCGAAATGAATAGTTTCAAACCAAGTTTTTGTTGGTATAGAATTATAACAATAACTATTCCAGTGACCAAGTAAAACGGCATTTATGTCTTACTTCAAATCCAATAATAGGTATTGCGTCATCTTCCCGAACTGAGACTATATCTAAATTTAGAGTTCTTTCTTCATAAGCTGACGGAAGTCTTTGTTGTTTCACCGCCCCTGTGCCCGTATTCTTGAAATTCACCGAAAAAGTCGTCAACGATTTTTTTCGATCATAAAAATTCCCTCAAAAAATCACCGATAAATTCACTTACACGATTTTGCCGTATTCTTGAAATGAATCGAATTTTATATTCACCACTTCAATTTTGACCCACTTCACGTTGAGGTAAATAAATTTATGTCAAAATATAAAAATATTGTCAAAAATATTTGTTAAATTTGGAGTGTTTATTTTGTGTTTGTGACCAAAAAAAAATATTAATTAGCATATTTTCTTGGTAATTTAAAACAAAATAAAATACATTATCAATTGCATTGTACTAAACAAAAAGAAAATTAGCTAATTTTTTTGGAAATTAGTCAAAGCAATTGTTGTGGTAAATCTATATATTTTTTTTTAATTACCAAGAAAATACGTTTGTTGGCTTAAATCAAATTATTTCGGGATGGCCGGGTTAGGTGAGCTAGGGATAATTTTATCCCATTTTGCCTTCGAACAAGCCGATGAAAAGAATATTAGCTGGTTTGAAAGGCATCGGCAAAATCCATTGGAGCTACCGAACAAAAAATTTATTAAATTATTTCGATTAAGTAAAAGTATGGTTGACTTAGTCAATAGTTTAGGACAACATGTGCCAGATTGCTTGCGAACCAGTGCTTTAAGTTTAGAAGGAAAGGTAAGTTTAAATCGCATAGGAAATTTCGTAAGGTAAATCACTACGGTTTTTCGCTGCTGGGAGCTACCAGCAAGATGTTAGACAAAACCTAAACATTTCTATGAGTCAACCATCTGTTAACAGATGTATACATGAAGTCATCGATGCAGTTCTTGTGAGTAGACTTTTTGAAGATAATGTTAGGTTCCATAGAAATTTGGATGAACTGAAAGGTGCAAGGCAAAAGTAACTATAAAGTAAATGTGCAGTTTTATTATATTGTACATAAAACACAATAATTTATTTTTTAGATTTTATGACAACTATGGGTTCCCCGGGGTCGTTGGCTGTATAGATTGAACACACGTAGCAATTGTTCGACCGCTAAAAGATAATCAGGAGTATCCCGAACATGTCTATGTGCACAGAAAACATTACCATTCAATAAATGTGCAATTGGTAAAATTATTATTAATTATTATAAGTTTTATTATTTTAATTGTTAATTGATTCTATATAATTTTAAAAAAATTAAAGTGATTCCGGATAAGCGTTACGTCCTTGGATGATGACACCTATTACAACAGCAATAGACGATACCCCACAGAGTCACTACAATAAATGCCAAATAATAACGCGAAGCCTCATAGAACGCGTAAATGGTGTTTTAAAAATTTGGTTCAGATGCTTGTTAAAACATCGAGTGTTACACTACCACCCGCCAATAGCTTCTAAAATTATCAACACATGTTGTGCTTTACACAATATGTGCATATTAAATAAATTGAACAACGTTCCACCTGAAACGACGATTTATTGGACGGGATGATTTGCACCGGAAGCGACGAGTTAATTGATAATCAACAAATAAATCCATTTTTGAACGCAGGTAGGAGGATCCAACAAACCAACAACAATATTTTACAAATTAATCAATTTGATTTGAGGCTCAACATAATTGTAAACTTTTAAAATAAAAAATATTTAATTTGAAAAATTCAAATACGTAAATCTTTTCATTATTGACTATTATTAAGTTAAAATATTTCATGTTTTTGTAAATAATTTATTTCCTTATTGTGAAATATATAATTTTTATAAAAATTATATTGATTTCGATACAAATTGTATCATCGTCAGTAACTTAATTACTAAAATAAATATCCATTTTCTTCTGCTTTTATAGCCTGAAAACCATTTTCACAATTTGGCTACGTTGATATTCTAATAAATTCGAAACTGTGTGGCTTACTGTAAATTTTGTAATATAAGGTCGTAAATTTTATTTGCCGAAGTGTTCATTTTGCTGTTTAATAAATTTGGGTTGTTCCTGTTTTTATAAATTTCGAATTCCTCCTTTCGGTCTAAATTATCACTTTTCTTCATTTTATTTAAGACTACCAAATTTTGATTAAATTGCCATAATTATGTAAAGTGCCATTTATATGCATAGCAAAATTTGAGTTACAATTAATTTTCCCAATTTCCCGAACATGTTCTCTAAAACGAATTTCGAATGATCTGCCGGTTTGTCCTATATAAAATGAAGGACAATCCGAACAAATTAATTTGTAAACACCAGTTCCTAAAATGTTTGAATTTGGAGGTGTTAAAAATTGTCCTAATTTGTGATTTGTTTTGTACGATATTTTATATCCATAATTCCGAAAAATTTGATTAATTTGTTTGCTAGAATTTTGGTTGTATTTCACACTTATAAATTTTTGGTTGCTGTCATCATTAAAAATGAGTGTGGTTTCATGTCTGTACCGCATTTTCCTTATAAATGCTTCATTCATTGATTCAATCTTCGTTATTTGGTATCCGTTTTTTTTGGGCAATATATTTAATTGTGTTGAACTCTTCTTCATAATCTTCATTAGATATAGGTATGGTGTTTAATCTACAAATTAAATGATGATATGCTGCCATTTTGTGTTGCCACGGATGGTTAGATCGAATATCAATGGTTTGGTCCGTTTGGGTTGGTTTACGATAAATTTTGAAAGCATGTTTTTGATTTTTTATGTTTAAATCTAAAAAATTAATATTTGCATTTTGTTCCATTTCTAAAGTAAACTGAATTTTTGGATGAATACTGTTGATATGATTTTTAAGAAGGTGTATAAAATGGCAAAAAAATATTTTTATTATTGAGTAGGTGGCAAAAAAATATTTTTATTATTGAGTAGGTATTGGCTATACATTTTTTTAAGGATTCAAATTTTCGGTGTAGCTTAATGAATCGGTAATCCTTTCAATACCAGCAGCAATCCTCAAATTTGCTTCTGAGGCTTTATTTCTAATTTTATTGCTTCTATCTTTAGCCTTGACCGTCCTTTCTATCAATTCCAATTTCTTATTATAATATTTTTCCTTGACATTATTTTTTTCTTTTACGGTTTCCGTAATCCGGTCTACACTATCGAGCATATGTGTTACTCGCTGAGCAGCTACGTTTTCGTTCTAGAATTACACAAGACAGTTAGATTTTTTTACGTATTGAAATTTAGCTTTGTACGGTATATTAGTTACTTTTTGGTAGAGGCGTACTAAAATTTTCATTAATACTTGTTTCGGTGGTAAAGTTAACTACCCCGTCCGAATTATTGGAAATGTCCATTAATACGGGGTAAGTATCTTAGGCTGTTGTGACATCATCTGCCGTTAGTGGAGGTGCCAAAACATTTGTGATGGCCGTTATTTCCTCATCATAGACCACATTTCCATTATTGTCATTCAGCGGGAAATCCTAAGAGTAAGATTAAATATATAAGAATATTTTGTATAACAATAAATACAATAATATATCATGTTAGCTGAACTCCCTTACACATACTGATGGCCAGAAATAGTAACTTCGTCGATTAAAACGGAAACTCGTTCTTCAACAACCGTTAAAATAATATCTGATTCCTTTCCTCCTCCTGTTACTTTCTCGTGCTTCTTGTTTTTGCTCAATTTTTGGCGAACATCATTTTTGATGTCTCACCAACACTATTTAAAATTGGGTGAACACATGATTTTTAATAACATAATTAACATAATATAAACATTTTCTTTAAAACATTACCTTTCTCCAGCTCTTCCAAGGCTTATAAGCCCCTTAAATGGCATTCAAAATCCTTGCCCCATCTTTCCATAATTTGGCTGACTGTTTATTTGTTAAATTATTTTCCACTTTTTGCCTTATAAACTGCGGATTACCCTCTATAAAATCCACTAATGCATCTTTTTGGGTTTTGTAAATATGAGCCAATCTTGCATTTTTTTGTTCCATATTTGATTTGTTACAAGAACATGTGGCGGTTCACGCATTCACACATGCGTTCGCCGCCACTCGGTCAGAACAAAAACGAACAACGCAAACGAAAACACACAACACCCAAAACGACAACTGAACTACTGTCTCTTCCAGACAGTACAACCAACAAGAACAAGACAAAAAAATGTATAATAAAAATTCAGTCTCGTCTCGGATTTGGCAACAGGCGCACACGCGCTCTGCGCGATGGTAAACGAATTATATTAAACAATACATAATATGGTGGTGATTAATAATTAAAACAATACATTTAATCATAAATTAAATTAAATATTATTTAATAAAATTAATTAATAAATAAAAATACAAAATTAAGTAAATTATCGACAAAAAGAAATAAATGTGCGTTGTATTAAATTTTACATTGGTGAAAACCGACGTCCATTTTTATGGGACGATAGAACACGCGGTTTTAAATATATTTTTGTTTTGTAAAAAAATTTTTTTTGGACACCTGTTTGGGGTATTTTCGGCGATAACATTATACACCTACTCACATACGCACGTACCGTGTGGTACACACACATCATACAACAAAATATGGAGTCAGGATCACATACGGTGCAACACCATCATCAACACCATCAAATCACGATCATCAGCAGCGCCTAATAACAGCTGCAGCGCGAACGGAACGAGACCCACAGCAGCGGCATTAACAACATAATCGCCGCCATCGCCATCAGCAGCACCTTCATCGCCAATGCTATCATCACCACCATCGCCGCGACATTTATCATCGTTGCACGGCGTATGATTACCATCGACAACCAATACAAAAAAATCAAGGACACTAACATTTTAAACATAACAATGGAGTCAGTAACAACCAAAAAGAAAAAAATCATCATAGCGCGAGACAACAACAGTATCCTCATCGGTGCCATCGACAGCTTGATCGTCGTCGTTATCACACCGCCGGTAGCAACATCATCACCACCATTACCGTCATCACAACAGCTGACAATGATGACATCATCACCGCCACTACCACAATCATCGCCATCACTACATCAGGCGACAACAGAAAATGGAATCATCATCAACAACAATAACAGCATCAGATCATTTTTTTTTATAATTGTAAATTTTTTTGTTATTTTTCTTACCACCATTTCGTTCCGGGTTAATTTCATTTTTTTTCTTATTATCAATAAATTTCATTTTATTTCGTTTCATTAAACAGACTCTTCCCGACCAAAAACCCCATACAGACTGACACGACAGAGGACCGAAACTGGTCTCGAGACACGACGTTAGATTACAGAACATCCTTCTGGTCTGGCGCGTGTTTTGAGGCCAGGCGAAAAACTTGGACAAGTAAATGCCAGGCAAACACTGGCAAGTCCGGGTTTTAGCACCACACACGCAGCACTCAGTGGGGACAGTGTTGAGGTCCACATCGGGTCTATGGTCGAAGCCTCTGCTCCCAACTACCTGGTGTGTCCCTCGTCACTGTCCTACACTGCTGCCCACACACACTCGCATACGCACACGAGCATACCGAGCAATACGCGCACTCGTCAAACACACGAGCTTAAGCGCACACTCGCACTCGCATACGCATCACACACACTTACGCACGCAATCATCTCGCATACGCACAAGCATCACACACACTCGCATAAGCACGAGCATCGCACACGCACACAAGCATCACACAGACACATACGAACATAGACGCACACTAACTAGTACACACGCACACTCAACCCCTGTGATAACACTGATCGGCTAACGATTCTGGTAGAGCCAGACGTTTCAGCCGCACAGACATAAATCATCACGGAGGGGGATGTCACTCGTGGGGGAGTCCTGTGGCGGTTCACGCATTCACACATGCGTTCGCCGCCACTCGGTCAGAACAAAAACGAACAACGCAAACGAAAACACACAACACCCAAAACGACAACTGAACTACTGTCTCTTCCAGACAGTACAACCAACAAGAACAAGACAAAAAAATGTATAATAAAAATTCAGTCTCGTCTCGGATTTGGCAACAGGCGCACACGCGCTCTGCGCGATGGTAAACGAATTATATTAAACAATACATAATATGGTGGTGATTAATAATTAAAACAATACATTTAATCATAAATTAAATTAAATATTATTTAATAAAATTAATTAATAAATAAAAATACAAAATTAAGTAAATTATCGACAAAAAGAAATAAATGTGCGTTGTATTAAATTTTACAAACACTTTTTAATTTTTAGTTTCAAAATTCAAAAATTGCTTATTTCTCGACAAAGACTAAACGACAACTATACTATCAATTGTTATTTGAATTTGACAAATAAACGTTAGCGAAAATGAAATTCGCCTACTTTTTACTAGGCGAGAAAAATTCGTCCAAAGATATTCGTCGGCGACTTTTTTTGGGTGAATTTCAAGAATACGGGTCCAGGTTACTAAAATTTCTTCTATGATTTTGGGAGCCCGTGATTTTAGTCGGTATTTCCAACTAAACATCCTTGGTGAGTAAGCGACTAAAAAACAGTAAATTTTTCAAATACACAAATAACAGTAAAAATGTTTAACAAAATAGCTTACCGTTTTCCAATCTTTCACAGTTTTTAGTGGCCCTTTTAATAAATTTAATTTGGTAGCCAACTCTTCCCATTTTTCATCTAAATAAAGCGTATTTTATAGAGTATTTTCTCCCCTTTAAATTGTGGGTTTTCCACCAGAAAAAATAAATATGCCTCCAGTTGCTCTATTGTTGTTCGTTGACCCCGTATTTGGCGTATATTTTCCATCTAAATTACAAATAAAATTATTAGAAAATATTATAATACAAATTAATTCAAATTAGGAGACACGGGGTACATTTGCCGCAGGTTTCGAAAAAATCAGATAGAAGTTGTATTTTCGATCGTTATTTCCCAAATTGGTTTTTAAATCGTACAATGATGTTTTTTGTGTAACATAAATATGGATTATGTTTTGCCTTTACACGTTTTGTATGAAAATTTTTTAAATGTAGAAACGTCTTCGAAACGTCAAATGTTCCCCTGTAGTGGGGTACATTTTACAAGATCTGGAGAACATTTGACAGTACGCATTATTGAATACAAAAACAACAGTTTTAATGAAAATAAAGCGTTTAATAATTTTTTTGGTAGTTTATTCATACAATATAAAAATATCAAATAAATAATAATTTAATTCAGTTCAATAAATTTCAAGTTTTATCACATAATTTTAATAAATACTTATTTAAAGCAACATTAAATATACATTTTGTTGCAGATCATGATATTCCCGGTGGATGAGTTTCCCCTCAATATCACTCCGAAAAACCAAAGCTACATCCTCAATAGTTGGCTCTAAAAACAACTTATGATTTGGAGATTTCCTTAAAAAACTAATGGTTAGCAAAGTTGGGTTAAGAAATTCAATAATCTTACCCGACCAATATAAAATCTCCAACGTTAAGCAAATCACTATCGCATAATTTTGCAAGTTTCGGTAAACCAACTTGTTCTGGATTAGAATTTTCAGAATCCTCTTCGCAAAAACAATCTGAATCATCTGAGTCCATCAATTTTAAATTTGTTTCTTACTCACTCCCAGTAGATGATTCAAAATCAATTACTTTTTTCACTTTTATTATTTTACATGCTTTGTTATTTTCAGTTTTTTGATCTTATATATTTTTTTTTTATTGACTAACTCTTCCAGTCTATTTTTTTCAGGGTATCTGTGTATATGCGGGATTTTTCCCTCCGATTTGTCGTCGGTTTAGAATTAATTTTCGCAACTGGTCTTAAAACTTCGGGGCTGAAATATGCGGCTGCTGAATTTTCATTTTCCAATATTGAACGATTTTCTGGTTCATTTGAAGGTACACTCAGTGTACCTTCAAATGAACCAGAAAATCGTTCAATATTGGAAAATGAAAATTCAGCAGCCGCATATTTCAGCCCCGAAGTTTTAAGACCAGTTGCGAAAATTAATTCTAAACCGACGACAAATCGGAGGGAAAAATCCCGCATATACACAGATACCCTGAAAAAAATAGACTACACTGGTAAATTCAGTAAACTTGTTTTCATCATAAGTAATTAAATGGTACAATTCCTGCTGAACTAAAGCCTTTTATGATATTTTCCGTCGAAAATGTAAAGGTTCATTAGTTAATGAAGCCACATCGTATATAATAATCTTCTTCCCAGGATTATTAGTCATGTTATTATTAAACGCAACTTTCAAGTAGCTTTTAAATAGCCCATATACAGACACGTCCAATGGTTGTAGACGGTGTGAGGTATGCGGAGGAAAAGAAAGTAGGAAAGTAACATTATCTCTACAATACATAATGGAGTCAAAACTGCAGTGCGATGAATAGTTGTCTAAATATGCTTCAAACATCTAGGAATACTTCTACAGTCATCTAACCACTTTTTGTAGCGAATCCAACACATCCTGTCGGTCCTCCTTTTATAAATATGTCTTTGTTCCGTTGTCTCGGAAAAACATAGGCCGGTGGAAGATCATTACCGATTGCATCTACAATGCCAACAAATGTAGCTAGCGAACCACGTTCCTCAGAAACACATTGAGAAACTTATTTTATTCCTTTTTCAGCTAGCACCTAAAAATATATTGTATAATGAAATGTAAAGTCTGACCAAAACTCTCGATAGGCTAGTTAGCTAGGTATTTAAAGAAAATAATGTTTGAAAAACTTGCTTTTGGAATATCCATCACCGTTGTGACAACAGTTTCATCCGTGTTGTATATATCCTTAGGTTCAAAATTATATTTTTTTAATACTTTTTCTAAATTCCTAAAAAAATCTTCAACCGCACTTTGGTTAAACCTCATCAACCTGGCCAAACTAGTCTTCTCTGGTTTTCTTAAAGAAAGAAACTTGTTTCTTTTCATAAAACCACTTAACCAATCAACTCCTGCGCTGCACGTTTAGAGTCATCCCAAGAAGATGGATTGGTTGGCTTTTGCAATAAGTAACACTATATTGCAATCTGCTACATTTTTTAATGTAATCTGTTAATTCAGTTTCCTGATCCTTTGTTAGGGTTTGCTTAGCTGTGAATTTTGATTGATATTTCTTTTAATCCTTGGGGTTGAATCCTCGCCATTCCCAGTGTCAAAATTTTGATTTTTTTTTTTAACCTCATAATTAGGTTAATACCATATTTCCTGGCTGCACTTGATCTACTTTCCTTTTTTCGAATGATATCGGTTGTTGCATTTTTCATTGCGGCTTCGTCAATTAAGTCCCTTTGAGTTTTCCGTTGGTATTTTCGAACCATTTCCTACAAAGTTCTTAACAAATCAATAAAATTTCATTTAATGGGGCACATTTAACAACTGTTAAATGTACCCCAGTGTGGTTCATATGACATCGTCAAATGCACCCCATTTTTATATGTAAATGTGCCCCATAAGCATTTTTTTTAAACAGTTTTTGTATTTTATTTACACTAAATAATACTCTAAAATCACTTTACTTAATTAAAATTTAATGATTTTCACTTTAATTACGTAAAAAATACAAAATGTTTATGAAATAATTTAAATTTAAAAAGTCTTTGAAACTTACCGCAAAAATTACATCGAATTACCAAATAAAAGAAAAACGCATGTAACAAGTTTCATGAATATGTTGCGACTGAGGAATTTTTGGTAAATTCCCTACTTTTAAAAAGGAAAAGACACTGTAGATGTTAGAACGAATGGGTAAGATGAAATAGGTTATTCAGTTGGTGTGAAATGTACCCCACATGTCAAATGTACCCAATTCTTCCCTACTTACTTTCGAAATAAAAGTCACAACTTTATCAAGTAAAAATCTAAAAATACAATTTGACAGATCTCCAAATTGCTTACATAATACATATTTGGAGAGTTTTTAAGAGATATTTTAAGAGACCAACCAACAGAATACCAATTAAGAGATTCTCTTAAAAAAAATCTCTTACCAAAATTTCTCTTAGCTGTAATACTCTTAACAGTCTTAACGTCAGAACGGTTAATAATTTACACCACTGTTTTAACGCATCATTCAAAAATTATGATGTTTCTTATAGCGCGGGATAAGATTGCGCCTGTAAAAAAAAAAGAGAAATATCTAAAACGAACTTTTGAAACGATGAACAAAAAGTAAAAAGAATTATTTGGTTTTTCTTGCTTATTGGTTTCTGTAATACACTGTCAAAGTTTAAATGAATTGAAGAAAAGCAGTGATCGATGTTCGAGCGGTTGCGTTTGACAATGTGACACGAGTAAGCGCTAATATATGTGATTCTGTGACGGTAAACAAATGAACATATTTAGATAGTAAACAAATGAATATAGCGTTTGAAAAAAACATCAAAATTCAGATTCACATTAATCTTAGACGACGAAAAAAGCGCAGTGAAAAATGGGTAGAGATAAAATAGAGACATCTATATTCTAGTACTCAAAATTCATTTTCGCTATCTAAACGGCATACTACAAAATGAAATTAGGCGGTGAAACTTTCGATTTCGCTTGTGACGTTTTTATATGAAAAATTTCATTTCATGACAAGTGCGTACTAGGCTTTAAATACATTGACCAGCACAGAAAACGGGCTACCCTAAAAAAACAATTTTTTTTTTTTGATGCGAATATCTTTTGACTCGGAAAAGCTAGAATCATGAAACAAAACCATATTCAAGGCCATTCAAAAACAATCTTGTGGCTGAGTTTTTTTACTTACCTCACAATATGTTTTATAATTAAATTTTCAAATGTAAACACTAGCTGGAAACAGGAAACAAAAACCAAATTCTAGCTCATTCAAAACAATCTTAGAAAATGTTACCATGCCAACTTTGTCACACACATGGCTTATAATTAAATTTGATGTGAATATCTTTTGAACCGCAATAGTTGGAAATATGAAACAAAAACCAAAATTAAGGTCATTCAAAACAATCTTGGAAAATGTGGGTAATGCCTACTCTTTCTAAACATGTGGTTGAAGTTTCTCGAATTTTCAAACAAAACCCAAACATTGAGAAATTTTAAATTTTTTTATTTAAATTTTCACAAACATAAACACAACAACAATTCATCGTTCATTTTCCCATTCCTCTACAAGTGCGCTTCGGAGTTGCTCCATCGTTTTCGGAACTGGAATATAAGATTAAATTCTTCTATCAAGAATGTCCCACACCTGCTCAATAGGATTCAAATCGGGACTCCATGCCGGCCATGTCATCGTCGAAACATTTACCTCTGCCAAGTACACATGCACTACTCTGGCAACATGAGGCCTTGCATTATCGTGCATTAGCACGAAATTGTCGCCAATAAATGGTACGTAGGAAACAAAATATTCTTCTAATACTTCACTAATATAGTGAACAGCCATTATAGATCCGGTCGGAACCCGGTAAAGCTCGGTGCGTAACGCTCCCCCGGCCGTCAATCAGGTATAAGCTGTGGTATGTGTATTTTTTATTGATATCCAGTGAGATATAATTTCATTTTTTGACATATATCCAGTGTAAGCTCTTATGTTGGAAAATGCTCATTTCATTTCTAGATTGACATCCAGTGAGATATATCCAGTGTAGCGCTTATTTTGTAAAATGCCAATTCATGTCTAGATTGACATCCAGTGAGATATATCCAGTGTAAGCGCTAATTTTGGAAAATCCTCATTTCATTTCTAGATTGACATCCAGTGAGATATATTCAGTGTGAGCGCTTTTACTGATATCCAGTGAGATATAATTTCATTTTTTCATGCTCATTTGTATAATAAATAGGTTAGCACAAGACAGCACTAAATTATTAGATGATCATTTCTCTGGAATCCAGGGCCGGATACTCAGGACTCCCTAAATCTAAATCAGGACGTAAAAAATTATTAATGTTGAATTGTCCCCTTTCCGTCTTTCGTTAATTTACCTGATAAAATATTAAGAAAATTTAAAATTACTAAGCTAAGATTACAAAAACAGCGCTTATTTTATTTTTCATTGTCCTTCTATATCTAATTAATTAATTATTACATACTGCAACAAGAATAAGAATAAACGTTAAAACCCATTTTAAACATAAAATTTTACTTAAAACTAATCATAAATTTCCTACCGATCAAGAAAAAGAGAATAAATAATTAAAAATTCAATCATCTTATAAAATTTATAATAAATAATTTAAAAATGATAATGTTACAGCACCACAACAGCCTAAAATCATCAATAATTCAGTTAGTACTATAAGTATAACAAGAATCAACAAATAAAATCATTATATAATTTCCCAGGCAACTCTGAAAACTAATTTTAATTAATAAATCACCATAATATCAAAGTCAAATCTAATTCTAAAATTCAGGATTAATTTAATCCCCATATTAAAGATTGATTCTGGAACTATGTTATATTCTGAAAATTGAATTATTTATTAGCAAATTAAGGAAGAGAAATCTTTAAATATTTTTAAACTAAATTAATTAATATATATTAATGAGCAAAACACAATATATTACATACAAGTATTACAAAAATTACCATTTTATGAAATTGCCTATGTAAACTCTCCCACTTCTAAGCTAAAATTCTAAAAGAATGTTTAAAAATTTTAAATTATTAAGTTATAATTTAAATTCACAGCACTTCTTCCATTAGTTACCATTCTCCTGTAAATAGTTAATTAATTGTTTACCTACTGCAACTAGATTTAAAAATAAAAAGTTGAAAATATATATTTAACCATACTAATAAATTTAAACTAATCGTCAATTTCCTACAAATCAGAAAAAAGGAAATTAAGAAAAAAGGAAATTAATAATGTACAGAAAAATGGAAATACAGAAAAAAGGAAATTAATAATGTTCAAATTAATTATTTATTTATAAAAGTATATAATATAATTTAAACATTGATCATAATACTAAGCAAAAAAGGCTAGAATATCAATAATTTAATTAAGTACTACATGTACCAATATATGACATCTACTAATAAAACTCAAATAGAGTTTTCCAGGTATAACTGAAAACTAAATTGCTTTACTACTTAATTAATAGAAATTTACTTATATAAATTAGTTAGTGATAAATAAAACAAAATAGATATCACAATAACAATATATTTTCTACGCTACCTAACTGCTGGATGCTTGGAGTTTCTGGATGTTGGGCGAGAATTCACCAATATTTCTGTAGCTTGGAGACGATCTAACAATTATATATAATTAAATATACTTTATATCAACTACACCATCAGATAAAAATTACCAGAACAAACTATGACACTTTGATATAATTAAATTAAATTAAACTAACAAAAAGTGTTGAAACAGTTTCATCAATGCCTCAAATATTTTTGCAATGCAATTTAGTTTACAATATCATATAAAAAGGGAATTTCCCTTATCATAGATAACGTACGATGCTATTCATTTGATTAGTATTTATTACGTACGATGCTATACATTTGATTAGTACGATGCTATTCATTTGATTAAATTACAATTTAATACCCATAAAGTGATTGATTTTAGCAGAAGATATTTTTGATATTTTAGAACAAAAATTTTAACTATGTATTCAAAAATTTAATTTAGGGTTTGAAAAATGAGCCTCTCCAAAGAAATAGATGAAAGCGTTAAAAAATTGATAATAAAAGCATTGCAACGACAAGAAACTTATCAAAATAAATCCCTACAATATGTAATATCAAACGGTAGCATCAGTTTCATAAAAAGAAATTTATTGAAACCGGATCAACAAAAATAAGCAACGTTGTAGAAACCCACGACTTTAACTAAGCCGACTGAGCGGTAATTTGTACGAGTAGCATAATCATCTACACCAAAATCAGCTCCAGTGATTAATCCCGGACGTCATACAAATATTTATGTCTGATAGTGTACATATTCAAATGATTTGCTTCAACTTAGTCATTTTCGCAACACAAAAATAAAACTTATAAAATATTAGACTACCTAAATAAAAATCCAATTAGCATAATTCACCAATTGAAGAGATCTCCCCCACCAAAATCCTGCACCTAATCAATAATTCAGAAATTTGGTCTCTTTATTAATAAATAAATATAAATATATTCAAAATTTTAACTCAGTTCACGGACCTCTTTCCCTGCCAAATCTAGCATGCAAAGTAAATAAATGCAATGAAAATGAACCCTTACTTTCTTAAAAATGTATCGATGTGTCCATATACATAATTTTGACGATTGTGTGTACATCCCACCATCTAAATTTCAATAAATCCATTAAGACAACCATTAAACTCAAAAACATTTAGCCTTCCAAAATGATTTAACATAATTCCACTTCGTTCACATAAATGAACTTATCATTTTGAGTTAAAAATCAGATCTTAACTTAACTTAAACCAACATTTCTAAATTCGCATTTTATTTATCTATTTATTTATTTATTTAGTCAATTTATAATTTATAGTATTAATTAAATTAATTAGAAAACAATTTAATTCAGTATGTAATACCCTGTAAAAAAATTTATTAATCCTACCTAAATAAACCGCTCAAATGAATTGTATAAGACAGCTCCCACTTTCAATTCGACTCAGACCAATTCGATTATACAAAGTATAAAAATCCTATTTGAGTCGAATAAACAAAATCTCATTGTATTCACATAATGCATGATTTCAATAATATCATAGTTGTTTCGTGAATACACAGAAACACAAAGATTAACAACACCTGCATACAAGTAATAAAATCTTATATTTTTTTTTTTTTTTTTTTTTTCGTCCCTGCCCAAAAGCGACTAGCACTACGACCTAAAAGATCTTTTGTGCTGTTGGGTACTGTTACTCCAGGAGCTTCTCCACCTCTCTAATAAAGGCGAGAATGCTGTTTATAGAGGCCAATTTACATTTCTCCGGGGTCAGATACCTCTCTTCAAAATGAATCCACCTCCGTGTGCACAGAGCAACACACTCACATAGTATGTGTTCTGCGGTTTCTGTCTCTTCCAAACAGAGTCGGCACTCCGTCTCTGTGGACAGGTTCATTTTGTTCAAATGATATCTCAGGTTACAGTGACCTGAGAGAAAACTCACAAGTTTCCTAATATTTCCTTTGCTGAAATTGATCGCCAAATTTTTGTGGTGAAATGGTCTGATCAAAGATTTGGCTTGTCTAAGGCCGGGAATACAGTTCCAATAAGTCAAGCACTGTATTTTTTCCCATTTACTGATTGTGTAGGTTGCAGAAGCCCACGGGATACCACAAAAAGGCTCAGGGCCAATGAGTGTAGTCGACGAGCCTGCCCGTGCAAGTTCGTCGGCTATCTCATTTCCAGTGATGCCCATGTGACCAGGCACCCACCACAACCTTACTTTGTTTTGACAAGAGAGAGATTGTAGCAGTTTATAACAACTTTGAACCGACTTGGAAACCAAGCAGTTAGAAGCCAATGCTTTCAGTGCTGCTTGGCTGTCAGACAAAATGTGGATGGATGCGCCTTTAAGACCTTTGGTCATAATAATAGAGGCGCAGATTTCGATGGCGTGAATTTCGGCTAGAAAAACACTGGGGTAAGTACCCAGTGATTTCGATATTTTGTGATTGGGTCCAAAGACACCAATGCCGACTCCACTATCCATTTTTGATCCATCAGTGTACCAGACTAGGCTGTTAGGTTCCATCTGCGGTAACCCAGTATCCCAGTCTGTTCTATCGGGGATTGTTACCACGAAATTCCTGCCAAAGCAGAGTTCTTTCGGCATAACGTCCGGGACACTAAAGAACATATTCAGGTCTGGAAGTTCATTCAAAATGTCCAGGTGACCCATATGGTCATCATGACTGTATTGATTCGCGAGCTTCAATCTAGCTGCACAGGTAGCAGCTGATTTTTTGACGTGGATATGAAGTGGAGTGAGCCCGATGAGAGCTTCCATTGCCGCCGTAGGGCAGGTGCGCATAGCACCTGTAATTCCGAGACATGCTAGTCTCTGTAATGAGGTCAGCTTGTTCATAATAACTTTTTGCTGTACCTTAGGCCACCAAACTATTGCCCCATATGTTACAATTGGCCTCACTATCATGATGTACATCCAGTAAATCATTTTTGAGTTCAGGCCCCAGGTCCTGCCGAACATACGCCGGCAGGCCCACATGGCCCTCGCCGCGCGTTCGGTAGTTGAAGTAATATGAGAGTTCCAAGTTAGTTTCTTATCTAGGACAACACCCAGATATTTGACTTCATTGGAGTATCCGATATTTATATTATTAAGACTAATTGAACCAAGGTTCAAATTACGTCTTTTGGTGAAGGGCACCAGGACTGTTTTGCTAGGGTTAATCGAAAGGCCCTCCCCAGTGCACCAATTCGAAATAACAAGCAAAGCCTGTTGCATGCTGGCGGACATCTTAAAATCTTATATACTAAAACCAAAAACATACTAAAACTACCAACACACATTGACGGGCCTCAGATGATCAATAAGCACTGCCAATATAACATTGCCAATGTTCAAAGAAATATTGACAAACAGTAATTGCCTCAGACGATCAAAACTATTGGCAATACACTTAAGTGTCAAACAAAGAAAAATATTTATTTTCAGATTAATATATTGTATTTTATAACAGGTCCCCCACTAATCTTTTACCTAATATACTAAATATGCAAATATGTACTTACATAAATTTAATTTAATATTCATATTTGCATAAATGCATTGCTATTTGTAGGTAATTGTTTCGTTTTCATGGTTATTTAAACCAAACTCAAATGTTGCCAGCTCTTCGTATTGATTCTTTGTCAATAAAGTATCTCAGAAGATCAATAGTATTGTAAATATTTTATCAATATTAAACATATTTTGCTTTTCATCAAACCATCGCCACAATATTTTGTAAATTGGCAATCCTTTAATAAGTGTCATAAATGTTCAATACCATTGCCAATACTGAAATATTGGCAATAGATATTGATCATCCGAGGCCCGCTTACTACATATAAACATACCTAAACTATGTATCAATATAATACAGTAAAATATTGTGACAACTGTATCAATATCAACGCCAAAATTCTCTTTTTGTTGTTGTTTGTGCATTATAATACATAAACCAACAAAATATATTACATTTCCTTAACAGAATCCGTGTAAAGAGCAAACGAGGCAGCGGTACAACCATATTGTTGATCCTGAAATAAATAAATCAAGTTGTATGCATGTATTAGTGCTCTTACACAATAGTAAAATACTTGTGACAGCTGTATCAAAACCAACGCAAAGATTCTCTTTCTCGTTGTTGTTTGTACTTAATAATACAAAAACCAACAAAACCACGCACACTTCCTTCACAGAAACCGTGCAAAGAGTAAACGAGACAGCTACACAAACATATTTATGGCCATTTTTAATACCAAAATATAAGTATGTATTAGTGTCGATTGTAAAATGAACACAAAATCACACATAAGAATACAAATAAGTGGGCGTAAAGATAAAATCTAATACCAAATTTACTGCGACTTATTTTATATTGTAACGGACCATTCTATGTGTCTGCACGTTTTTTTTTTTTTTATGATAGATAAACTCAACGGCTTGGGGGGGTCTTTGTCACATAGGTTTTTGGTGGTACAAAACTATACGTGCAAAAAGAAGAAAAAACAATCACTAGAGAAAGCAAAATAGGATCAACCTCCAAAAACATCATCACCAATAAAAAAAGTTTCAATTCATCGTTTAACATAATAATCACAAAAAAAAATTTTTGTAATAGATCATAAATCCATAAAATTATTAAAATTATTATTTACGAATTTTCCATTAGAAAACAAAAAAAAGTTATGATTTAGGTCCGCAAAAATTAAAAAATCAAAAAAAACTCACCAGACAACCGTTTCGAAAGAGTACTCCTTGCTCCGTTTGTCCGCTGCTGAAAATACCTACAAAACAACACCTTATTCGCACTATAATTTTTTTTTCTTATGGAAACTTCACTATTTAACAATTTTTCCTTTTTTTTTTTTTTGTTAAAATTTCCAACCACTTAACTAAACTTTCTTAAACAAATACGTACTATATACCGACATAGTATACTTAAATATGTACATTTACACTTAGGTAAACCATACAATATACTTAATTTACACCCGGTCAAAATAACCGAAAAAACAAAAATCTGAACTTAATTCAATTTAGATAACTTTACATAATTACAATTATAAGCACTAATCTTAATTAGGATTAAACTTTGATTTAATCTAGCAAAAAAAAAACTGGCACTTTTTCACTAAAATTTGGCTTGAAATATGGGGACACTTGTGTATAGCTCTCGGTTTGTTTAACACCCTGTAAATCCGATCTTGTATGTAGCTGATAATCACACACCACACCATGTATGTTGAGGTATTTATTTTTAACCCAGCTCAGGTATTTGTGTGATTGAGAGCCTGATCCCGTCGTCCCCTCACGGGTTCACTTTGAAATATGACCCAGGTATCTACATTTATATAAATAACATATAGCCCCTTAGTTAATATGTTTATAAATATTTCCACAAAACATAGCTATCAATACGAAAAATAAGCTTACCAAATATTTTTGTAACCAATATAGATCCAATTTTTCTATCAGGTAAAACAAATTAATGCTTCCAGATGGTTCTTCTATTTAACTATCCGTTAAAATTTGAAGAATTATGCTCGGAAATCTCTTCGATGTTATCGGTTTGATAATTAAAAATATAATAAACATTTTTGGTATAGATATTGTACATAAAATAATGGTACATACTATTCCCCTATATTGGTAAATAATCGATCCAGTTCTATCCCTACTTAAATTACGCATATAAAATATATAAGCCGCGGACTTGATGTTGTATCGTACGATTTTAATTACTACAGGTAAGTGACTCATCGATCTATCCGTATTCCGTATGTATATAATATTAAATATTTTGTACATAAAGCAACTCCGTTTAGTGTATCTATTTACTAATAAATTAATAAATCATAAACGATTTTTTTTTTTTTTTAAATCACAAAATTTAAGGTCATTGACCGATCTTGGATACAGCATATAAAACGATAAACATTTAAAAATATTTGTGGTGGTTGTTGTTGCTATTTTGTTTGTTTATATCGTTGTACATTGTACATCGTTACGCAAATCGTCTAAAACAATTTCCTCGATTAATACAGCCGTAACAATATAAGTTAAAATTTATTTCATACTATCTAAATAATAGACTTTAGTAATTAAAAATTGAACTTAGATTTTATGTACAATCTACAAAATATCAAATCATGCACTTTTAATTTTTCTATCTACAAAAATAAAAACATTGCCTGACAAATGCATCCTGGTGGATTGCATTTTCCAAAATTACACTTTAATTGTTTTCACTACACTTTGATTATTATTACACTAAAATTAATTTAATTACAATTTAATTTAAAATTTAAAATTAATCAGTAAATACCTATTTACTGATGTAATACCCCCTCCTCTACCTTATCTACACTGCGGACATACCTACAACGAATAAAACATTCATCGGCACGTTCGCTGATGACACTGTAATTATGTCAGTAGACGAATCACAACCAAGGGCAGTGGAAAATCTTCAACGAGCAATGAACGACGTTACTAAATGGACAATTGACTGGAAAATAGTGCTTAATGAGCTCAAATCAACCCATGTGACATTTACGCTCCGACACAAAAATAACAGTCTACACATATACCTCAATGGGGTGCAAGTGCCGCAGGCTGAATCGGCTAAATACCTTGGTCTGCATTTAGATTCAAGGCTCAACTGGAAACATCATGTGAGACAAAAAGCTGAACAGATACGATTAAAACAACGTCAAATGTACTGGTTAATTGGGCATCATTCCAAAATGAACCTGTATTGCAAAAGACTAGTCTACCAGACTATCTTCAAACCAATATGGATGTATGGTGCGCAGCTATGGGGTTGTACTCATAAATCCAATAGAGACATTATACAACGTAGCCAAAATAAATTTCTTCGAATGGTCACCAACGCTTACCGATTTGTGACTAACAGAGAAATACACAATGATCTAAAAATACAATTGATAGACGACGTCATCCGCTAATGTGCCATTAAACATGAGAAGAGGCTTCTTAACCACACCAACGTTGAGGCCGTACAACTACTGGACAGTACAAACGAAATAAGGCGGCTCAAACGAATCAAACCACATGAGCTAACCGTATGAATATTATATCTTAAGGGAACTGGATACTGGTCCAGCAGACCCACACAAGTTTATGCTTATCTCATAAGTACTAATGTCAACCTTACTAATGAATTAATAATGTTTAAGATTGTAGTAGCCATATCAATAAAGATGTTTTTAAAAAAAAAAAAAAAAAAAGTAAATACCTATGTATATAAAGTATATACATATTACTATATAAATAAAACACAAAGATAAAATAAAAAATTAAATAAAACAAAATAAAATTAAATTTTTGAAGAGGATAGAAAAAACACGACTATCCTCTTCGACGAACTCTCGCCAACCATTTAATATGATAATTAATATAATAAAATTTAAAATAATAAAAAAAATTCAAAATTTAGTCGAAATTAAAATGTATGTTCCGGACAACTTCGAAAAAAGCGTTAAAAATACTCTCTCGTCGTGAAGCGACAAGTTCCGGAACATATATTCCCCTAAATGGTCAGTAAAATCTAATTTCCTATTATATTCAGGCAATGATGCCTTTACGTGCCGCCACGTACTCTCTGTAGCATTGGTATGAGCATTAATATCTTCGTTTACGAAGGATACAGAATGATTAACTGTAAGATGCTTGTATTCGTTTTCCAGATTGTTGTACGCGGTCCAACAATCTGAGATAATGGTGCTCCCCGGTAAATTATTTTTTTTTTTGATGAGTTCGGTCAGAGTGGCGCGACCTCTTTGAACTACCTTTACCAAAAAGCACTTTCCGGTGGAGCGTTCGATACCACCAAATACCCATTGACCTTCTACGTGATGTCCACGGTGGTATTTACGTCTCCCGAACTTGCTTTCGTCTATTTCAACGATGCATTCGGGGCCACCAACGGGCTGGTTATGGAAAAGCATGTACTGCACCATTACTTCCCAAACGTATTGCCTCCAGTCCGCCGCCGTGCTTGATGATATTCCGTAGTCCAAAATAAATTTTTTCGCGGATACTCTATTTAAAATATCATTCGTGATTAATAATATTTTGTTTACCTTCATATTGCTTTGGCTAAACCGGGTGCAATGGCGGACACTTTTCCGATAGTAGCATCGCACGCCATTGACCCGTTTCCCCGTTTTAATGACCCGCATTACCTGCCCACACTTACCGCAGCTTAACGCCTTAAGCTGAATTCCCTTCTTCATTGAAAATATTGGGGAACGCAAGCTGGTTTTCAATATTTATTGGTATTTTTCAATCACTATTTCCTCCATCTAAAAATATTTAAAATTGATTAAAATAACTTGTAAACTTACCTGTTCCAATGGGAAATGTTTGCAGAATGAATATGTCAAAAATATCCGTTGCAAGGTTTGGATTCATTTCTTGATTGGCATCCAGTGATATATGGTATATCCAGTGTATGCGCCATCCAGTGTAAGGAAAATATAAGATGATGGTCAATCTAGCGTTTGCAATTTCAAGTATCGGTTATTTAAAGTGCGACACTTACTTCTTCGTGTTATGACAGAAAATTAATTTAATTTTTGACATTTACGAAATGGGTTGCATTACGCTTGAACAAAATTGGGAAATATTGAAAACTTACTTTCAATGTGGTGAGTCTTCTACCCAAACTGTAAGAAATTTACGTGGAAAATTCAGTAGAAATGAAATACCTACAAGGCAATTTGTTTATTAATTTGTGAAGGGAGTTCGTAAAACTTGATTGTTATTGGATAATCCAACAAGTGCACTTGCATTAATAGCGCGTACAGCCTAGACCATTGCAGCTGTTGCTCAGAATGTGTCTGAGCATCCATCAATTTCAACTCGCTATTGTGCTCAATGGGGAACGTTACCGAGCCATGATAAACGAGTTTTTGGTACCCAAAATTCAAGAGGAGGACACACATGACATTTGGTTTCAACATGACGGCACAACTTGCCACACAGCAAACGAAACAATCGGTCTTTTGCACCCTATCAGCTGCGATTTAACATGCGTTTTTGACTGTTGCTTTCGATTTACAAATCACATGAAAGCAATCCATCTCAATATATAACACCAAGCTGATTTTTTACAAAGTTTCTAATGATTTTTGGAAAATCGAATTTTTCCAGATATCCCACGGGAAACTTGAACTAAATTTTTTCCTGCAGTAGCTATTGACAAGTCACATCAATGTAATGCATCTCCAGACGTAACACTCTAGAGGCCGATTTTATGCAAAGTTTCTAATGATTTTTGGAAAATCGAATTCTCGTAGGAAATTTTTATTGAACTTTTTTTCTTGCGATAGCGGTTGACATAACACTATAGACGCTGATTTTGAATCTAAATATTTTTTTGGGTTTCGCGAGTTTTCCATAATTTTCCACGAGGAGGCAGGTTTTGTCACTTAAGAATATTGACAAAAATCTTCAATGCTATCCATGCATCCATAGTAATTTTCGGCTAAACACTGTCGACTGTTTACGACTTAACTTTTTACTTTCGGCTGGCAATTTTCGGCTAACTTTAACAGTATTCAAATATGTAAAGGATGTTCAAATTTGAGGTATCTTTTCAAATATTCCGCCATTTATACTTTTGGTATTAGAGTACCATATGTTATTTGACAAATGACAAGTACAAACATTCCTGTTAGTTAAAATGGGAATTGGGATTTTGGTGCGGTGGTGGTAATTGGTCCATATTTTTTCCAATAATTCAATTCAATTACTGTAAATGGAGCTCGATATCGAGGGATGATTAGAAACTTATTGTGGAGTCAATTGGAAGATATCGATGTGCAGAATATGTGATTTGAACAGGAAAGTGCAACATGCCACACAGCAACGGAATCAATCGATCTTTTGAAAGAGAAGTTGGTTATGCGGATAGTCTTCAAACTGTTCAACACCTCAAGACAATATCATCGAGCAAATATCACTAATTGAACCATCATTATGCGAAAAAATTATTCAAAATTTTAGTAAAAGATGGACAGCCTGCCAAGCTAGCAGAACATGTCACTTGGTTCCTTTATTAGCAAAAACGAAGTAAATCCCCGTTTTCTTTTGACAAAACTTTGATTTTTTTAAATTAATTTATTACAAATGCGGGACATGCGGGCTATTATTTTATTTTGCTGGTTATTTTTAAGGGCAAAAATGTCTGGAGGACAGGGTCTTGATATTTGGGTGAGTCCTATAAAATGCGGACTATATGGTCACCGTAAAGTATACGGAATGTATTTATAAACAGGTGAATTTAGGTTGTAGGCGGTAACTTGACATTTGAAATTATATTTTATTGCTTGATGTTTTTCTGTGATTTGGGGGTATTAATAGCTTGATTTTTCAGTAAGACCGTTCAGACCGTTAATTTCTATTGTGTAAACAAGTGGCATCTTAATTTCAGTTGAGTGTTTAAGTGAATTTCTGAAAATTAAAATTGATGTGATAATTAGTGATAACTACAAACAAGTTTAGTTAACATAAAATAATACGTGTTATAAAATGGTTTATTGTGATTATATAAATTGTAAAAACAAAAAAAGTTATGGTATTCCTAGATTTGCTTTGCCAAACGATAATCGCCGCGATATTTGGCTGTTAAACTCTAAAAATAGCTATTCACTGAAACTTATTTCAAACGATCCAATTTATATATGTGCTGATAATTTTGATCCAAAATTTTTAAACTGTGGCTCGTTTAGATCACGCCTATCTATGAGTGCAATTTCGAATTTACATTTTGAAAGTGAAATTGATCATGAACATTCTATGGAAAACAAAGATAATGAATCTACTGTTTCCAAACAGATCAAATTTAATATTCAAAATCAAAGCGCTGCAAAAATAAGAGATTTGAATGAATTTTTACCTAAAAAAATAATGGTCTGTGATAAACCTTCAATAATTATGGCACCAACAACAACAAATATAAAGTCGGTAACATTCAACGATGAGTATGCCGAAACTAGCAGCGCTCCATTAAATACTTACTCATACTACTCTAGATTATTGGCTACTACTCTAGAAAAAGGTATTGAAGTTGTTACGATTGTTTGGGATCAAGGCGCTGCAAACAGAACTGCATACAATAGATTGGGAGTTACAACAAAGCAATCTTCTTTTAAACATATGGAGCGTACACTTTTTTGTTTTTACGATGTTGTACTTCTACATCTATTCAAGAGTGTACGAAATAATTTGTTAGTGTCTAACATTTTTATTGATGATGAAGTCGTTTCCTGGTCAATACCAAAAAATACCTCAAAAAATTGAGTGATTCGTTCGATGCATAAGTTGACGGAAGCTCTTATCAAACCTGACACTTTTCAAAAAATGAGAGTCAAACTGGCAACTATGTATTTAGCCACCATGTTTCAACGGCAGCTGCATCAACAAATTTGTTCAACGAAGAAGAAAAATTGGTTGCTTTTTGTACTGCTAATTTTATTTCCAAAATAAATAAACTATTTGATAATATGAATAGTACAAACAAGTATTCAAAAAATCCAGACAAATGTGCTTTGTCGATTCACCAAACGGAAGTAGAAACGAACTTAAAGGAATCACTAGAATGGATAGGCAAATGGAAGATAGAAAAAAGAGGTTACGTATATTGCTGCAGTGGTTTATGCCAAACGATCAATGGAACCCTTCAGTTTTGGGATGCCATAAAAGGAGAAATGCAAGAATATCTCATTACATCTCATCTAAATTCGGACTGTTTAGAAAACACAATTTCTGTTGTAAGAAGTAATCGAGCATCTCACGAGAAAAATCCTTCTGTATTTCGGCTTCATAAAAACTTGAAGTAAGCGTGTTTTTACAACATCCATATACTATATCCTATGAAATTTCGGATTGTTCAGTTATTTTGAATATGGGAGACATGGAAAGTAAGTTACGCTCGCAGTGCACTCTCTTTTACATATAATTAATCAATTATTAACAATTACAGATTTCTTGAATCCAGATGGCACTGATTCTAGTTTCAACGACGAATCCAATCCACATGAAGCAATTCCGAACGAACTCATGCCAAGTTTAGCATGTAAGAATTAATTAAATGCTATTAAAACAAATACATTACTAAATTAACTATGCATTCTTCTCTTTTTATATTGTATATTAAGGTAATGTCAATATAGAAGAGGACTCCAACAGGGACTGCGATGTGGAGGATGCTGAAGATCCAAATAGTCCAGAAGCCGAAGATACTGTTGTTGACGAACATGGAATGGATCCAACTGTAAACGATATGGCAACAACTGATTTTGCAGGATACGTTGCACATGCCGTATCAAAATACACAACTGTAGTGATTGCAAATCTTTTATGTGCAAGGAAAACTTGGATAATAATTACGTCAAATCAGAAAGGTTAATAAAATATCGCCAGTTCGCAAATACTGTAAACGCGGGTTTATTAGTTCCAATAACGACATTTGTTTTATAAAAATATTTGTTTCTCAAATCATCGGCATGCTTCGTGTTCCTCTAATCATTATAAATTTATTATGAAAATAAAATGTAATCTGGCCAGAACGTACTGACATAGCGAATTATTATTCACTACATTAAATATAAAAACCCATTATGAGCGATTGGCCTCTGTATTTTTCTGATTAACCAAATCGAAAATATTGGGATTGCCATGAACAATTAATATATTTGTCTATAAAAAATGCCGAAAAATCAAACTGATTACAGACAGACCAATTAAATTCTTAAAAAATATACGTGTGGGCATAATACACACACAAATGAGGTTTCTCCATAGGTTTTTATTTTGATATAGTGAATAATAATTCGCCATGTCAGTACGTTCTGGCCAGATACTTAATGTATGTGGCTAGAGTGGAATTTTTTGTAGTTTGGTCGTAGCTGCCTGATGAGTAGACCATACTTTTCAGTACGAAACCAAACTACCAACAGAAAGAAGTCATGGAGGGTTCTCATTTTTGCAGAGTGGTACATTGGTATAACTCTTTGAACCTTCAGCGAAAATTACGGGGAGGGGGGAAGATATTTCTACTTTTTTTTTAGTAGATATATTATGAGCGATTGGCCTCTGTATTTTTCTGATTTACCAAATCGAAAATATTGGGATTGCCATGAACAATTAATATACATACATATTTGTCTATAAAAAATGCCGAATAATCAAATTGATTAATTAACATGCAACTATTTACAAATACATAAACAAAAACGAATTTATCCTTTTTGTTTTTTCACAATGAATTGAACATAAAAGAATACGGTATTTGTATATAACAATACGCAAAATAGAAAATAAATAAACAACAGTGCGTAAGCACACGCCCATTTTTTTTGTAAAAAAGTAGTAAAGTAACAAACCAAAAATCGCGCTTACAGCGACATACCAAACTGAAATTGCCTGGTGTCATTTCTATATGTAAATATTTTTTACTAATAGTTACAAAAAATGTTTACAAGATGACTCGAATTTATTTAAATTTGGTACTAATTTTGGTACTAATTTTCCTATTTGGTATTAATTTGTTAGTTTGGAAAATACACAATTTGACAAAAAAGCGTTGTTTTATGTTTTATTTTTAGTTCTTAACAATTTAATTTTAGTTCTTAAAAATTTTAATTTTAAAAAAAATGCGCATTTAGTTGAAAAAAAATCTGCTTTTAAAAAAATGGCGCTGCATTTCATTTGGCGTCGAAAGAGTAAAGTTTAGCCGGATTAAGGTGGATTTATATTATCAGTTCCTTTCAGTTCCTACTCGTATCGTGTCAGACATCATCAATTTATACTAACCGTACCTTTCAATTCAGGCATTTTCTTCGTATGATTATCATTATATATTCGTATCTTTGGCTTAGGTATAGAGTAAAGATAACACACAAAAATACAAAAATGTTTTAGTAGCAATTTACAATTTTTGTTTGTTTCGCTATTCTTTCGTATTTTTTCGCCTTCAGATATCAGACAAAACATTCTTTTCAACAATATGTGTCTGTGTCGGTACGAGTAGGAACGGAAAGGAAAGGATAATATAAATACTCATATAGAAAGTACATGTAACAATGTTTTTTTTGTCTGACACGATACGAGTAGGAACTGAAAGGAACTGATAATATAAATCCTCCTTTAAGTGTAATTCTTCAAATAAGACTTTGTTTCGAAAACAGCCTTATAATTTAAACGGGCCCATCCGCAAACAAACAATTTATCGTAAATAAATGACAAATTGTCTATTCGTTTTTTATTGCATTAGCCAACTGATTTCGGGTACATAAATCACACATCATCATAATATTGCGCAATTATTTTAAGGTTAGTTTTGTGTAAACGTACCACCGTGGTGAAGAAAAAAAAAATTGAACAAACAATTTTCTCAAGTCACTGCTTATGTTACATCATTTCCATATTACATTAATTTTCATATGGCGAAAAAACTAAAAACTACAAAATACGGTATTAAAAACAACGAATAAAGGCAAAATGTATTTTATTTATGATAATTTTCCATTTCAGTCGTATACATGGATCTGTTTTATGTTAGTATTTCCCTAGCTTAATTTAATACTATACATCAGAATACGTATATACGAGTACACAAACATTACATACTGTGTCAGACCATAATTGAAATTTAGATTTTATGTTTTGCTTTTTGTGCTGTTTGTTTATTTGAATAAAATAAAAATTCTGGAATTAGTTTGTAGCTTAATTTAATTCAAAACAATATTTAATTTTCATTTCCACAAGGGTGGTTACGTAAAATTACGTACGTACATACATGTACATATAATGTCCGATTATGGTTGGTATTATTTTTTGATTTAATTTTATTATTATACTCGGGATATCCATCACAATTTGGGTACGTTTACGATTGTGTTATCATTATAATGATACGAAAGTTGTTAAAAATTTAATTGTGGTTTTGTGTATATAATAATCTGCTTTTGGTTTAGAACTAGATTAAAACAAAATTATGACATGGCAGGTTAATTTTTCACCTGTGATTTATTAAAAAAAATCATATTATAGTGGCCTAATTAACCAAACCACTAAACGCGGAACTGGAACATAACATTTAAATTAAATTTGATAAGAGAAACCATTTTTTTTTTCACCCATAAACTCAATCAATCATAGTCAATAAAATTTCTCTCTAAATTGGCATGTATATTAACGTCAACAAAACGGTACCAAAATTAAATCATTCAAAAAAATAATCAAAAAAGAGTAAATAAAAACCAAAGTTAAGCTTTCATGAAAAGAATTTTTATTATATTTTTGAGCTTTTTTCGATTTTAAGTTGGTAATCAATTTGTTTCGAATGAATGCCTCTCAATTTGGTTTAAATAACGATAAAATATAAATGATAGTCAATTAAAAAAGTATTTCTGTCATGAACAGAGGCAACATTTGTTTGCTATTACATATACAATTAATTTATACTAGTTATTGAAATAGAAATGTATTTTTTTATTGCTTGACATTTCTAATTTTAAAGCGTTTCTGTTAAACTGTGAAATGGTAAACAATTCTCATTGTTTTCGTTAAGT
This sequence comes from Tipula vernalis, assembly GCA_958295665.1. Taxonomy (NCBI): domain Eukaryota; kingdom Metazoa; phylum Arthropoda; class Insecta; order Diptera; family Tipulidae; genus Tipula; species Tipula vernalis. The sequence continues at coordinate 227,030,251 of OY282559.1, read as the reverse complement.
AAGGAATTTTTCAAATTAGAACAAAACATAACAAGATTCAATAATTCTCTTATGTTGTTTTGGTTTGTTCTGTGCTTCTATTTGATGCTTTCCGAATTCTTTATGAATACCATAAGTTTGATTGTGGATTGCTTAATAATTTTAAAATATTTTGTATTTGAATGGGTTAGCATGAATTTAGTAAGCTAAACGAAATTCGGTGATCACATCTAATGGTACATTAGAGTTGGGAGATGCATCACAAGTATGTTGAATAACTTTAAAGCCGCCCGCATGCATGCAGATAATTTGCGGATAAATATTTATCCGCATATTCAACCAACCAAAATCAATGAAAATGATCTCCCAAGTTAAATTTTTTTTAACTTTGAGCAATTTTATCCGCAAGCATCCAACTTAATAAAAACAAAATTAAATTACGAGCAATAGCAATCGGGCAATTTTGCACGATGGGTATAATATTTGTTGCTGATTTGTGACATTTCGTTTTTACGTCAAATTTGTTATTCATGTGTTATTGTGTTTTGTTTTGCTATTTTAAAATATATTAAATAAATTAATGTTTTACAATAAAATTATTGTATAGATAATTATATAGATGAAATACTATATTTAGTTATCCTAGTATCAATTTATATATAAATTTCGAAAAGAATGTATTTATTTATGAAAATAGTGATGTTATGTATGCTCCTATATAATAATAAATAATTTCTTTTTTTTGTTTTAGAAATGAATCGTGAAATGGAAATCAAAATAATTGAAGAGGTGCGAAAAGAAGGTAGGGAGTTTTTATATCAAATCGGCCACTACAATTACAAAAACAACCCTCTGAAGCGAGTAATATGGAATGAAATAGCCGAATATGTAAATATTACCGCAGATGATGCATGAGGATATGGAAGTTGGTTCGTGCAAGATATGTACGACAAATGAAGCCTGCTAAAAGCATGAGTGTGAAGTTTATGCTAAAAAAATTACAAAAAATTACACTGTAAAATTAGCTATTTTTCAATTGGAATTTAAATTTATGAAAATTTAAATTTTTTGTAATTTTGGATTTTTCGACCACCAAACAGATTCTTTTCATCAGAAAACAGGTTCTTTTCATCCTTTTCAGATAGCTGGACCATCTGTTTATATCGTTAACCAAAAGCATCCAATTGTGTTGAACATTACTATATAGTATTTCACAGAATATAAAAGTTGACTGAATTTTGATGGTTTAAATAATTATTTAGCGCCGATCCTGGAAATGTCCCTAGGCCTTGCACATTTCTTAGAATCGCTAAGCCATATAGCGGTCAATGTCTCCAAGCCGATCCAATTATGATGAACTATAATATATTTTACAGTTTTTGGAATTTTTAATAATTTTAAATTATTTTAAAAGTTTTATATAGCCGACCGCAGAGATGTCCACAAGGTCTTGTCCATAGTTTCGGATAACTTGGCCATTTGCCAGTCTACGTGGTCAACCTTATTCAATTGTGATGAACTATACTATACTTCACAGAATTTCGAATTTTTAATAATTTTATTGTTTCAAAAATTGTTGTATCTCCGATCACAGAGATGTCCACAAGGTCTTGCCTATATTTTTGATTACTTGACCATATGCCAGTCTATGTGGCCAATCTTATCCAATTGTGATGAACTATACTATACTTCACAGAATTTCGAATTTTTAATAATTTTATTGTTTCAAAAATTGTTGTATCTCCGATCACAGAGATGTCCACAAGGTCTTGCCTATATTTTAGGATTACTTGACCATATGCCAGTCTACGTGGTCAACCTTATCCAATTGTGATGAACTATACTATACTTAATGTATATGGTCTCGAGATATTTTCTTTTCTCTGCATCAAGCAAATCAAAATTGTGGACATCTCTGTCATCGGAGATACAATTTTTAAAACAAATGAAATTATTAAAAATTCTAAATTCTGTGAAGTATAGTATAGTTCATCACAATTGGATAAGATTGACCACGTAGACTGGCATATGGCCGAGTTATCTAAAAATATAGGCCGGACCTTGTGGACATCTCTGCGATTGGAGATACAACAATTTTTAAAGCCAATAAAAATTTTAAAAATTCTAAATTCTGTGAAGTATAGTATAGTTCATCACAATTAAATAAGATTGACCACGTAGACTGGAATATGGCCAAGTTATCCAAAAATATAGGCCAGACCTTGTAGACATCTCTGCGATCGGAGATACAACAATTTTTAAAACCAATAAAAATATTAAAAATTCTAAATTTTGTGAAGTATAGTATAGTTCATCACAATTGGATAAGATTGACCAAGTAGACTGGAATATGGTTAAGGTATCCAAAAATATAGGCAAGACCTTGTGGACATCTCTGTGATCGGGAAATCAACAATTTTTAAAGCCAATAAGATTATTAAAAATTCTAAATTCTGGGAAGTATAGTATAGTTCAACACAATTGGATAAGATTGACCACGTAGACTGGCATATGGTCAAGTTATCCAAAAATATAGGCCAGGACTTGTGGACATCTCTGTCATCGGAGATACAATTTTTAAAATCAATAAAATTATTAAAAATTCGAAATTCTGTGAATTATAGTATAGTTCATCACAATTGAATAAGATTGACCACGTAGACTAGAATATGGCCAAGTTATCCAAAAATATAGGCCAGACCTTGTGGACATCTCTGTGATCACAGATACAATTTTTAAAACAAATAAAATTATTAAAAATTCGAAATTCTGTGAAGTATAGTATAGTTTATCACAATTTGATAAGATTGACCACGTAGACTGACATATGGTCAAGTTATCCAAAAATATAGGCAAGACCTTGTGGACATCTCTGTGATCGGAGATACAACAATTTTTAAAACCAAAAAAATTATTAAAAATTCTAAATTCTGTGAAGTATAGTATAGTTCATCACAATTGGATAAGATTGACCACGTAGACTAGCATATGGTCAAGTAATCCAAAAATATAGGCAAGACCTTGTGGACATCTCTGTGATCGGAGATACAACAATTTTTGAAACAATAAAATTATTAAAAATTCTAAATTCTGTGAAGTATAGTATATTTCATCACAATTGGATAAGGTTGACCACGTGGACTGGAATATGGCCAAGTTATTCAAAAATATGGGCCAGACCTTGTGGACATCTCTGTGATCGGAGATACTACAATTTTTAAAACCAATAAGATTATTAAAAATTCTAAATTCTGGGAAGTATAGTATAGTTCATCACAAATAAATAAGATTGACCACGTAGACTGGAATATGGCCAAGTTATCCAAAAATATAGGCCAGACCTTGTGGACATCTCTGCGATCGGAGATACAACAATTTTTAAAACCAATAAAAATATTAAAAATTCTAAATTTTGTGAAGTATAGTATAGTTCATCACAATTGGATAAGATTGACCAAGTAGACTGGAATATGGTCAAGGTATCCAAAAATATAGGCAAGACCTTGTGGACATCTCTGTGATCGGGAAATCAACAATTTTTAAAACCAATAAGATTATTAAAAATTCTAAATTCTGGGAAGTATAGTATAGTTCAACACAATTGGATAAGATTGACCACGTAGACTGGCATATGGTCAAGTTATCCAAAAATATAGGCCAGGACTTGTGGACATCTCTGTCATCGGAGATACAATTTTTAAAATCAATAAAATTATTAAAAATTCGAAATTCTGTGAATTATAGTATAGTTCATCACAATTGGTTAAGATTGACCACGTAGACTGGAATATGGCCAAGTTATCCAAAAATATAGGCCAGACCTTGTGGACATCTCTGCGATCGGAGATACAACAATTTTTAAAACCAATAAAAACATGAAAAATTCTAAATTTTGTGAAGTATAGTATAGTTCATCACAATTGGATAATATTGACCACGTAGACTGGCATATGGTCAAGTTATCCAAAAATATAGGCCAGACCTTGTGGACATCTCTGTGATCATAGATACAATTTTTAAAACAAATAAAATTATTAAAAATTCGAAATTCTGTGAAGTATATTATAGTTCATCACAATTGGATAAGATTAACCAAGTAGACTGGCATATGGTCAAGTTATCCAAAAATATAAGCCAGGACTTGTGGACATCTCTGCGATCGGAGATACAACAATTTTCAAATCCAATAAAAATATTAAATTTCTAAATTTTGTGAAATATAGTATAGTTCATCACAATTGGATAAGATTGACCACGTAGACTGGCATATGGTCAAGTTATCAAAAATATAGGCAAGACCTTGTGGACATCTCTGTGATCATAGATACAATTTTTAAAACAAATAAAAATATTAAAAATTCGAAATTCTGTGAAGTATAGTATAGTTCATCACAATTGGATAAGGTTAACCACGTAGACTGAGATATGGTCAAGTTATCCAAAAATATAGGCCAGACCTTGTGGACATCTCTGCGATCGGAGATACAACAATTATTAAAACCAATAAAATTATTAAAAATTCTAAATTCTGTGAAGTATAGTATAGTTCATCACAATTGAATAAGATTGACCAAGTAGACTAGCATATGGTCAAGTTATCCAAAAATATAGGGAAAACCTTGTGGACATCTCTGTGATCGGAGACACAATTTTTAAAACAAATAAAATAATTAAAAATTCTAAATTCTGTGAAGTATAGTATAGTTCATCACAATTGGTTAAGATTGACCACGTAGACTAGAATATGGTCAAGTTATCTAAAAATATAGGCAAGACCTTGTGGACATCTCTGTGATCGGAGATACAACAATTTTTAAAACCAATAAAAATATTAAAAATTCTAAATTCTGGGAAGTATAGTATAGTTCATCACAATTGAATAAGATTGACCACGTAGACTGGAATATGGCCAAGTTATTCAAAAATATAGGCCAGACCTTGTGGACATTTCTGCGATCGGAGATACAACAATTTTTATAACCAATAAAAATATTAAAAATTCTAAATTTTGTGAAGTATAGTATAGTTCATCACAATTGGATAAGGTTGACCACGTAGACTGGCAAATGGCCAAGTTATCCGAAACTATGGGCAAGACCTTGTGGACATCTCTGCGGTCGGCTATATAAAACTTTTAAAATAATGGAAAATTATTAAAAATTCCAAAAACTGTGAAATATATTATAGTTCATCATAATTGGATCGGATTTGTGACATTGACCGCTATATGGCTTAGCGATTCTAAGAAATGTGCGGGGCCTTCGGGACATTTCCAGGATCGGCGCTAAATAATTATTTAATCCATCAAAATTCAGTCAACTTTCAAATTATCTGAAATATAGTAATGTTCAACACAATTGGATGTTTTTTGTTAACGATATAAATAGATGGTCCAGCTATCTGAAAAGGATGAAAAGAACCTGTTTTCTGATGAAAAGAATCTGTTTGGTGGTACGAAAAATCCGAAATTACCAAAAATTTAAATTTTCATATAATTTAAATTCCAATTGGAAAATAGCTAATTTAACAGTGTAATTTTTTTGTTATTTTTTTTTTAGCATAAATTTCACACTCATCAAAAAGCGGTAGTGCTGCCACGACGAACAAAAAAGATTCCTGACTGGTGCGGGAACTGGAGTTCTTAAAAGAACTAGTGATCTTAGAGTAAGTACAAATATCTTACCACTTGGGTTAGCTTTGGACTTAAACAACCTCGACCGATTGGATTGGTATAGTTTAATAGAATTGTTGGATTGGTATAGTTTAATAGAAGTTTTCTTATTTTCCTCTTATAGAAATAATGTTTTAAAAACCACTATATGTTTGATTTAACTTGATTGACTTGGGGCCCCTATCACACTTAATTTTGAGAAACCTTACACTTGAAATACGGAATAAGTTTTTAATCATTCGATTCCATAACTTAACTAATTTTAAAGCTTACTACTGTGCTGCCAAGGCAGTATATCTACTGTGCTGCCAAGGCAGTATATCTACTTCATTAAAATAGTGTATAAACTGGTCCCTCAAAATATTCACGAAGCTTTTTCTCGCGTAGCCAATTATGTAGTACCATTGTTGCTTTTATAATGGCAAGAACAGTTGTTTTGCTCGCTAGAATAGTCTTACGATAAATTCGCCATCTACTTGCTAATATGCCAAATGCATTTTCGACTACCCTTCTAGCACGAGATAGCCGAGAGTTGAATATATTTTTATCTATGGGAAGCACTGTAGCATTCCGCCCAGGATATGAACGCAAAAGATTTTTTAGCAAAGGGAATGCTTCATCTGCAACAAAAGCAAACGGGTATACTTTATTATCTCGTAGGTTTTCTGGAGGTGGTATGTTCAAACTAGCCCCACCGCTTAAAACAGCTTTCCCAAAATTGCTGTTTCTAAATATTGTGCTGTTGCCTATATGGCCTGGTGCCCCAATTTCCACCATTATAAATTTATAATTTGCGTCTGATATGGCAAACAATACGATACTGTGGCTATGTTTATAATTAAAGTACCTCGACCCAGAATTTGCAAATGCCTGAATATAAAAAAAATCATATATCACGTAAATAAAAATTTAATTAGTTCTAAATAATATACAACTTACTTGTTTAACCACATGTTTGCCGTCCATTGCTCCTAGACAATGTGGAAAGTTCCATTGTTGTTCGAAATCTTGTTACGATGCTCAGGCATCTTCGTTGGGTAGTAATAAAACAAACACACATTTTCTTTAAAATTTCAATATTTTCTTTTATTTTTAAATTTTTTTTGTTGTTTACAATTTTTTTGGTTGCTTCGCGCACCGTATGTACATTTCGCGTACCGTATCTGTCAAAGAAAAAAAGAAAAAATCTCATTAAAAGTTCGTTTAATATTTCATAATACTTATCTGACAAGTCGTAATCCAACCCCTCATGTCCTTTTCTTTCACCTGTAGTTTCTGAAAAAAAAAAAAATAAATAAACATAAAATTAACCCAAAACATATAGAATCGGCTTTTAATTACCAAAACTTTGCAATTACACTTAGGCCGTGTTTCAACTGGTTAAAATATCTGGTAAAAAGTTAAAAATTGAGGTGAATAAAAATGTCAAACATTTTATCTGGTTCATGAGCTGATAAAAATTTTGACATTTGTTATTTGTGTTTACAAGTTTTTTTTTTTTTTTCAAAATTTCAGTTTTTATTAATTATTAAATTTTATTTTAATTTTAACTAAATGGCCACAACCAATAAACGAAAGAGGGTGGTGAATAGTGCCTAAACAAAATGTAAGTTTAATATAAAATTAGAAATCAAAAATAATAATTGAATTCTGTTTTTTAGGGACAGAAAATGAAAAACAAAATTTAATTGAAAGTCGTATAAAATTGGACCATTTGTTTGCAGGAAAAAATGCAAATCAAAGAGATGGATGGATGTAAGTAATTTAATACATTTTATGTTGATTTTATGTACCTAATTTTGTATATTTTAGACAAGTTAGTAAGCAAATAAAGAAAAGTCCGGAAATTTGCCGCCAGCAGTGGCAATCTTTAATAAGGAAGTATAAGGTAAAGGTTTTTGATAAATTTCTATACTGAAATAAAATATGTATATTTTTTCAGAGTATATGAGCTGGAAATTCTGGAGATGGAGCCAATGACGATGGGCCGGCGTTAGACTCCACCACATGGCCTTTTTATTGCAAAATAAATGAATATGCAATTATGAAACAAAATTTTTTCCCGTCGGCAACGCTATCCAATGCAGATGGTTTCGAGGTTCGTGATACCCGACCTGAAACTAGCACATTAACTTTATCTGCGTTGTCCGAGGATGTACCAAGTACATCAAGGGCATCATCTCGATCCAACAGCAGCAACCGCACACCACCACAACTAACAATGTTTGAAAAAAAAATTTTGGAATCAACCAAAAAAATGGACAAAAAAGTCAGTTCGCTCATGTCGGTATTAGGACAAATGGTTCAACATGATTATCCTAATATCGATGTGAGCGAACTATTAGTTTTATCTGATTCTTCAGATGAGGAGTAATCAGATGAGATTATTTAATATTGTTAATATATATATATATATATTTTTATTTAAATAAATTGAATTATATATTGATTTTGAAATGTTTAAATTATATTCATATTTATATATTTATTAATAAATAGTACGCGTTGCGTTAAAAATCGTAAATTTTTCTTCGCCATTTAATAAATTTATTAAATTTTCATTTTATTCATCTAATAGTATTTTGTAGTATTTTTGTTGGCTGTTATTGTGCTTTAATTTTTTTTTTATCTTGTTTTAACAAGAATATTTGCTAACAATTTGTGTGTGTTATACAATTTGTGTTTGCCATCAAGTTGTGTTTTATACAAACTTTTGACCGTCAAAGTGCTAATATTATAATTATTTATTAATTTGTGATAATGTCCGTGTGCTGCAAGTGTAGTGTAAATATAACTGCTAACTTTTTTTCTTGTTCTGGTGAATGCAAGAAAGTAGTACATTATGGTTGTACGGGAATAAAAAAAACAGTGTTTGATGTAATATCTGCAATTCCTAATTTTTTATGGCGTTGTAATGAGTGTAGTGATCTTTTTAAAGTGTTGAAGGAAAATAATGATCATCTTACTAATGCTATGAACTACATTTCAACAACTTTGCTTGCATTAAAACATAAAACGACATCTTTAAATGTTGACCTGGTAACCGCAATAAAACCAAAATGTAATCCAGCTACATTGAAATCCAAAAAATTGCAAAATAACAATGTTGAGCCGTCGTCACGAACTACGAGATCAAGGGGTTCGTCAACAACAACAAAGACTGAGCCTATTGCTGCTACTCAATCATCAAGTGATAATAATAATAATAATTCCCCCAAAATTATTATTGGGAGTGGTGGTCTTGATTCTACTCTGCGCACTGTTGAACCTGTAAAATAGGTTTTTGTTTCACGTCTGTGCAAGGATGTTATTGACGATGATTATGGTACTGTATCTAAAAAATAAATTTGCCATTGATAAACCTATTCTGGTTCGGATGAGACGTAATGATGGCCGTGACTATATATCATTCAAAATTGGGGTTCCGGATAACAAATTCAACCTGCTGTTGGACTCATCATCTTGGCCTCCTGGTGTATTAATCAAAGAATTTGTAAATTATCGTCGGCAATCATCGAATAATTTTTTAGTACCTCGGTCGGCTTTAACGGTTTAAAGCCTACATTTAATTCAAAGTCAAGTTCAAAGTTAAGTTCAATCTCAATCTATTATCAGAATGTTGGTGGTATGCGCACAAAATCAACGCATTTTTCATTATTTCTATCGTCGTCTTGTTATCCGATATATGTTTTATCTGAGACATGGTTGAGACCAGGTGTTTTAAGTTCGGAATTCTTTGATGGTAATTATGTTACATACAGATGTGACCGTTCCAGCCTAACAAGTGATAAATCTGATGGTGGTGGAGTTCTTGTAGCTGTGCATAATTCAATAATAAATTATGATGTAGTATGTCCGAATAATACTGTGGAATATGTTGCTGTGAAATTATCTTGGTCAGTAAAATCAATGTATTTATATGCTGCATACGTCCCACCTCTGAGCCCTGTTGAGGTTTATAGATTACACTGTGCAAATATTTATTATTTTGTATCTGAGTGTAGCATACATGGCATCATATGTGTATTGGGTGACTTCAATCTTCCGGGTTTATGTTGGTGTGCTGATGATGATAATACTACTTCTGTTTTTCCATCCAATGTTACGAGTGATGTGGAACAAATTTTTATTGATACCATGTTGTCTTTAAATTTACATCAAATTTGCAAAGTTGCTAACTTGAATGGTAGAATTTTGGATCTAGTTTTACTGAATGATCCTAATTGTGGATTGGTTACTAAGTCGTTGGAGTCTTTTGTTCCTGATAGATCTCATCACAATGGATTGGATATCAATTTTGACTGCCAGGAGCTGTTTTGTAAATTTATCAACAATGCACAGCCAAAGTTAAATTACAATTTTAATAAGGCCAATATTGCCGGTCTGCAGGAGTTTTTTGAAATGGTGGACTGGGATGAAACTTTTAATTCTAAATTGAGTGATGTTAACGCTTTGGTCGACTCATTTTATTTCATTGTACTTGAGGCTTTCGACAAACATGTACCTAAATGCTATAAACGTAAGAATAACCATCCTCCATGGTTTGACAACAATTTGGTCTATTTAAGAAACAAAAAGAATAAGGCACATACATTAGCCAAAGGTTTGAGTGATAACTTGGATTGTCTTAATTCTTTCCGACAACTACGCCGGGAATTTGATAAGGAACAACATCGAGCGTATCGGAACTATATTTCACGGCTGGAAGATAATTTAATTTCAAACCCAAAACTATTTTGGCCTTTTGTTGATGTCAAAAGAAAATGTTCCGGTTATCGCCAAATGATGTCGTTAAATGATGTAACTGCCTGTAATGCTGAGGACATATGTGTATTATTTGCAGAATTTTTCCAATCAGTCTATAAAAAATACAATGATAATGCTATTGATGTTTCCTTAGGACCTCGTATTCCGCAGCATCAAAATTTAATTGGAATACCTTATATTTCAGAAAAAGATGTCAGCCTTGGTATATCCAAGATGAAATCGGGATGTGGTTTTGATAATATACCTGCAACAATACTTAAATACCTTAATAGCTCGCTATCATTACCATTATCTCTGATATTTAATGCGTCTCTGAAGAGTGGTGTATTTCCGTTGATATGGAAGAAGTCATTTATAATTCCCATTTTTAAATCCGGAAAACGGAGTAACATTACAAATTATCGAGGCATATCAATATTATCATCGATTCCAAAATTATTTGAGCTTATTGTTTCTGATTATTTGTATTTTAATGTTAAATCTTCATTAGCACTTCAACAACATGGATTCGTAAGACATCGGTCTACCACTACAAATCTCTTAAGTCTAACATCTAAAGTGTTTAGCGCTTTTGACTCCAAATGTCAGCTGGATGTGGTTTTCACAGATTTTGCGAAAGCATTCGACTCGCCTCAGTTTGAGCTACTTCTTGACAAACTGGATAGATTTGGAGTGAGTAAATTGTTTTTGGATTGGATTGGATCGTATCTGCGTGATCGGAAGCAGGTAGTGCAAATTAACGGGTTTACGTCTAAGATGATTGAAGTTCATTCTGGAGTACCTCAGGGCTCACACCTAGGACCAGTGTTGTTTAACGTTTTCATCAATGAAGTTGCTTCTTTGTTCCAGTACTGTGACTGTGAGTTATATGCTGATGATTTGAAAAAATCAAAAACTGTATGAAGCCCGCAGCAATGTAATGAAATGCAGAGTGATCTTGATTTGCTGTATAATTGGTCAATTGTGAATAAATTGAACTTGAATTTGGAAAAGTGCAAGATTATGAGCTTCTCCAGGAAAAAAGCAGTTATTCATCATCAATATCTTATTGGTAATCACCAGCTTGAACGAGTTATGACATTTAAAGATTTGGGTGTTATCTTGGACCATCAATTGAATTTCCGAGACCATATCAATTTAATAGTGGCTAAGTCTAACTCTCTACTTGGCTTTATTCGTCGTATCACAAAAGATTTTCGTAATCCACAATCAATTAAAACTTTGTATTGTTCCATTGTTCGATCTAATTTGGAATATGCGTCGAGTATTTGGGATCCTGCTTACCATATTTATATCGATAGAATTGAACGGGTACAGAAGAAATTTAGTATTGACTATCTTCATAAATTGAATTGGCCGTTTGATCCGGACCTTCCAATGTGGCTGAATAAAAAGAATTTGCCATCCTATAATGACCGTTGTAAAATTGCTAATTTGGACTCATTGCTTGTAAGACCTAGATGTGCTGCTTCAACAGTCATCGCTGATTTGCTGAACAATTCTATTGACTGTCCGGAACTACTTGCAAAGATTGATATTCATGTGCCCTGTAAACCTACTCGGGTCAGGGATTTTATATATTTGCCGACATTTAAATCGAACTATGCATATAATGGGGCAGCACATTTGGGGCAGCAGTGATACAAATGGCAGAGGTGAGTCCCTTTTAAATTATCTTATGAGTAGTCACATAGACATTTTAAATAAAGGTTCGAACCCCACTTTCATAAACTCGACTCGGCGAGAGGTGTTGGACCTCACTTTGTCAAGTCAGTTTATTTCCAACTCTGTTGCAAACTGGCATGTTTCAAGCGAAGCTTCTCTGTCGGACCACATGCACATCAGGTTCGATATACCGGGAGTGATCATACAGGCAACAGAGCGTCGTATCCCTTGTTTTACAAATTGGAAAACATATAGGGATATTTTATTTATCAAAGCAGACATGCTGCCAACATCTTTGAGTTCAATTAGTGACCTAGAAACCGCAGCTGGTCTGCTTAATGACGTGCTCCTATCTTCCTACGAAAGCAGCTGTGTGGTGCGTAACGTTGTGGTTAATCGCAAAGTTCCATGGTGGAACGAACAGCTGGCTAAACTTCGTAAGAAGGTTAGGAAATTATTTAATAGAGCAAAGCATTCCAATGAGTGGAATGAATATAGGCAAGCCCTAACCAGTTACAACACAGAACTAAGGCGTTCCAAACGCCTCACGTGGAGGAAAAACTGTGGAAATATCGAGGATATACCTACAGCTGCTCGACTCCATAAAGTTCTAGCTAAAGATCAGTCCAACGGGATTGGGCTTCTTCTGAAATCCGATGGTAGTTATACATCAGGTCGCAAAGAGTCGCTCGAAACCCTGCTTCAAGTGCACTTTCCGTGCTGCACTGTTTGCGACACAAATACAATCACTAACTCCATATCTGGTACACACATGGGTGTAAATATGGGTTGGGTTAATAGTTTATCCGGTAAGCTTTTTACTCCGGATAAAGTCAAATGGGCCATTAACTCTTTTCAGCCTTTCAAGGCTCCAGGAGGGGATGGAATCGTCCCAGCCCTCCTTCAAAGGGGCCTGGACTTGATTACCCCTGCTCTGGTGGCCTTGTTTAGAACTAGCTTCAATTGGGGTCACATACCACAGGCTTGGAGTCAAGTAAACGTGGTTTTTATCCCAAAGCCTGGCAATCGGCCATGTGAACTTCCTAAGTCCTTTCGACCTATCAGTCTTACATCGTTTATTCTTAAAACCATGGAACGACTTATAGATCTTCATATCAGAGACTGGTTAACGGCAACCAGACCTCTAAATCCAAATCAATTCGCCTATAGGAAAGGCAAATCCACAGATGGTGCGCTGCATCTACTTGTCACCAAGATTGAAGCAGCCTATCGCTCGAAAGAAATTGCTCTGTGTGCATTTCTGGATATTGAGGGAGCTTTTGACAATACTGGATATGACTCAATTGCTAGGGCAATCAAGCGTAGAGGTATTGACGATCCGACTAACCACTGGATTAGTTCCATGTTGGTTAGTAGGAAGATTACATCTAAATTAGGTAATGAGTCAGTCACGATTACGGCAGCAAGAGGGTGTCCGCAGGGCGGTGTCCTGTCCCCTTTGCTGTGGTCACTCGTGATCGACGAGTTGCTTGATAATTTACATCTACTTGGGTACGATGCCATTGGTTATGCGGACGATTTGGTTATCATAGTCTCTGGAGGGCATGAACGTACGATGTCCGCCAGCATGCAACAGGCTTTGCTTGTTATTTCGAATTGGTGCACTGGGGAGGGCCTTTCGATTAACCCTAGCAAAACAGTCCTGGTGCCCTTCACCAAAAGACGTAATTTGAACCTTGGTTCAATTAGTCTTAATAATATAAATATCGGATACTCCAATGAAGTCAAATATCTGGGTGTTGTCCTAGATAAGAAACTAACTTGGAACTCTCATATTACTTCAACTACCGAACGCGCGGCCAGGGCCATGTGGGCCTGCCGGCGTATGTTCGGCAGGACCTGGGGCCTGAACTCAAAAATGATTTACTGGATGTACATCATGATAGTGAGGCCAATTGTAACATATGGGGCAATAGTTTGGTGGCCTAAGGTACAGCAAAAAGTTATTATGAACAAGCTGACCTCATTACAGAGACTAGCATGTCTCGGAATTACAGGTGCTATGCGCACCTGCCCTACGGCGGCAATGGAAGCTCTCATCGGGCTCACTCCACTTCATATCCACGTCAAAAAATCAGCTGCTACCTGTGCAGCTAGATTGAAGCTCGCGAATCAATACAGTCATGATGACCATATGGGTCACCTGGACATTTTGAATGAACTTCCAGACCTGAATATGTTCTTTAGTGTCCCGGACGTTATGCCGAAAGAACTCTGCTTTGGCAGGAATTTCGTGGTAACAATCCCCGATAGAACAGACTGGGATACTGGGTTACCGCAGATGAAACCTAACAGCCTAGTCTGGTACACTGATGGATCAAAAATGGATAGTGGAGTCGGCATTGGTGTCTTTGGACCCAATCACAAAATATCGAAATCACTGGGTACTTACCCCAGTGTTTTTCTAGCCGAAATTCACGCCATCGAAATCTGCGCCTCTATTATTATGACCAAAGGTCTTAAAGGCGCATCCATCCACATTTTGTCTGACAGCCAAGCAGCACTGAAAGCATTGGCTTCTAACTGCTTGGTTTCCAAGTCGGTTCAAAGTTGTTATAAACTGCTACAATCTCTCTCTTGTCAAAACAAAGTAAGGTTGTGGTGGGTGCCTGGTCACATGGGCATCACTGGAAATGAGATAGCCGACGAACTTGCACGGGCAGGCTCGTCGACTACACTCATTGGCCCTGAGCCTTTTTGTGGTATCCCGTGGGCTTCTGCAACCTACACAATCAGTAAATGGGAAAAAATACAGTGCTTGACTTATTGGAACTGTATTCCCGGCCTTAGACAAGCCAAATCTTTGATCAGACCATTTCACCACAAAAATTTGGCGATCAATTTCAGCAAAGGAAATATTAGGAAACTTGTGAGTTTTCTCTCAGGTCACTGTAACCTGAGATATCATTTGAACAAAATGAACCTGTCCACAGAGACGGAGTGCCGACTCTGTTTGGAAGAGACAGAAACCGCAGAACACATACTATGTGAGTGTGTTGCTCTGTGCGCACGGAGGTGGATTCATTTTGAAGAGAGGTATCTGACCCCGGAGAAATGTAAATTGGCCTCTATAAACAGCATTCTCGCCTTTATTAGAGAGGTGGAGAAGCTCCTGGAGTAACAGTACCCAACAGAAAAAAGATCTTTTAGGTCGTAGTGCTAGCCGCTTTTGGGCAGGGACGAAAAAAAAAAAAAAAAAAATGCATATAATGCTCCGATCCCATCTATTTGTCGACAATTTAATCATAATTTTGATGTGTTTGATTTTAATATTTCTAAATGTGCTTTTAAAAAGCAAATCAAAGCTCATTTATAAAACTATTTATAATTATAATTATTGTAATCAAAAAAGGATTTTTATCCCGTTGATTTTTAGAATAAATAAATAAATAAATTTGTGTAACATATTAATTATTTTCCGTTAACAACTGTTGGAGCAAACTGTTTCTAAAATTTATTGCTTCAATTGATTCATATGTATTACTAACGCTATTTTCTTGAACTTCATTGCCTGTTTCATTGAAGTCAACAATAATATTTTGGTCGTAATCCTCGCCCATTACACAAATATTGTGCAAAATGCACGCTGCTCCGACAATTTTTATGCAGTTTTCGATTTTCTGCTCGAGCGCTTTGAAAAAAATATTACGCCATCGATTTTTCATGATTCCAAATGCACATTCAACAACATTTCTTGCTGTGCTGTGCACTGTATTAAACAACCGTTGATCTGGAGTAGGATTTTTATATGGGGTTATAATGGCACATGGACTCAACCTACATGCATAACCTCCATCTCCAAGTAAATAATAATTTTGTGGAGGATACGTTCCATGTTTATATATTGGGCTATTATGCAACACTCTCGTATCATGCACAGACCCAGGGTAACCAACGAAAATATCTAAAAACTTTCCCGATCCATCCACTACAGCTTGTAGAATAATCGAGTAAAATCTCTTATAATTTATATACTCGTCGTGTCGATTAACAGGGCATTTAATCCTGATATGGCAGCCATCAATAGCCCCAACAGCATTTTTAAAAATTGAACTCCTACAGCGAGTATTAAATTTGATACCAACAGCATTAAGTTCATGGTCCAGTGGCGTATGGATTAAATGCATCATATCATTCATAAAAAAATTCAACATTTTTATAATAATGTTACGGATAGAATGGCGGCTTAAGCCTGCGAAATCACCAGTTACTCTGTAACTGCAACCGGCAGCCATCCAATACAGAAAAATTATCACTTCATACTCGTTTGACCAACCAGAACGCTTAATTGGCATTAGCTGAAGAATTTTTTTGTATGTTGAGTGGCTCACTCGCAAATTATTTTTCGTCTGTGCTTCATTCCCACCCATAATTTCTTCTATTTTGGTCGACACAACACGAATTTGAAGATATTTAGGTCGCTAAAATCAAATATAGACATTCAATCAAAATGATATTGCAATAAGTATAGTAAAAGCAAAACTAACCTCAATTGGGTTTTCTATCCCATTTCTTAACGATAACATTTTATTTGTCTTATTCCGTCTTTTTATTAACATTAATATAGTTGATATAATACTAAAATACTTTTTTAAATTATTATTCATTTTGTTAATTAACAATTTAATGAAATTTATTTATAAACACATTCAGAAACGTCAAAACTTTAACCAGTTGAAACACCTAAAAAGTTAAAAAGTTAAAAAAAAATCACCACAGATAAAATTTTAACTTTTTAACTTTTTATCAGATATTTTAACCAGTTAAAACACGGCCTTACCTGTCACAAATTCACAAACAACAACAACAGCACCGACCAAAACAAATAATTCACTAACATCAGCTGGTGGTGTTTTTGGTTTGGATTTTTTTTTTGCATTGCTTTGGTAAAAGGAAATTTAACAAATTTAAATTTGTCCAAAGCAACAGCAAATTATAATTTAGTTTTTTTTGTATTGGCAACAGTAAATTTATACGTAATTTCATCGCAAAAATTTCGGTGCTGTGTATAATTTTAATTCAGCTAACTTATTTAACGTATTTATTTTCAAGAGCAACACCATTAAGAACTATTTATTTGCTGTACTCATTTCACCAATTCCCATACAAAATGCAATTGTTGTTGTAAAATTACCAAAGCAACACTACTTTTGTCTGTGTGTTCGAGAGAATTTTTTTTTGTAAATGTCATTGGGTTTGGTTGCATGCACATGGAAGTTAGGGGTGCCTATATGTAGGAGCGTGGTGATCGTCCTAAATAAACAAAAATAATAATAATAATAACAAAAATTGTTGTTGTACTTGAAAAAAAAAATCTATATAAGCGGATGCCAAATGGTTATTCGGTCTCTTGTGTCTTGTGATTCTACCATACAAACAGCGTGTCAGCAAAAAAAAAACAATAAAGGCAAAGCGAAACATCCATATTGGAAATCACCAGTATAACCAAAACAAATATTTGTATCACCTGTGGCCCTATTCTGGTAATTCCCGGGGAACGGGGAATAATTTTTTTTACAGCAGTTTTTCCCAGATACATATTTCCAACTTTTTATTCCCCATTTTCTTAAAGTGAATTCTGTCAATTGGGAAAATAAATTTAGTTGTATCAAAATTATTATAATACATAACTCTTATTTATTATAATACTATCTTTAAAATTATTAACAGTATTAATATTAGTAATTATTAATAACAACTACATATAAACCAGCATTATCATTAAAAATCTATTCCCCATCAATTCTTTCATAAAATCGGTGTGGAAAAACAAACGTCAAAACTGCTGTAATGGGGAATAATTTTTTCCCAATAAAAATCTTTCCCGATCACCAGAATACACTTTGGGGAAAAGGGAATAATACTGCAATAAAATTTAAAATTTCTATTCCCCGGGAATTACCAGAATAGGGCCACTGACGGAAATAGTTTAAAGAAATTATAAATTCTAAGAAAATTTCTTTTAATCCGTGGCAAAAATAAAAAAAGTTCAGTGTGACATTTTGGTTTACAATAAATCTTGTGAATATATTCGGCATAAATAGATTTTGAAAACTATTTGCGAATAACCAATATAGCAAAACCAATTTTCTGTAAATTGCTAAATAAATTGTAACACACGGTAGCTGAAAATCCATTCGATAATTATATCGGTGACGAGTAGTGTGTTCCAGGGAAAAAAAAAGCGACGAGAGAACCAGAAGGGGCAAAAACAAAAAAAAAAAAAAAACAAGAAGAGAAACGAGGCTTAATTTTACTACGTGTTGTGTTCCTGCGACGGAGAGCGGTGTTCCTGCGACCGATTGCGGCAATCCTGCGACTGATTGCAGTGTTCCTGTAACAGAGTGCGGACCAAATTGGGTAAGTATTAGAGGACCGAATCCTCGGTCGATAATCGTTGATCGCTGGCACCGAGTCTGGTGGCGCAAGACATAGTTTTTTTATATTTCTAGTGATCGACGGATGGTTGAGCTCATAGTCCGCAGATCATCGTTTTCGCGGTTTCCACCGTGCCCGTGGCGGTTCAGCTACTTACCTGGAATGAGGATATCGTGCCTCTGATACTACTGGTACTTTGTTTTGTTAAAATTCCAAATCCCAATAAAATTTATTCTTATTTATAACGTGAAATATTAGATATGTGTCTTTAATTTAAAAAAAACATGTGAGAATCATCGTGGGAATGTGTGTGCTGTGATAGTGTAGGTGAAGACATAATCTGCGGATGGGCCTTCACCACCCCACCTACTCCCTCAGGACTGAGCTATAGCCAGACTTTAAGCTGCAGGTGAAGGACTCCGTGGACAAAAATTTCTGTCTGCGTGATGGGACGGGACCCACATCTTACGGTCCAGTTCATCCATCATCCACTACAAGAGTGTCGTTCACGGCAAAGTGCGGCATGTAGTGGACGATTGGTTAGGGGTTCAGCGATGACCGGGTGCGGATTCGTTCCTGATGCCAACTCACTTCTAGGAGTAGCCTGGGCAACTTGGCTGCTGAGGTGAGTTGGAGTTTTGGGTTCGGGCCCCATATCCGCGGTCCCCCAAATTGGACTGTGGGCTGTGCTGTTCCTCTCCCGTCACGTAACAATCTTTCGCGATGTCCTTCCACATCGTAGTGGTTGGATCAGGGAAAACAGAAACTTTTAAATGTTCCCACAATTTTAAGCATGTCTCCCGTATAATTTGTGATGTCGTACTCTCCCCCAATCGATAAGCATATCTTTCGATAGAGATCATGCTGTCCCCACTTGACAGGTAGCTAAAGAAGTATTACAAATTAATAGTTTCAAATTTACCGATAATAATATATATGTTAAAATAATTACCGGAGCGTTAATGATAAGCGTTGACCGGAACCTATGGACCTTTCTCCCACATTCAATCGTTCAATTGAGGGGCCCACGATTGACAGTAACTCGTCAAATGCTGCAGGCGTCATTCGGTGAAAGTTGATGAAGATTTCGTAATGATTCAACCTCATTTCAGCGACCAGGTTTTCATAAAAACCCTGGCGTTGTCTATTTCGATTAACTGGGTTAACACAAAATCGTCGTACATGTCCACGACTCAAACGCGACCGATTTTTGATTACGACAGCTGTAAGCAAAGCACTTACAATATTCATATCCCGCGTTAATATACCAATAATATTATTTCTTGATAACGACATTTTTCTTTATAACAAGCGATAAACAATCAAAAATTTATTCGAGAAAAACTATAAGCAAATTTGGTGAGCATAGAGGAAAAGCACAAACTAGAATTAAAATGACAAATGTCAAATCAAATGTCAATTAGCAAAATAGACGATTTTTTGAGCTACCTCAACTTATTACTACCTTCTCATTGTTGATAACTAATTATCCGGATAATTATCTGCATGCAAGCGGGCGCCTTTACAGAATGTAAATGTAATTTCAAAACTGCGGTAGTTAAAAGAGACTAGAACCTACGGTTAACCATAATCATAAGAGCAGTAGACGAGTAAGCAGACTTTCATTTACTGTACCGGTGCTACTCGTCGGTTATCGGAAATGAGTGAAAAGAGGATCAGGTGTGAAAGCTTTGGATTATATGTTTGGACATCTGTTAGTTATTGATATGAAAAATTCTTTAGCGACCGGAATAACTCAAAACAGCTCTTTACATACGGTAAATTTTTCAAATAGAAAGAGTTTAATTTGAATAATTAAAAGTAGTACGTCTGTTTCGATGAATAAAATTATAAAAAAGAAACGAGACGCTTATCGGACAATAAATCAATGTTCCGGTTGCTAAAAAGAATGCGTGAATCATTGAGCCCGTTCAAAAGAGATGGTTCAATTGAGCTTAGCTTTTTTATGCTTAAACGTCGTTGATCGGTGCGAGGTGCTTTCGCGAGCATTTAATTGTCAAAATTTTCCATTTCCTTAAGTTGACAAAGTGATTGAGGAAGTCGGCTAGCAAACCGCATAAATAGAAAAAGCTATAATAAAAAAAACTGCAATTACATACTTATAAAATAACCTAAGAATACAAATTTATTTTAGTTTTGACATATAGATACTTGAACCTGAATCCATACGTCGGGAGTTGTGGAATCTGAACCTCTTACTTTGGAAAATTGGAAATTCTATATATGCCAACCATTTTGTCAAGATGCTAAACAAAATAACAATTTGCTCACGTCAATGAGAGACGGGATATTACTACCTAAGCATAAGTCTAAAATCAACTGTTCTTTTGCTCAGATTGCAACTGGTTCCAGATTTGCAACCAAATGACTAAATTATACTGGGTGTTTCAACAAGAGTTGTTATTTTAAGATTTTATATAATAATACAATATAACACAATTATTTCGGTTATGTCACTTTCTTGTTGTGATATTTAGTTTTATTTGAAAATTGAAATTACGATCATTTCGGGTGTACCTCCTTTGTGAAACTTCTAACAAACAATTGAGTGCTTGATACTAAAATCGAAGCAATGCGAAAAACTTTTAGTGACGCTAATCATGTAACCTATGGTAAACCAATCAGGTAATGTAAATTTAAGCAATGTGAATTGATTGAACAAGATAGATTTGCGTTAAAACATGATGAATTCTACACCACTGCTGTCGGATCTAGTGTTATTTCGAAATTTTAACTCAATTACTATTACACCCAGAGATGACCAACCCAATGTTCAACTTACGCAACTACCTACTTATTTTAAGATTGGTGAAGAAGAAGTATAGGAAAAACAGGAGATTAAAAAGAGGAAAAAATAGCAGATTTAATTCGCCAGATTTGTCATGCTTCTTTCTGCAGCCCAAAGAGCGGAGTCTATCTGTGATTACATTCATAACTATCAAACTCGGAGTCCTTCCGGAGTTTTACGCCATTTGGAAGATATGCATATTCACTATATCAAAAACCAAAGGGGAAACTTTATTTGTGCGTGTATTATACCCACACGAATAATTAAAACCCACCAAACGGTGCAGTGGTTAAAGCTGCGGCGATAGAGGCGGGATGCAAAAGAGATTTTTCATCATCTGATTATGATCGGTAATGACGATGAACACAACTATGACCCCCCTACATATCATGTCAGCACTATATGTTGGCATGAAGCAATGCAATGTGCATATGGTTTATACAAAACTGGTCTATAGACAAACCGAATAGATATGGTCTAAACCGTTTAATTGCGTAAGCCACCGCTAATGTTTCCAATTCGAAACTATGAAGTCTCGCTTCAACGTCTGTAGTTTCTTTACTAAAGTACAATATAGGGTGTAATTCCTTATCCTCCTGCCTTTGCAGTAGTACAGCTCCAAACCCTGACGACGAAGCATCTGTATGAAGCTGGATCTCATTTTTTATATAATACAACGCTAACACTGGCCTATTGATCAACAATTCTTTCAATTTGTTAAAAGCATCCCAGTGTTTTTTCTGAAACTCAAATTCCCGAACCTTTAACAATTCGTATAAAGGCGATGCTATCCGACTAAAATTCTCGATAAACTTCCTAAAATAACTGACTAAACCTACGAACTGTTGCAAAGATTTATTATCCGTTGGCACTGTGTATTGGCTGATAGTTTCTATGTGTTTTTACTTAACGTTATTTACGATTGTCTTATATGTCTTAAGAAAACTACACTTCGCGACTTGTAACTTTATATTGTTTTCTGCTAATATCCTAAGCAATTCCCTAAGAATATCCAAGTGCTCTTCTATACTTTCCGTTGAAACCAATATATCATCGATAAATACTAATATTTTATTATTGTCTGTCAAGTCCATAAAAACCATCTGTATATATTTTACAAAATGCGCAGATGACTTAATATACCCAAAAGGTAATTTATTAAATTCAAATTGTCCTTCTTCGGTTACAAATGACGTATATTGTTTAGATTCCTCCTTGAGATCCACATGGTAAAAGCCATTTCTTAAATCCAAACTACTGAAATACTTCTTCCCACTAAATCTCACCAAAACCTCCTCAATTATCGGCATAGGGTAACATATCCTTTCCACTATTTTATTCAACTGCCGATAATCTACGCACATTCGTAATGTACCGTTCTTTTTTCTAACCAGCACTACTCGGCTTGTGTATGCAGACTCACTACGCCTAATAATCCCTGTTCTGATTAACTCGTCCGTAATCTTCTTTAACTCAACTCTTTCGTAATGACTAAACCTTTTAGGCCTAACTCCGACTACCTTATTTTCCTTCAACTTAATCTTAGCTTCGTATCTAACTGCCTCGTTTCCCTTACTTTCACCCTTTACATAACATTCTCATACAAATTTGAAACCTCGTTTCTAAATTTTAATGTTTCCTCCGTATCACCCACACTAACCTCAACTCTAGCTTCAATTAGCATTACCTGTTCATCAAGTGCAGGTACTTCTCGCATAAGGTTTCGATCGAATGCGCTTGACGGTTTGATTCTCACGGTTAAAATCCTATTTATACTCAAGAAATCCCTTCCCAAAATGATATTCATATCCATGGTATCATTTGGTAAAACTAATAAATTTACCTTATATAACTTATTTCTTATTATAATGGTCGTTCCTATTGTTATGTACGCACCCCTGTTTTAACTTATATTGTTGTATTATTATAAAACCAAAGCTATAATATATTTATATTTGTCAATGGTATTACCTAGTATATATGTACTCCGTAATTACAAGCTTGATGTAATTAAAAAACGGCATATTGTTTTGGTCGATTTTTAGATTAGGCAGTCGCTGCGAGTCACGGAGAATACATATATACAAAATAATACGCGAATCTAAATTGTACCACTAAAAAGTGTGTAATTAAATTAAAGTAAAATTGTATAATTAAATTAAATAAACGCAAACATAAATGTAGAATTTATAATTACACGTCAATTTTTTATTAAACTCGGCTTACTTAGCCCTCATCATAACACTGGTGGCAGCGGTAAACAAGCAAGAAAAAAATAAAAGAAATTCCCGTGACTATAACAAAACCATCTAAATAAAAACATAAACACAAACCAAGTTTATGTAATTATAAACTAAAGCAGCAGACATTTTGTACTTTGTATACGTATGTACTTTGTAAGTACCGAAAATCTACCACATTTTATTGTACATAAAAATTATTTGGCTACGAAAACCATTATCATCACACTGGATTAATTGGATTAAAAACAGGAGTCATTATTATACATTGGGAATTAATCTAAAAGGCTAAATATTTGTAATGCGGCTTTGGAAAACCTGGGCGAGAATCGTGCAAATCACAAGTTAATTCACACAAATCAGCATCCAGATCATTCGTTTTTGGACAATGCCGGTGACGTCATCTCAGCATTTACATTACATTCAATCATAAATAATAATTTTTTGGATAAAATCTAGTTAAGGGTGAGTCAATAAATTATTTTAACATTATAAAACTGATATCTGTTGCAAACAAACTTGTTATGTTCGATTGGTCGTGAGAAAATAGTGCGAAAATTACGTTATATTTTGGTTTATCAATTAAAATACGAGTTCGGTCGTGACCTCATTACGATTATAACAGTGTAAAAATTTTTTTTTACTGGTTTTATTGTTTAACTGTTTACAAATCTGATTATATTTGCAATGTCCAAATTTGAATTCAAAAGTGCGGTGTTACTAGTCGATAAATACGACGGGTCTTCTGATGTCCATGCCTTTATAAATAGTTGTGAATTGTTAATAAAGCTCTTAGCGGCTACGGAAACTGATCTTTTCTTTAAATTTGTAAAGTTAAGATTAATAGGCGAAGCTTATAGTGTAATTCAATATGATCCTCCAAATAATTGGGAGGAATTAAAAGAAAAATTAATATTCGAATTTTCTCTCCATCGATCCGTTAGTGTTATACAAACAGAACTCTGCCAATTACGGCAAAACGATGACGAGGTTGTTAAACAGTATGCTCGTCGAGTGCAAAAGTTGTTGTATGAGTTAAACGAGGCCTGCGGTAAGGTAAAGGGCATAGATTCACTGAAAGATATACAAAAAATCAACACAGAATTAGCACTTAAATATTTCGAGAAAGGCCTAAAAACAGAAATACAATTAATGGTGAGACCTCATAAATATACTAAATTATCTGAGGCAATAGCTGGGGCGATTGAAGAAGAAGCTGTTTATAATCAGATTCATGCAATGGAGAAATTAAAACTGTCTGCTAACGTTTGTCAATTATGTAGGAAATCTGGTCATACGGCCCCTAGATGTTTTCAATTGAGGGCAATGAACCAATCACGAAATATTTCTAATGGTGTAAATGCACCATCTACTTCGTTTTCTAATAGAAATTTTAATTCGAGAACTTTTAGTAATTCTCAAAACCCAAATAGATATTACAATAATACAGACAGACAGAGACAACCTTTGCGTTTCGGTCAAATAAATAATAAATCTCTTCGTGAATTTCCTCAGTCATCATCGCAAAATATGCAACCTGATGTTAAAAAAAAATTATGTTTTGCGCTTACTGTAAAGATATTGATCATATAATTGAGGAATGTGAAGTTAAAAAGGCAGTTGATGAGAGACGAGAATTTATATCTCAAGAATATGAACAGTCGGGAAACGTCAGTGGATCCGAAGAGCCGAACACTCCTCATCGGATCCAGAGAGTCAGAAATCCGAGTGTATAGAGAACAATTCAGATAAGAAACTTATGAACTTTTATACGTATTCTAAATTTTTGGTAGAAATGGCAAATAGAAATGATTGTTTGAGTAATATTAGTAACTCGTCAGAATGTTTAAAAACTGTATTCACAAATTTCACAAACAATGATAATGATAAATGTTTTTTACCAGTTTCGGTAGACATTGGTGTAAATAATGGAATTTTTCTATTATTGATTGATTCTGGCGCAGACATTTCAAATTTAAATTCGAAGTATATCCGAGATGACTTCAATTATTATCCAGAATACAGGTGTAAATATTCAGGTATTTCTGGATCGCCATTGGAGACTTTAGGTGTCTGTTTTGTAAACTTGCGGCTGGCAAATAGTTTTAAGATCAAACACACCTTCCATTTAATCGATTATGATTTACCATCTTCAATACATGGCATATTGGGCAAAGATTTTTTAAAAACTAATAAATGCAAAATTGACTTTGCTTCAAATGTAATCGAATTAACTATTAAAAATAACATTTACTCTTTAAATCTAACTTCGAACCATTATCTAAACAAACGTAATGATGCAATTAATATCATTCCCGCGAGAAGTGAATATTCAGCTAAAGTAGCGTTCAACTTTCCAAATGAAACAGAACGACTTTGTGTGTCGAATGAAATTTTACCGGGCGTCTTTGTGGCTAATTCATTACTCAAAATTCGGGATAAAAAAGCTTTGGTGAGTTTCGTTAATGTTAATGAACACCCAGTAAAAATTGATAAAAATATAAAATTGGACACTTTATCTGTAGAGGACTTTAATGTGTACTCGTTAAATTTTGATCAGAACAGTGTCAGTAATCGTCTTGAGAAGCTTGAAGCCAAATTAAATTTGGAACATTTGCATGATTATGAAATGGAAGCTATTATCCCTATTTGCCGCAACTTTAACGATATTTTTTATCTAGAAGGAGATAAATTGTCAGTTACCGATGTAGCCATGCATTCAATAAGTACAACTACCTCTAAGCCAATATATGTTAAACCGTACCGGTTACCACAGGCTACAAAAGCTGAAATAAATCGTCAAATAACTAAAATGAAAGAAGAAAATATTATAGAAGATTCAAGTTCACCATGGAATTTCCCTTTACTTTGTGTTCCGAAGAAATCCGATAGTAACGATAAAAAATGGAGGATAGTTGTGGACTTCCGAAAATTGAATGACGTTACTGTTGGAGATAGTTATCCCTTGCCTAATATAACGGATATATTGGATCAGCTTGGGAAGTGCAATTATTTTAGCACTTTAGATCTTGCAAACGGCTACCACCAAATATCATTACATCCTCGCGATAGAGAAAAAACTGCATTTTCGACTGACACCGGACATTATCAGTTTACAAGAATGTGTATGGGATTAAAAAATGCGCCAAGCACATTTCAAAGGTCAATGAACGGTATTTTAGCTGGGCTGGCTGGTTTAAAATGTTTTGTGTATTTGGATGATGTAGTGGTTTATGGCAAAAATTTGGAAGATCATAATTCTAAGCTGATTGATGTTTTCACTTGTTTAAGGAAGCACAATTTAAAATTAAATGCTGGTAAATGCCAATTTTTAAGACGCGAAGCGTACTATTTGGGACATATAATAACGCCACACGGAATTAAACCCGATCCGTCAAAATTGGTTGCTATTAAAAATTATCCAGTTCCACGTAACGCAAAAGACATAAAATCATTCTTGGGTCTTGCCGGCTATTATAGACGGTTTTGTCCCAATTTCGCAGAGTCAGCTAAGCCTCTTAATGACCTTTTAAAAAAGAACGTAGCATTTAACTGGGGTCCGTTTCAGGATGAGTCATTTAATAGATTAAGAGATGCTTTAGTGGAACCACCGATACTTCAATATCCCGATTACAACAAAGAATTTATTCTGACATGCGACGCTAGTGATCAAGCAATAGGCTCCGTATTATCTCAAATGATTGATAATGATGATCTTCCTATTGCTTTTGCCAGTAGAACTCTGAACCAAGCAGAACGTAACTACGCTACCATCGAGAAGGAGCTGCTTGCTATTGTTTGGAGCGTTGGACATTTTAGACCGTACTTATATGGGCGTGTATTTAAAATATTCACTGATCATAAACCGCTGGTATGGCTATGTAGTGTTAAAAACCCGTCATCTAGATTAATACGGTGGAGGATCACACTAGATGAATATGATTACCAAATAGTACATAAGCCAGGGAAAAGTAATGTCATCGCAGACGCACTTAGCCGTATTTTGATTGACGAATCACACAACATAAACGCTATAACTAGGTCAAGATCTAAAATAGACAGCAAAAAGCATTGATAACCCTGAGGAAGAAATGCCTACTAATAAATTAATTAAATCAACGTCCTCCAAAGTTATTGAGAATGATAAACAACTGGAAAAAGTTAAAATATTATCAGATTCTAAGGAAATAGAGAATATCATAAAAGAATTCCATGACACCACGATAGGGGCTCATCAAGGGCTACAAAGAACTTACAATAGAATGAAATTATACTTTTACTTCCCAAACATGTTAAACAAAATTAATGACTATATTAAACGTTGTGCTTCTTGCCAGAAGCATAAAAACCATGTAAAGCAAAAAATGCCATTAAAAATAACGACAACTGCTTCTAATTCTCTCGAGAAAGTATTTTTAGATATCGTAGGGCCGTTGCCTTCAACCTATAACAACAATAAATATATTCTAACAATGCAGTGCGATCTGACAAAATATTCTTTAGCAGTCCCGATCCAAAGTCAGGATGCAGAAACAGTTGCACATGCACTTGTTCAGAACCTTATTTGTATTTTCGGTACACCAACTTCAATTTTGACCGATCAGGGTTCAAATTTTATGAGTTCAGTTTTTAAACGCGTTTGTAAATTGTTTCAAATTAGCAAAATCAATACTAGTGCTTATCATCCTGAGACTAATGGTGCTCTAGAACGAAGTCACGACGGCCTTGTTAGGTATCTTAGACAATTTTCGAAAAAAAATCCTTTGGAGTGGGACACTTGGGTCTCGTTTGCATGTTTTCTTACAATACAACACCTCATACCGTTACCAAATTTATGCCGTACGAATTAATGTTTGGACATAAACCAAATTTACCTAACGCACTGTATAAGTCCAGTTCAATTGACGTCGTTTATAATTACGATGACTACATAGCTGATCTCAAACATAAGTTACAAGTATCATTTCAAAGTGCGCGTGCAAATATAATTGGTTCTAAATATGTTTCTAAGCGCTATTATGATCGTAATGCAAAGTCTCATACATATAATTCAGGCGATCAGGTTTTACTCAAAAATGAAGCTAAATCTTCAAAATTAGATGCGCCATTTTTAGGTCCTTACAGTGTAAAAGAAGTTATTTCGCCTGAAAACACCGCGATTCAGATCGGAAAAGCAACCAAAATAGTGCATAATAATCGCATAAAACCGTTTTATTAAACCAGTCGAATTCATTCACAACTTAGAAATAAAATAAATATAACAAGTATTGTTTGTAATTGGTAGTGGATAAATGTTAAAATAAAGTATTGATATTTGTATTAGTATAAAAAAAATGATATATTTTCATCTAGGAAAAGTCGCTATTGCAACTTTTCTCTTAGGGTGGAGGGGTGTTATGTACGCACCCCTGTTTTAACTTATATTGTTGTATTATTATAAAACCAAAGCTATAATATATTTATATTTGTCAATGGTATTACCTAGTATATATGTACTCCGTAATTACAAGCTTGATGTAATTAAAAAACGGCATATTGTTTTGGTCGATTTTTAGATTAGGCAGTCGCTGCGAGTCACGGAGAATACATATATACAAAATAATACGCGAATCTAAATTGTACCACTAAAAAGTGTGTAATTAAATTAAAGTAAAATTGTATAATTAAATTAAATAAACGCAAACATAAATGTAAAATTTATAATTACACGTCAATTTTTTATTAAACTCGGCTTACTTAGCCCTCATCATAACACTAGTCGTGTTTTCCATGAGAACTGCACTAGAACTCGATAAATTTTAAATTCCTTTTATTATAAGTTAACAGAAATCAAATTAAATTCATAAAGTGATAATGTGTAGTGCATTTAACATAAATACACATTTTAAGTTGTTACAGCAATAAATAATGACAATTATAGCTTATTTTTCAGTTACACTGGATAAACCCATGAATTTATCGAGTGTAGTTGCGTGTAATGACGTCAGCAAGAAATAAGAAAATATTGATGAAATAACTGTAGGGGGAAATTTTTAAACTTAAAATATGTAATTATATCAAATACACTACACATTCGCGCTTTATAAATTTATTTTTTTTCGTTTTTCATAGAATAAAAGGAATTTAAAGTTTATCGAGTTCTAGTGCAGTTCTCATGGAAAACACGGCTACTATCTCGCCTAAAACTACTAAAATACTCTTCAAATTTGCTATTTGGAGTGGTACAAAGAGGAATGACCATTAAGACTGTTGAGAATATACATAGTCAAGATGATGATCGAGATTTGGAAAAAACAAACACAAAATATTCTTGTCTTTTCTTCTGTTACGGCTTGTCCGATTTAGGATTTTTTTTTTCGCCAATCTATTTCTATATTCAATCCGGAGATTTGGAAAGCTTTTCGAAACTGTACGTGACGAGGGTGGGGTACCCGCCATATGAATCGATCCAAAATACCTGGTTAAATAAATATTTACGGATTTCTTATACACATACGCTGGTTTGATTATTGAATTAGGTATTGATTTTGGGGTTGATTTGAAGTCAATTAGGGATCAATTGGCGGGTTGAGTTGTAGTTGAGTTTGATTAGGATATAGTGAGCAGTTGACCAATTTATATACAGGGGAACCTCACTACAACGGACATCGTCGGAACCAGAAAAGTTATCTATTCCTTAATAGTTTATGAGGAAATGTGACATATGCGTTCCGGAATACGGCCAATTAGGACCGAACTTGGCTATATCTCAACGGATTTTAGTAAAACTAAACGGGATTCGTTAATGGTTTTTGGATAAAGTTCTGGAATATGGCCAAGAATGATGGAACTGACAAATTTGACATGTGCCATTCTACATAGAACGATTTTTAGATGACGTTCTGGGATATCACCAATTAGGGCGAACCTGGGATATTAACAGATTTTAGTGAATTTTGACATCTGCAATGGAAATGGGATTCTAAAATCAGTTTTGGAATATGTCCAAGTATGTTGGAACTTGGTTATTTCTTAACCGATTATGTTGAAATTTGAAATTGCGCAGAAATGGGATTCTAAAATGATTTTTGGATAAAGCTCTGGAATATAGGCAATTAGGATGGAACTAATTCTTTTATAGGTTAATTTCCGAAATATGGCCAATTAGGATGGAACTTGGCTTTTCCTTAACGGATTTTAGTGAAATTTGATATTCGCGATAGAAATGAAATTCTTAAACGATTTTTCGATGGTTCCAAAAACGAGCAAAAATTTTGTTGGTCCAAAACCACTTTTCTCGACGTTTTGAAACCTCCTGAGGCCGAAAAAATTACAAAAAAATAAAAATGTCCGTCCGTGTGTCTGAACGTCTGGATATCTGTACCCATGATATCTCGAGAACGGCTTGTCCGATTTGGATTTTTTTTTGGTCAATCTTTTCTATGGTCAAAGCGGAAATTTGAAAATCTTTTGGAACCTGACCGTCAAGAGGGTGGGGTACCTGCCATACTAATTGACCTAAAACCACCTGGTTTTATAAATATTTACCAATATTTAATGTTTGTTGGTTTGAATATTTAGTTGGATACTGAATTTGGGGTTGAATTGAAGGTTAAGTTAGGGATCAATTTGCGGATTGAGTTTTAGTTGATTTGGCAGTTGACCAGTTTTTCATACATGCTGGCTGATGATTAAATTGAGTGTTGAGTTTGCGGTTGAGAGAGGTTTCATTTGTGGGTTTAATTGAGGCTGAGTTGGAGTTGAGTTTGGGTTGGATTAGAATTTGGTGAGGAGTTTAGAAATCTATATATGCAAAAGTAAGCGTTTGTATGCATGTATATATGTATGAACGATATTTAAATAAATTCACACGTGATGTGGATGCCAATGGAAATGGTAATTGTATAATGGTGTAATAGTATAATGGTATACTAGAGTAACGGAGTAATGGTGTAATGATATAATGGTATATTGGTGCGATTATACAGCGGTATAGTTGCATGATAGAATGATGGCCTGATGGAATAATGGTATGATGGAATAACGGCATGATAGAATGATGGCAATGGTTTTTCGAGCCGCGTTGATTTGAGGAATGGGTTGGACGTTGAGTTTGGGGTTAAGTTGATGTTGAGTTGGGGGTCGGTTAGACGTTCAGTTAGGATTGAGTTGAGTACATAGACACAAGCGGTTTTCAGACCGTATTAGTTTAGGGATTGAGTTTGTGGTTGAGCTTAGTATTGAATTGGGATTGAGTTCTGGTCTACTGACGGTTCAGTTACGGATTTATTTTGGGAGATTTGTGGGTTGAGTTGGAAATTAGCTTGAATTGACTCCACGTAGGCATGTATTTTTTCGCACGAGGGATTGAGTGAGATTTATTGAGTTTTATTTGGGGGTTGAATTGAGATTTGAATATTAATGTTCGAAGCCGGCTAGTGGAGTGTTTTTGGTTCAATTCCATGAAAATATTTCACCTTGCAATACTCATGGATGGTATAAATTTCATCATGTCTGAAATCGACTATACTAATTTGACAGATTACACATAACACAATGACGGTCGATTCCATCTAATCAATATTTTTCCCAGAAGAACTGATTTACAAAATGGTTTTAAAGGATACAAAATAAAGATAAGTATAAATACATACCTTGAAATGCAGAAGTTTACAATATTTTCACCCTTTTTTTCTCTTTTCCTTTTAGCTTCAACATTTCAAGGTTAACAAATATAACGAATAACTTTTAAGTATAAAAATTCGCAGTGTTTTATTTGTGGAAGTGGTTACGGCTTAAACAATTAAATTAGGTTGACTTGTTCTCAGTTGAGCTCATGTACACGTTTAATTTTTCATACCGTGTTGAATTTAGGATTGACTTGTTTGCGTTGAGGGTTAAGTTGTCGAGTAGAGAGTTGAGTTGGGGTGGAGCGATGGGGTGCAATTGGAGATTTATTTGGGGTTGAGTCAGGAGTTACAGTGGAGATTAGATTGTTGAGATCATGTACTCATCCATTTTTCGAACCGTGGGGTGAGTTGAGGGTTTAATTGAGGTTGAATTGAAGGTTGAGTAGGGGTTTAGTCATTGTTAAGTTAAGGGTTGGGTTGAGTTGAAGTCGAGTTAGGGTTAAATATGGTTTGAATTGAAGTTGAGTTGGATTTTAGTGAGTGGTTCTATTTTAGAGTTTAATTTGGGGTCGAATTTAGGGTTTAGTGGGAGGTTAGATTAAATTCCTTTAGTTTAGTTCATACACGCATGTAGATTTGGTATCGAGTTGATTTTGGCATTGGATTGAGTTTAAAATTATTTGGGGAATTATTCGGGTTTGATTTGGGGTTAAGCTAAGAGTTGATTTCAGAGTCAATTTGAGGTTGATTTGATGATTGAGTTGAGGGTTGGGTCGGCAATTACTTTGGTGATTGCGTTGTGTTTCAGTTAGAGGTATTATTAAATTGAGAGGGAGGTTGAGCTGAAGATTGTGTTAATAGTTTCAATTAGGGATTGATTTGGGAGTTGAGTTAATTTTCAGGACCGAAGTTCTGATCTCTTATGAGGTTTCAGTATTTTATTTTCTCCATTGTATCTAGTTTTTTTTTCTTTGTATTCCTTTTGAAATTCTAGTTTCATTTCCTCTAATTCTTGTTAAATTGTTCGTCTTCTTCATTTCGGAAAGTTTTTCGTTTTCTATACGAACTTTAAAATACAGTTGTTATAGAAACGGCTTTAGATGAGTTGGGCTGATGTTCAGTGGATAAAGGCACATTAAAAGGAATTGTCTCTTTAACATTGATATGGACGCTGACAAAGGTAGTACGCCAAGAATAATTTACCTATAAAGAAAAATGGTTATTAAATTATTGAAAAAATTTCCATCTTCCCCTCAACCATTTCCGAACAACCAAATTCTAAAACAACGGTGTCTCCAACAATCGTTTGAATTTTTGACTCAAGGCCTGGTTGTCCCAATATGTTCGCACTTTATTTATGTTTTCAGTATAGTGCTAAAAGGTCTGTAAAAATACAAAAATATTGGAAACAAAAGGTTCCTTTAGAATGGGCTTATTATCGACAAATTTCAATCAAAATAGTTAATTAAATCGAAACTTTGACTCAATACATATGTTCAGATCACAGAAAAACTGTGTTTTTTTAATATAAGATTTCACAAGATCGTGTTCTTTTCTCAAGGAGAGGGAGAAAAATTTTTCTTTCCAGTAACACAAAACGTTAAATAATTTCTCCTTCTTTTTTAAAATATTTACGTAAAAGAACTAAAAATATTAAATTGTAATTAGCTAAAGGATCGCGCGGATAATAATAAACATGAAATAAAATAAACAAGGAGCAATAATTTCTTTGTCACATTAACTATGTGGGTTCAATGAATTTTTTGACAAGATATTTTATTAAGGAAAATGGGGAAACAACTATTTACAGAAGATTGTTGAAACTGCAAATAAAAAAACTACAAACAGAATTACACATATTCTATACTATTAAGTGATAAATTCGCATTTTAGTAATTTTGGTGTTAGATCCACGATCTTACGTAAAACTGTAGAATGGATCACCAAATTAAAATCTAGAATCATTATTATACCAAATTGTCATCCCAGTTATTAAGTGACACAAATGCATTTTAATGATTTTAAGGTTAGGGCCGTCACAATACAAAATGGCGGACCTAACTCCAAAAAGATTAAAATGCGTTTGTATCACTTAAATATTGAGATGACGATATATTTAGCGCTCTCTCTAGGGTGCGTAATACTTTTGTATTCCTCGATTCAAGATGAACTATGACAACTTCCTTAGCACATCCTGTATAGTATAAGAAAAAAGCTCAAATATATTTGCCTATCTTTCGCATATTTTGTTTTATTTCCACCCAGCTATTCTTTTTATTAATAATTTAATTTTTTGCTTGAGTTTATATTTTTTACTACTGAAGATTTTTTCTACTATGTATTATCGATACACATTCTATCTTCCTTCTCTATAAGAAATCGATGAACTTTCTATAAATAAACACAAAAAGCTTAAATTGATGACGGTTATGAAAAATAAAACATAAAATAGGAAATGGAAAAAGAAAAAATTATCCGGTTTTCTATTTGTGCTTTTCCTATTTTTCATTATTTATAAATGTTTGATATTTTTTGTTTTCTTCATGGATTAACAATTCACACAGTTCTTATGGGTATTACAAAGTTTATTGTTTTTATTTCGTTTTGTTGTTGTTATAAATATTTCATGAATAATCAATGAAGTCGATTATTTTGTAGCTATTGAACTCTTTATAGTTACATACATACATACGTATGTATATATAGTACTTAAGTAAAATCGAGTTGAATCTACAAAATAATCAGATTGTACCTTTGATGTATGAATTCCCTTCTCGATGATATGAAGTGATGAGCATATAAGTTGTTTGTACCAAAGTTTAAGAACGGCATTTGAATCCACATTAGTAAAAAACGAAACTACATCTAACGAAACTAGATAATATATAATTTGGTGGCAGACTAATAATTTTAATTTTAATTTTGAAATTTTCCGCATTTCCGCACATAACAACTTAAACTACATATTTAACAATAATTTAGATAATAACCATAATATTAGCTTTATCAACCTTATTGTAAGTACACGTCGGGATTGTCACATAAAAATCGTTTAGCTTTGTGAGCTTGTTGAATTTGAAGTAATTAGTCCTTAGTCGACAATTTAAGTGTAAAAATATTGTTAAATTTAAAATTTATCAAAATGTTTACAAGCCTGTTCCTGTATTGTCTCGTCTAATTTCTAAATGCACTTCTCTAAATCAGCTACAATTCTAGGATACCGAATAATATCTTTCTTGAAAGGTACACTATATTTGTTCCCTAATTTTAGGATTTTTAAAATGTCCCGAGGAATTCCCAAACTTGTTAGATCCACGAAATATATATATATATATATATATATATATATATATATATATATATATATATATATATATATATATATATATATATACTCGTATATATATCTTCATTCACGTTTTCGTGCCCCATATCTCTGGAGAAAGTTGCTTCTTCTACAGTAGTGATAAGTTGCGTTGGTGAAGAAACACCTGTGGAGAGATCAGTTTTTAAAGTTTTGTTGCCTCAAAAATTTGACCGTATCGATTTTTAAAATTTTTAAAAATATATTCGTATAGATTGTAGGCCGAAAAAAGAATTTTAATTTGATAATTAATTTTGATATTTCGTTATTAAGCCAAACAATTCGTTTAATTGATGATTGAAAAGATGAATTTTTCTTCTATATCTCGGAAATTTTGACCGAAAACGTTGTTCGATGGCTTTATCATCATCAGAGTGAATTGCAATAATAAATGAAAAGTATTTCTTCAATTTAATAGTTTTGCTGTAAACCTTATATTTTTTGAGATTTGCAAAATATATTTTCTCGCCCACGTAAATTGACAATACCGGTTGGTCCATTTTCACTAAAATTTACTGGGACCTCTCAATTTATAATAAAAGCATAATAGTCCAGGCAACGAAGGAAAAATAGTGGAAATAATTCATGTAGAAGCCAAAATTGGTACAGTTATAGGGGAAGGTGTCCTTAACAACATACTTAAATTACTGAGGGGTGGGGGTGAAGCTAAGGGTGGGGAGTCTCAAAAGGTCCTTTTTTCAATTTTTCGTTAATAACTAAAAAACCACTGCTTCTATCAAAAAAATATCTATATACTAAATTAATCTACATAAAATTCTCTACAATAAAGATTCTCTACACTTTTTTGATAGGATCAAAGTTTAAGGAAATATGGACGGGGTAAATAAAAATTTAAAAAAAAAAGTTTTTATTGTTAAAAATGAATTGTTTAATTTTAAAAATTAAATGTTTATTGTTAAAAATGAAATAATTACCTGTACGAAAGTAATGATACCAACGTAAGTATTCATCACAAACTAATATTTATAAGGTCAAGAATAAACTATATGTAAATGAATTAACCTGTAGAGATATACTCTGAGCGAGTGTTCCTTTGAAGCTCCTCTGGTGGGAGGAAGAGTGGCCTTGTCTGATTTGAGCTTCGTTGACGCCTTCAAAAACGCCGAGTACCTCTGTTTGTTCAAGTTGCCTTGGAGGTCTGTTCAATATCCTAAGGTGATGCTGAGAGATCTGTGAATATTGCTGAAATGTCTTGAGTGAGGGCAGGGTTTTCTGCGAAAAACTTAGCGATTCCTACTTTACTCTTTCCATGTATCGCCGAGGTGGTGTCTCATCCGGAGAAGCTATGAAGAAGGAGAATCGTTTTGGAAATTGGAAGCTGTTGAAGTTGTCGCACTGAGAACAATTTGGTCTTCACATTCCCACGGCCTGGCTTCATGAAGTACATATTGATAGATGGTGGTGCCAATCCCATGAGGAGAACAGTCTACATCCTTCGCAACTATTGCTACAGTTGGATGTACAGCAGCTTTATCCAAACCACACCTCACAATAGTGCTGTCAGCATCCCCTGTAGCAACATCTATTTCTATCCCGGCTGCACTGAGCAAGTGAATCAGCTTTGTTTTGCTTCTTTCATTAGCAAGAAAATGCTCTTGTTGAACTATGATAGTCGTGCTTTCATGAAAGTTGATGGCAACAGAAGTTTTTGTGAGCGCTCTTCGCTTCTGCTCTGCTCGTTTGGTGCCGTTGTCATCACCATATCCATCAAAGCGACCGAACAACTTTTACCGTAATGTTTATGTACGTAGGCAATGTACTGATGGCAAATTGATAATATGTTGGAAGACTGTTTCCATTTCATGCGATGGAGTAGGACCACATTGAAGCTGTGGGTGAGATCCACAGTTGCGTTGTCTCCTACAGGCAAAACCTCATAGAGTGATGCTTTTTCCCCTTTTCGCATTCCGCCCTCGCTGAACAGGGCCAGGGGATATGGAGTTAATTCATATGTCAAAAGCTCTTCTACACCTTTATCGTCCTTTTTTGATATGACAATTCTTTGTAAAATTGTCAGAGGGTTAATTGTAACTTTATCACCATTGATTTTAATGGTCCACATTCTTTTTAGATTGCTTCATATCACCAAATTTACTGCCGATAAAACTTTGCATAGTTTTAGTTCCAATATCCAGGGGCTTGGTGGCAGTTTATTTTGGAATTTCCCACGATACCTGCTGACAGTTACATCAGTGAATCCAACTTTGGAAAAGGGGGATGATCATTGAACCATTCGTGTATTTTACCTCGATCTCGTGAATCTCTCGTTTGCCGTGATACCCGGATATCAACGTGCTGCTCTCCAGTTGCAAAGACCACTTCAGCAAACTCCTCCAATGACAAACATATGGCGGTGCCTCCCGGTGATCCACAAACCCACTTGGCGAGTACAGAATCAGTAATTCCTCTTCCTCGCGTTAGGCCACCTGAACTTTTCATGGAGCGCAGAAGAGTTTGTTCTATGACCATATCCGACCAATTTCCTGCTCAAGGTATACCTGTGCGCTTAATACTGAAGCACCCCTTATCTGCAAACTCCTTGTACGCCTCCAGATGGCTAGCTTTCAGTTGTTTCATATCTTGGACATAGAGATGGGCACAATTTGCTTACTAGAAGTGCCCACTTGCGTGGAAGAATGGGATCATTTGCTGTACACACTCTAAGTACCCGTCCCAAATACCACGACGCTCAGAATCGATGAACTTCTTCATCAGGGTAACCATGTTGAAGTATTGAACCCACAAAGCAGCGATAGGGCCATTATCCTTGAGGGATTTCAGATGATTCTGAAATTTAGTCAAAGCTGACACCAAGGAAGGGTTCTCTTCAACTTTGTCCGGAGTAAGTTCCTCCATGTTGGTCAGCATAGTCAAGATCTCTCTCTTATCTTTCTCTGAAACATTGGCTCCTTCCAGAACAATTTGCCATAAAACAAGCTGAACAAGCAAATGTCCTCGAACAGCTCGGCTGTACGCGTGGCCTATTATCGTCTTGTCAACAGAATTAGCAGCGAATACTTGGCATAGCACATCTTTCAGTCCAGATCCAGCCATTATGTGACCAATGCACCCCATGAAGGACATTAGGGTGTGAAACCCACCAAGTCTCACAACAATGTTCCCAAACGCGATTTCTCTAGCCTTTAGGTATAAAGGCTGGCCGAATGTTACGAAGCAAACAGTGGCCCCTCTCTCTTGACTATTTTTTAAAGCATACTGTAACGCTGTATGTACTGTGCTGTACTCGTTAGGTGGTGCATTGATGAATGGAAGAAAGGTTACCGAAGTTATCTCTTTGTTAATGACTTTACTCACCAATTGCATGAAACCCTTCCCTTCTGGAACGGTTGGCACCTCTGCAGTGGGGTCCACCTCCTGGAGCCACTTACCACTCATCCACAGGAAATCTTGAATAGTGGGTGTGAATATGTCACAGGGGAAGTCTTCGATAGTAATTTGCTGCAATGCGTTGGTTCCCCTTCCCTCAAAGGCTTGCATCTCCAGAACTCCCAGCTGGCCCACTTTTTCCTGGGGGGAACAGATTTCAGTCTCTCCACTTTCGTGGATGTAAGGAAAGCGTGGGTTGGTGTAACACATTTGATTCCTCCCATGCTGTGGAAGGTATTCCAGCCATCGAGAGTGGATACATTGAAGTCTGCATTATCAAAGATGTACTGATAAAATGTGTCATTTGGGA
Organism: Tipula vernalis; assembly: GCA_958295665.1. NCBI lineage: Eukaryota > Metazoa > Arthropoda > Insecta > Diptera > Tipulidae > Tipula > Tipula vernalis. The sequence goes on along the minus strand of OY282559.1, from coordinate 226,991,030 downwards.
TAGGCTCTTGCGGGTGGTGGATGGTGGAGAGCTCCAGCTGCTTCGACATTTTTTTCCTTGCAATGCAGTCCATGAAGACTCTAAGAGATTTAGGTATTAATTGTTCAGTCTCACTGCAGAAGCTAGATGAAAGGGGATAGGCACTGTTGCCGTAAGCCATGGATTCAATGTCTTCCAAGATTGTTCATCCTTACACCTTGAAGTGTACCATGAGTCGCTCAAGATTTTATCACTAAAACTACGAAAGGAGACGACAGTTTGCCTGGTGCGAATAGTACTGAAAAAAATTTGGTCCCCATATTTTCCCTCATTCTTTCCTTAATGGTCTTCACATGCGGAGTCATTTCAATATAATCATATATTTCTTCCATTGCTTCTGAAATCCCTTCATCTTGTGGACGTCCAGCTTTTCTTTTTGAAGGTACAGAGGTTAACATGAATCTTTTGTAACAATCTTCGTGATATATTGCATCTGCTGCGTTTAGATCCCCAACAGTGCAGGTACGTCTCACTACATCGTTTCCCCACTCATCCCTTCTTTCCTGCCCACGATTCAAGATAGAATTGTGAAACGCAACCGTACGAACATAAAAAACTGTTCGACGCTTAGCATACGGTTTTTTAATCTCCTTCTCTTCGTCATACGTTTCCGTGCAGAAAAAACACTTTGTTTTAAAATCAAATTTCATTTGTCCTGAACGCAAAGACGAAGCATCACGTGATGTTGAAGGTTCATCTGAGAGAGTGTCTCGCAAAATCCTTTTTATTGAGTCACTTCTAACGTATTCTCTTCTGCAAGAATTATAAACAACACCATTTATCTTACCCCTGAAACCTTTCTCTTTCCCATCTTTCCTTAACACACTTGCCTTCACTAATCCAATTATCCCATTTTTTCAACGTTGCACAAATCACTTTCAACTTCACTTTCACAAATTAAACACTTCTCAGCCATAGTCACATACAGACTGGAAATAATAATCTTATATTAAACGCGTGCAACGATTTAATGTAATAAAAGCAGATATTTTGAAGACTCACGGTCAACAAGGAGGTTGATTGTAAACTGAATAAAGGGACGAGCACGAGCAAAAACTGTTTTTTTTTTATTTTTCTATTTATCTTCTCCATACTCGTATATCTTTAAGCTTAGATCCTGTCAAAAAAAGTGTAGAGAATCTTTATTGTAGAGACTACATGAATTATTTCCGCTATTTGGTATTTTTTGGTCTTCGTTGCCTGGACTATAAATATGAAGTTTCAGTTCGATTGGTTAAGCCATCTGGGCCCGATTAACAGACAGACAGACAGACAATACTTCGAAATCCAATTTTTCGAACTCAAGGGACCCCAAATAGATAAATTACTAAACTTTATTTTATTTCCTAACGCAAAAGTAGAAGTAACGAATTCATAATTTATGCGATATATTAGGTTAAGGAACAAGTATTGAGAGATTTTTGTCATTTTTTGATTAAATTTTCTTTTATTCAAAGTTAATTTTATTCAAGTACATATTGGCCATTATCCATAACCTTTTGCCATTTTTCGGAAAGTTTAATAACTCCATCGGGGTAGAACTTCTGTAGTGTATTGGCGAAAACTTAAACAAGTGAGTTTTACGGTCGTTTTTGAAGCCAACTTTAGACCATCGAGGGAGTTTTTGAGAGATCGAAATAAATGGTAGTTAGAGGGTGCAATGTCCGGGATATACATTAAATTTTTTCTATTGATCAGTTTTGGCCGGTTTTTTATAAATTACTTGCTGCAATCTAGTTAATTGCGAACAGTAGAGGTTTTAGAACCTTATAATGTACGATTTCCTTCCAATCTCACCATACACACAGCATAACCTTATGGGGCGTCCATCCTGGCTTTGCAGTCGTATGTGGTGGTTTACCTTTCTTTGGCCATGGTTATTTCGAACGAAATTCTAGTATTTTATCCAATTTTTTTGTGACCAGTATAATGATTTGCTTCAAAAATGGGTCGATTTCGTTGCGTTTCAGTAGCAATTCGCCGATGAAACTTCGGCCAATCAAATTTTTCATAGACAATTCAAGCGTCACTCAAACATCGAGCTTCTTTGTGTACCCAGCCTTACGCAAATGGTTTAAAACTGTTTTATGACCGATACTTAATTCCTTAGCAATGTCATGTCTGCTTATGTGTCAGTTTTCTTAAATTTTTACGCCCAAGTATTTCGGATATATCATCGAATGGATGAATACAAATCAGTCGAACAACTAAATTAAACATCAAAAGCGCACTGTTTTCGATAGACCATATTTATTATTAGTGTTAAGCGCAAAACATTAGAAAACCTTAAAATAATTCATCGGTGCTTAAGAGCTCGTTTCCCGTCTATGTATTGTACATAATAAACTTAACAATACTCAAAATAATTTTCTACTAAATAGATTATCACTCATTTCAGAGATTAACAGTTCTTTAAATGAGATTAATATTCATATTAAACATCCAAGTTAACAAGTTGAGTACAACAGATATACAAGTACGTAGCTTTTCTTTTTTATGAAAGCGAGATATTATTTAAGCATTTTTCATCATCATCATGCCACATATACATCGTATAAAAGCTAAAGCTATATTATGTACACATGTACGGATGGATGTGTGATTAAATCTATATAAAAATGTTTATTGAAGGATATATTTTATTCCTTTATATAATATAGTACTATATGTATTTATGTACCACACTAAAAATCCTTTATTTATTTTGTTGTTGTTTTCTTCATCTTCCTATACATCTCCTCACACAGTATGTATTTAGTGTTTAATTTACCAAGAATTTCATCTAAACAAGACGAAAAAAAAATAAATAACTTTTAATTCGAGTCACATGATATAAAATATTTGTATTAAGCTTTCTTCGGTTTTTTTCTTTTCTTTTCTTTTGTTTAATAAAACAAAAGCACATACAGAGAGAAAAGCTTTGTTTTATGTTTGTTATATTGATATCGTTTTTCCAACTATGTACATACATAATATGGATATATACTTGTATGTAATACACATACATATATCGTTCAAGTACATAATATCAGTTACTACTTGGTATTAACTATTTATGTTGTTGGATTTCATTCTGTTAAAAATAAGTTTTAACACTTTAAATGTGCTTCTACATATGAGCTACATTCATATACATACATACGTTACGGTTATTGCTCGAAAAAATGAGAAAACAAATTCGTAAGGATGTACCAGAGTTATGTGGGGTTCCATTGTGTAATCAAGATTGAACAGGGATAAATTATGTTAAAAGCAAAAAGTAAACTTTTTTTTTTATTTAGTGGTTGATAATTCTCTACACTCTTGTGAGTTTTTCATATTGTAAAGTCCGATACAATGTCCGTCGTCTGTCTCTTCTGTTTACGTCAAAAGAAATATATGGACATTTTGTAATTAGAGATTTAAATAATATTACTAATACAACAGATAGCTTATAATATATTTTATTACAATCATCGTTTCTTTTGTGTCCAATAAGCATATTGTTGTACCTGGCAAAGGAAATTGAAGTTTTGAAATTTTTTTTTTTTTATGTGCTTATAAAGATAAGCTTTCAAAAGAATTTCATATAGAAAATATATATGGAATATTCTTTGCCCGATGCTATATTGTATTTTACAAACAAATAATGTATTAGAATCGCCAAAGATCTACAAAAAACTCACATATTAAAATATTAACAATATACATCGTACTTTATTTACCTTTCATGTTGGGGAAAATATAATACGTCCGTAAAATATTTGTTCAATGGTGTTTGATTGTTTTCTTAGGATTTTTTGTACAAGATCAATAGTAAAACAAGTGTTGAGGGAAGTTTAGCGTCCGCAATAATGCGTTGTATTTTAATCTACACTCGCAAAAATTTGCGTACACCTTAAAAATCTAACGGATTTCATATTAAGATCACGAAATAATCAACGGATTCTGTATCTTGTGTTTACTTAGGCATAAATAATAAGAAAGACTGTGTTTATTTTTAAAAAAATATTTACTTCAATAAATAATTCACGTTTTTCTATAATACAGGGTCACAAAAATTTGCGTTACACCCTTGCACATTTGATTTTTTTTTTTTTTTTTTTTTTCATTTTAATTACCGTTATCTTTACTGAAACTGAGTAAAACTCCTAGGCATCAATTAGATGTATTTAATTGATCTACGTGAGACAACAGTTTTGCCGATTTTTCAAATTTTGAACGTGTTTTAACAAAATGCCTTTCATAAAACGAAAAACGTCAGTAGAATTACGAGATGTGATAGTGAAATTATTTAATGAAGGCAAATCATACAGGGTAATTCTAGCAATAGTTAAGAGAACGCATTCTACAATCCAAAGGGTTGTTAATAATTTCAAAGATCGTGGACATACAGCACGAAAACTACAAACTGGCCGTCCTCGGAAGGTAAATTGTCGTACCGAAAGGACAATTGTGCCGCCAACATAACTGATGAACTGGAAGAATCCTCAGGGATTACTATTCATCCAGAAAATGTGCGTCGTATCCTTAGGAGGAATGGATATAATGGGCGTACTATGCGCAAAAACCATTAAATCTGTTGTAAATAAGATAAAAGAGGAAACAATTTGCAAAATTGTACCGAGACAAGGATATGGGATTTTAGCAAAGTGTTTTATTTTCCGACGAAAGCATGTTTACTATTTATGGATCAGATGAACATCGGAAAGTGTGGAGGAAGCCTGAAACGGCGGTTGAAGAAAATAATGTAAAACCAACAATTAAACATGGGGGTGGGTCTGTTATCGGAAATTTAGAGTTTATCGACGGAAACATGACTGCTGAGGTATATTTAGATATTTAAAAAAAAAAATATCCCTACAAGCGTCGAAAAATTGGGTCTTCCTCCTACATGGTACTTCCAGCAGGACAACGATTCAAAACATACGGCGAGAATAGTAAAGGAATGGCTGCTCTATAGGGTTCCCAAACAACTAAATCACCCACCTCAATCACCAGATTTGAACCCTATAGAGCATTTGTGGGAAGAACTAGGTAGAAGAGTCTACAAGCATAGGATCACTACAAAAGAACAATTAAAATTGGCTTTAAAAGAGGAATGGAATAAAATAGGTTAGGCCACGATCATGAATTTAGTGAATTCCATGCTTTCGAGGATGAGAGCTATGCTGGAAGCCAAAGGAGGTTCAACAAGGTACTGATTTTCTGATTTTCCATCAAATTTTTGTTTTTAATTATTAAATGTACGCAAATTTTTGTGACCTTGTATTATAGAAAAACGTGAATTATTTATTGAAGTAAATATTTTTTTTTAAACAAACAACAGTCTTTCTTATTATTTATGCCTAAGTAAACACAAGTTACAGAATCCGTTAATTATTTCTTGATCTTAGTATGAAATCCGTTCGATTTTTAGGGTGTACGCAAATTTTTGTGAGTGACTGTATATTAAATTAATTAATTAATTTGTATTTTATTAATCACCACATCACGCGTTATTTGGTTTTCAATTTTAATTTAGTTTTTAAATCGTGCATGATAATCTTTCGACAAAATTCTGGGTTTGTTCCTGCTTGTTGAAAATACAAGACAAACGAAAGATATGAAAATTGACACATACAACTTTTTACCTAGTTGCTCCCTTAATAAAACCTTTACATTTCGTCGTTGTAGAATGATTTTTGTCTATCTCCACTTTACCCTGTTGTTGGGGAACCGTGAATGAAGTTTAAACGATATGTTTTATACTTAGCATGTTATTACATATACGATTTTTGGCGATTGTACACTTTGTACATGCAGATGGGGGAAAACATGTTGGCAAAAAATTACAACTTTAACTTAATAAAGTTTACCATTATTTTTATTAAAAGAAAAAATTGATTTGTCTATGTCCCATTTTTCGTCGAACTTTTGTCTATGTCATACAAAACGTTTGTCTACGTCCAAAGCAATTTTTATTAAAAAATATAAAATCTCAAAAATTGGCGCAATTCATTTGCGTCTTAAAACTACGTCGATCAATCTATTTTTTTTTCGGCATTGGACCCTATTTGTGGTTTATTACATTATACACACTTATTACAATCCGATAAAATTCCTGGTCGGCTTGTAACGAAATCCCAACAGGGATTCCGTTAACAGACATGAGCATAGAGGTCTGATGCGGTATAGTAGCTGGCTAGAGCTCACGGTGTGGCGTGGGGTTTTTCAGACATATTCTCATGCTTGAATAACCGCATGAAGAATAAAATGGGACGGGAAAAGGAAATTGAAAACTATTTTACCACGACCTCAGCAGCTAAAGAAATAATAAACCGGGAGTGATCGTTCCGGAGTGACAGGTTCAATTCCAGGCGATCACCGTAGTGACTGCCACACGGGCCTTCCCTCATTGGCCCGCCTACTGGGATGTTGTTTCCCAGTCGCAGCGGCTACTGATGCCGATCAGGTATGGAAGGACGCCTGCATGACAATCCCAACGACGACCCTTCGGACAGGAAACCGTCACTCCAGCACAGCCTGTCCTGGAGGAACGAACGGCACGCACGGAACAGAAATGGAAAAAGCCGACCCTTCACATGATCATGCTTCACATCATCCGATCAAACAAGGTCGCTTACGCGCACATGGTGAAGCGTAGCGCATTACAATCCAAATTTAATAAAATCGCAAATTAACTGTTCACACAAAAAAATGAAGTGACAAATTCACGGCTAATACGTTAAATTTATGTTCACTTTACACTATTCACTGTTTGACAAAAAGGAAAAATAAAGGAAAACGGAACAATGCACAAAACCTTCACTGAAAAAACCGTTATCGAGTCGCACCACTAGAGAAAACACAACGGAACTCAACAACGCACAAATCAGACGGAAAAAAATTGCTCTGAATGAAGTGTTCACCAAATCGGTGCACCACCACGAACCACAACGCAAGCAAAGGAAAAGGCAATATACCATATATATAATACAAGGTAAAAAAATAGAAAGGGAAAACAAACTGTTACAAAACTTAAAATTAATTAACAGTTGGTTTTCCGTTATATGTGTTTTCCGTTACCGTTCAGGCCCGTCCGGCCACACAACAACCAACACCGGCGCAGGATCTCCTTCAATATAATGGCTGCCCTTCCCCCACGAGCGGGAATACGGCTTGACTTTTACTGTAGTTATGACTATTTTGATTTGAGAGCTGTTTTTGTTTTATTACACTGGCATGCGCCCGTCAACAACTACCCCAATAAAGGCAAATTTCTGTCCGCACTCAGGTGGTTGTATAAAATGCGATGCATAAAGACCCAAAAGAAAAGATAGCACACCTTGCGTTGGCTATTATTTAAATGAACTGAACGCGGTGCCCTCTCTTAAACAATTAGCTCTACAATTTGATTTTATTTTCTACTTACTTATGTACATAGCTATTATATACATTTAATTCAAATATTATATTATGTATACACACACCGAAATTACATGAGTCATGTTATGTACAAAAATGCAGCTATCCCATCATCCCATACAATGTACAGTGTAATACCCGTAAGATTTACCAATACTCAGATTTACCTAAAAGTTGACAAATTCTTTTCACGGTGTTTGGTAACAAATACAATTTTGTATTGAGAAATGGGAAAAATAAATTTATATAAGTCATAAAAAACAATAAAATTGTGAAAACAAACAACAAAACTCAACTTTATTTGGACTAAATAATTCTGCAGTGCCACAACAACAACAACACAATAATATTTGGAAGTTATAGAAGTATACCCCTCATACGTTAATATTGAACGAATTGCTATGAAGAATGTACTCGTCAATTTTAGCAATACATATACAGCCGTTACAGGTTATAGCGGCTTATAGTCAAGAATAATTTGAATTTGTGCGAAAAGATCACTACGTTGGGGACTGTTTTGCACAAAATTGTAAATGGCTCTGGCACAGGCTTCGACATATTTCGGTAAACAATCAATTGCTTGACTTACACAAAGTGCAAATGAATGGCAAGTACATTTAAATATTAATAATTTATGACAATCTTGTTTAAGTAGTTGAGCAACTGAATGTTTGGAACCCGTCGTGACGTTCGCACGGTCGGCTGCAAACCCAACTAAATATAGTTTATAGTTAATTTCGTATTGCTCAAATACCTCGACAATTTTTGAATATATTAAGAGTAAAAAAAAAATCTTTTACCCTTTTTCGGAATTCCACTCTTACTACGATGGATAATAATTTGGTGGTCGAAATGTCTGTCGACTCATCCACGCACATTGAAACAAAATTATTCCTTAAAATATTGCATAGCTCATACATGTGGCTCTCTCCAATAACATTTTTAACGATTTCAGTAGCTTTTGCGCGACCACAAGTAACTTTTTTTAAAAGTTTGGAGCCAGGAATAATAATTTTTAAAAGTGGGACCAAATCATCAATAGTTTTAAACGCTAAATTATATTCTGCGCAAAATGCTGAGAGCTGAATTTCAAATTTTGATGTCTTTTTATCCGTGCTTACGAACTGTTGGAGTAAATTTTCGGATGATGCATTAAAATTTATTGCCTTTGATTTTTCACGATGCTTTGTTGTTTTTGAATGCATTTTTATTAAATAGTTTTTTTATTAAATATTTATCCATTCAATTTGTACGTATTCATTAAAAATATTAAATAACTAAATGATTTAGTTTTAAGTTTTATAACCTCAAATTTTGACACACATGAAATAAATCCACTGCACTTTTTTCCCTGAAAACACATAAACTAATTCCTGCAACGATTTTTTAATGAACCAAGAGACATTTATCGCATAGTTATGCGTTTCAGTTTCTGAATATTTGATGATATTATTATTTTGACGCATTAAACCAAACTAATAAAAATTAATTAAAAAAACTGAACCGTAAAGAAAAAAACTGAATTTTGGTCAGAAAAACTGAAAATCTGATAAGAAATGCAAAAACTGAGATTTTCAGATAAAACTGAGAATATGGCAACGCTGATTCAGGAGTGTGTTCCTAAACTCTACATTGTATCAAATTGTTACAACTGTCATTGTACAAATGACGTAGCAGTTAACAACGATATTGTTACAAACGTCAAAATAATATTTAAGTGGAATATTGTTTCAGAGAGCTTGAATTGCAAAGTTAAAATATAAAACAAATTATAAAACCGAATAGATGGATAAAATTAAAGGTAAAATATGGAAGAAGAGAATAAGGAATTATTAGTTCTAGCTTCATTATTAAATTATAAAAAATCACTTCTGAATGTGAGTACAATCATACTAATAATTGAAGAACAATCATACTAATAATTGAAGAACAATTATACCAATGAAAAACCTTTTCTTATAGTTAATAATTACAATAAACGATGAGGAGTTTTGTGATGAAGAAGAAGACATCGAAATTAAGTTGCGGTTATTATACGAGACAAGAAAAACCCCGAATTACGGGATATATAGTAGATGTGGTAAACCACTACGACGACCTACAGTTTCAGCAAAACTTTCGTTTAAAAAGTGTTGCCTTTAAAGAATTGCTTCAAATTATAACTTTGAATATTGGGATAAATGAGGCAGGAGGTAGGCCACCAGTCGAGTTGAAACATCAGCTTGTGGCTGTAGTTTGGCTATTAGCTACACCAGATTCGTACAGGTATTTGATCTGTTTTTGTATTTATCTTGAGTTCTACTAGTTACCATCATTTTCTAAATTGTCGAAATTATAAATAACTGAAATTTATTAACGTAATGTAATTTTTCCACTATAGATCCGTGAGTGAACGCTTTGACATGGCAAAAAGTATCTTATCGAACTGCTTTGTGCATATAATCAATGAGTTAAACTCAATAATGGGACAATGTATAAAATGACCAAACGGTACAGATTTGGAAATTACAAAAACAAAGTTTGCATCAAACAGCGTATTTAAAAATTTGATTGGGGTCGTGGATGGCACCTACATATATCCCTCTTTCCGTACCAAAAAAATTTATTACAGCATACACAAATCGGAAATGCTACACTTCAATGAATCTACAAGCCATTTGTAATTCGGAGATGAAATTTATTGATGTGTATTGCGGGTGGCCAAGTTCGGTGCCAGACATCAGGATTTTTAAAAACTCTTTAATTTACCAAAGAACACAGGGAAATATCACGGAATACTTTCCAGAGGGTGAATATATTTTAGGGGATAAGGCATATCCCTTATTGGATTGGTATATCACTCCATTTATAAATCGTGGACATTTGTCCCAACAACAGGTTCAATTTAACCAGAAACATTCATCATGTAGGCAGGTAGTAGAACGCAGCTTTCCTCTTCTTTTTTGAAGGTTTCGGAGAATAAAACAGTTGAATATGAAGAGGACGGATTGGGCTCCAGCCACAATTACGGCTTGCTGTGTACAACACAACATTTTGTCTTGACTTTGATCAAGACATGATAGAAAATTATATAATGGAAGGTCTTCCAGTTCAAAATGTAAATAACACCGTAGAAACTACTGTATCTGGCTCAAGGAACCAATCCACAACCAGTGGCACCACAAAAAGGAATGAAATTTGTAATCAAATTTTATAAAAATTAAATTGTTTGGTTCTTAAATTTTAACGGAAATGTTCGATTAAATCTTAGATGGCATATACCGTTAGATGAAACCTTGACTGGTCTGGACGTTGATATTATAGATGAGGTTGGATCTATGCTCGAAGAGATATTTGTTGGATTGCTCGAGTGGTCACTACCAAAAATATCATTGAACTCGTCGTAGTAATCAAACTCGAAGAGCCCTGCTCCAGTCTAACGATCATTGTCCGTTTTTTGATGGTACAGACGTTTCAAATTATAAAATTTATCCTTGCACTGTATTTTTGACATTTTATATCCAAAATTTACCATTATGGTATGTATTTTGTCCCAAATTTTGTCGCTTTTTAGCAGACCTGTCCCAAATAATTAATTTTTTTTTCTTTAAATGCTTCTATGAGAGCAAGAATTGTGGGTCGATTCCATAAAATTCTTGTATTTGCGATTTCATGGATAGCCGGTGCACTTGACGTACTTTGTATTTGATCAACCGTAGCATTGAAAGGCACGTATGGCACCATATATGTATGTGGATAGACCTAAAAAAACAAGAATTTTTTATAAATAAAGTTCGGAAAATTGTTGTGAAAAGTTTACACACAAATAAATTATACAATAAAATAATTTTTTTGCCTCTCGAACAAAACCCCCATGTTGGCAATATGCAAACATAAATCACCCAGAACCAAAACAACAAAATATTGAAAATCCATTTGTTTCCAAAATAAACATAAAAATTAACACACACATAATAAAAACTATAAATTACACATTTAAAAAACAAAATTACATACCTGTTTCACTATTTAAATAAATATATCCAGTATTATTTCCTGAATTAATTTGTGTTTGCTGGTTATTCATTTTCGTACTTGGCTTTTATCCGCTTTATTGTTGAGACTGACAGATAAAAAGGCACTATTGAGTAGAGTTGTAAATGACGTTTATAACAATAAGGGGAAATTTTGGTTTAGGTTTATGAACAACGACAATGACGGTTACAACAGAGGTTTATGAACGCTTTAGAACTGTCATTGTTAACAATATTGTTACAATGTAGAGTTTATGAACACACTCCAGTGCACTTAATTCTTTTTTTTTTTTTATTTGTTTATTTCAAACCATGTTTTATTTCACCTGTGTATCGTGTACACAAATACAATGAGCAAAACGAAAATCGATGACGAACATATGTACATATTTATTCTCCTCGTTACATTGGACTCATGTCAAATACACCGACTGGTTTATTCCTCCATTCAGAGCAATTACAACAAACACGCCAACGAATACACAAACAAAAGGAATATTCCAGAAATGATGCACAAATGAATAAATAACAGCGAATATATTCTCCGTCAAAACCAACACTAATGTAATACTACATTAATGTTGGTTTTAATTTGTACATTAATGTTGGTTTTGTCTCCGTACATGATTTACACATACACGCAAATACAATTCAAGCTGAGTGCATAACAAGAATAATACAAAAAATACCTACTACGATTTGTTTTATGCTTCGTTTAGATTTAAAACAAAATATGTTGATTGACAGAAAATATTTTGCTTTCACAGCATAAAAAGGGGGTAGTAAACATTTAATACGCGTGATCAACATTACTCGCACGATATCAATTTAATGCCAATTTTTGGTTTACCATTACTTTAACATGGTGACAACGAATGAAGGTCGTAACAGGCTGAAGGCATATAAACAAGCTTGCCTTTAATATCCTTGATTTTATCTACAATATAAGCTAGTATTCGTTGCTAGAAGAGAGACTAATGGCCAATATTTTATATTTCTAAAGTTTGGTAATATTTTAATTGTTTGAAATTCTCAATAACGCTGTGTGCTGCATCTATGTCCTGTATGTTGCTGTGGCCAGCTTCCAAAAATTTCTGCTCAATGATTTGCAGGGAAGTGTGTGCGTTATTTACGGCAAACGTCATAATGCAGTTCTTATTTTGTGGCATACAACTGTCTGACCACATAATTATACTTTCCATATCTGGATTGTGAGTTACAAAGCGATTAAGCATTTTTACTAATGCGTTAGCAATATGAGTGCCTTCACGCCCCCTTATATTGACTGATTAAGGAGTTTTACACCTGTATCATATCGTTGTGAAGTTCAAAAAAATATTTAAAGCTGTTTGATCGTCTACTGTTTTCATTCTTGGTCCACGTTTTGCATTTTTTTGATAAACGTATAAATTTAGTATAAAAATGATTTTTTGGCATCATCCAGATGCCAGAAATTTTGGTTTTACGTTTGGCGTTCATTTTCGTTTATTAATTGTGAACATTTAAAATTGCATGTGGCACTATTCCGACATCCAACCGATTTCACTTGCCTGCTTTCTTGTTGCCTTTACTATCTAAATATTCTATGCCACTTTGTCTTTTGGAATTTCTCTCATTTTGCTTCCAGTTATTAGGGTTCCATCCCGTTTTTTTTGTTTCTTCACCTGAGTAGAATCCTCATTAATTAATACATCCGCTATTGCATCTGGCATTGGAATATTAGATTGAAGCTGACAATCAATGATTTCAATTTCAACATTTCTGAAGAGTTCACTAAATTAAAAAAAAATTGTTTAAATTGCTGTCACCAATCACCATTATACTATGTATTTAATAAGTACCTCGGCTCATTAAATTTATTTACTAAATTTATTAATATTTGCTCACGTGATTTCAAAAAATCATTTAATTTTGCGAATAATCTAAATTGGACAATATCTTGCACGCAACACTCACTACACCGGTCAGTAGTTTGTATAATACAACTTTTAATCCAATTAACTATAATCACTATAACAAAAAATTAATGAATTCAACTTTATGGAAACAAAACTTGTAATAAACTAAATTTATTCGACCAAAATCCGTTAGCAAAATTTTATCCCGTTACATTGTAACGGGTTTTACAAAAAAAAAAATCAAATAAATAAAGTTAACACAAGAATAAATGTTTTTGGTTTAGTATTTTATATAACACATTATAATCCTTAAAAAAAAATATTTATCTAATACAAACTAGCATAAAAAATTATAATAACAAAAAAAATTATTAATTAAATAATTTAAGTAAGATACAAAAAAATGAAACTATTGTATAATTAATAGTTATGAAAAGAAAGAACGATGAATCCTGTGATCCGATGGTTTTTCAGTTTCCAGAATTTAGTAACCGTCAAATAACCTATGAAAAGAATGAAAAAAAAATGTGTTAAATTTGAAATAAAAGAAAATATTCTTTCCTAATAAAAAAAAAGACACAAAAAGAAAATTCTTTCTTCCACCTTGAAATTATTCATTTTTATGACATGGGTCAAAACTGTATTTAATTGGGCGCCATCTTCGATTAAGAAGAAAAAAAAACAACCCGTCGCGTGTTTCTTTTTATCCTGGCACGGTACTCTAAAAGCTCTATGAGAACCCAAGGGCGTGGGGTATTGAATAATTTCAAAGCTAGAAAATAAAAAAAAACTAATCTCAACTATGTATATTTTGCTATAATTCAGGAAACCAAAAAAAAATATTATGAAATTAAATAAGTATGTATATAGAATAATATAGGATCGAAACAAATTTATCTGCTTACCACATGTACGCTTTCCGTTCTTGGACCGTTATCATTTAAATCACCTGACTTGGAACAAAACAAAATTTCCATGGACTAACTGTTTACTTCGTTAACCATCTGTATGACCCTTCTTATTGTGGCACGAAAAAAAAACTCCAGCTATTCGTCCAAATCAGCTCACACGTACAAAAAAATTAATAACACCACTCAAAAAAACTACAAACTAATTTTAGTTTGATCCAAATAAAACTAGGAATGGCATAAACTTAGATGGTATCAAAGTAGTAACAATGAAAAATTTGTTCAAATTAACACAAAAAAATCCTTTGAACCAATTTAAGTGCAACAACAAATAAATTTTCAATATTCACTAAATATATATATATATATATTGTTATACACGAGTATGTCTCTCGGCTTTATCTAGATTATGTCATTATATACTTATAATACAAAAATCCGCATACTTTAAAATAATCACTTATATCAAAAAAAAAAAATTTATATTTACGTAATATTCAGCTAGCTGAAATGCGACGATCCATAAAACTCCAAGTCCAAAAAAAACAATCCAATTGTAGTTTTTATACAGCCATCCAGTAACTTTTCCAATTTTGTTTTTGATGTTGCTTGTCCAACGTCTCCGGTCCAAAAAAAAACTTTTTAAAAATTTATTCCACTCGATCATTATCAAAAAAAAATATTCCATCTCCAACTTCTCTCCTCCTCACTGGTACATCTCTTCTCATCATCAATCTGCTTTGTGCCATGCACTCTCATACACGCTCACATATTGATCAGCAAAATCAATTTATTGGAAAGGTTAGGGGAAATGGTTTATGAAATAATAACAAAATAATGATTTAAATATAAAATAAAAAAAATTGAGAAAATGTTCAATACCCAAAATAAAAATAAAATTTAATCAGGGATATTTCACCCAGCAAATGTGTTCCGCCACGCTCACGTTATTCCCATAAAATTTTCAAAATTGTTACAACATTATTTTTCTGATTTTTAAATAAAATAGTGTGGGTCAACACTCAATCAACATTTTTTATATTAATTTTAAATTAATTTATAAATATTGATTACATATCATCAATTACACATATACTCAATAGAAAAAGTTTTTTTACAGTAACAATATTCACAAAGTTTATATAAAAGCACCTGATTTAGTACACGTTTGTATACACACGTTATAATTTTTTTGCTCACCCGGCATAATATTAAATGTGGATATTATTTGTATTCCATTTCCTTAATTATGATTATTTTCTCAATTTCGGAAGGTAGATAATAAAACAAAAATGATTTAGATTCAGATAAAAGGTAGATAGACTTAATATTGTGCTATTATGGATATAGACAAATCTGCTGAAAATGGTTAAAAAAATGGATTGCATGTATTTCTAATGATCATAGACATTTTTGTTTTTTATTGGTTTAGACGAAGTCAAATCAAAACGATCAGAAAATATGCGGAGTTAGACAAAATCAGCAGCCAATATCTACAAAACGAGTGGAGATAGACGATTTTAACCGACAGATTCGAATTTCTCGTCGTCAATTTAGAGGGTTTGCATATATGTATAACTCAATTTGACAAAAATGGCACTTTGACAAGAATAATTCTACAGCGACGATTTGCTTGCATAAAAAGCGAAAGATGCTGCATTTTGATATGCGCCAGGAGCCAAATGAGAAATTATTATTACCAAGGACGTGCCCGATTTTTGTTCGAAATAATATTTTTGTGATAAATTTAACATTAGTGCAATAATTTTCCCTTCCAAATTTGAAATAAGTTCATGTAGTCTTGTCCGTCCGAATACTGAAATAATTTTGACGTAATAAATTTCACATATGGAAATAAATAAACGACATAGTGTACGTAGAGAGTTATTTAAGTGTATACATAAAAATGATAGAGGCAGAATTTGATCCAAATATGCCATTATTTCCAGAGACGGATAACGTTATACAACGTTACCCGAATAACGTTAAAATTGCGAAGTTTTACTGTAATAATTATGACATTATTTTGTATGCAACCAAATTATCACACCCACTACGTGTTGTAAATTTGATACTTTCGTAACAATATTCATAAACAAAACCACGCAATAACAATAATTAAGCCGCATCACGTTCATTTATTTCTAAAAAATAGTACAAATAAATTTGTATAAAAATTAAATAAAATATTCAACGAACTTTTAACTAAATATGGAAGAGACCATTATTTAACTCACGTCAAAATTATAACAAAAAAAAAATATCACAGAATTCGGACACGTCCTAAATATTTATTTCTTCTCTCTTTTTTGTTTTTCGCATAATATATCAACCTGACCACCACATGAATGAGATATGTACGTATACATAGGTAACAGCTAATGTAGAAAGAAAACACTAATTTCGGTGACAGTAAATTAAATACAGTTCTCGCATGATTTAAGTACATTTTCATAGTTTTGAGATAATTGCATTTTTATATTTTTTGTTCAGCCATTTGTTGTTGGTATGAACAATTTAAAACTATTAAGTGTTTCTTAGGGCAAAAAAAGAGCTGCGTTTATTCAAATATTTGCTTATTCAATAAGATGAACGGTTTAAATGTTATGCTGCATGCTTAGTTCTGTGATTTGCATACGGAAATAATATGAAATAAGGATGCTTTCACAAAACTTAATATGAACACATGCTATGTTTTGTATGCAAATTTTATATTATTAATTCATTTTTCTCTTGGACAAAACATATCAAGTAAGTACATGTTATGTTTTGTAAAATTCCTAATATCAAGGTCATTTCGAATTTAATTCATCGCACATTTATTTTTTATTCTGCTGAAAAAGTGCTCAAGTCTTTAGCACAATCGTTGATTATCATCTCCTCCCAGAAAAGTTTTTTTCGAGCCGGCATATGTGGCAGAAGTTCTTGTTTTATTTTATTTAATATGGCTGTATTGATTCCCAAATTAAATTCCACAGGTTGAGGTATATTTGTTTTAAATTTCTCTTTCAAGAGAATACTCATCATATATGGCGACACACCATCCAATTTTTCTTGGTAAAAAAGATTGCGCGATCCTTTACAAAACTCTGCAATTCGTACTGTATCAAGTAACGGTATTATATATGTTTATTTTTCATATTTTTGCCTCGTATTTTTGAACCATTACTAAATTGTTGGAAATCTTCTGCTTGTAAATAAATCACATCATTGTTGTGGTCAGCTTTCTGTACAACGTCAATAACGTCGACTATATCTAATATTTCCGCTTATTTCTTCCATTGAGCTTCAATTCGACCAAGCACAGCGTCTGCTTTCATGACAGAATGACCAGGGTGGTGATTTTGTGGTGCTATATCACACCTTTATATCACTAGTGGAGACTTTTTTTATGTGATATAAAAAAATGGAGAAAGTCTACAAACACATCCCTGCAAAATGAATTTTAAGGGGAAAAAAATGAATTAAAGTGATAAGTTGACGTTTCCACATAACCTCAAATGACATTATATGAACATTTTATACGAAGTGCTATTTGTGTGATGATAAAGTAATACTTTAATGCAAAGATGTTTATTATTTAAATAAAATGTTAAAAATATAATAATCAGTCCTTTGTCAATCAACAATTTTATTTTGTACTTGGTTTCATGATAATTTTCATTCATTTTTTTAATATCCCAATTTAGTTGTTTTCCATCAAACTATTTGGAGGTTGATCAAAAACAACCAAATTAAAGTTTCAAAAAAATTAATGAAAATTATCATGATACGAAGTGCAAAACAAAATTGTCGATTAAAAAAAGAACAATTAATATATTTTTAATATAACATAACAAGAAAAACCTTTGGTTTGTTAGAATTTGATGTTTAAACATTGACCAATATTTGCATTTTGTGGGGTTATGTCAGATGGTTTATGTTGATTTTTGTTTAAGAATATTTTTTTGTCCTTTGTGAGCTCCCGATGAAATTTGTTATTCTAGGCAACTAGAATGTTATTTTTAACCAAGATATACAGAAAATAAAGGTACAATATTGCGCATGCTGTTGCTATACTTTTTTCGCATTTTGACGTCACGTGTCACGTGTTGTCAAAAATGCTGATATTTATATGGAGTTTCGTGATATTTTTATTAATTTTTTAAATAAATGGAAAATAAATGAATTTTTTTTTATTCTTGCCATTAATTGTTTTTCGACTTTATGTTAAAATTAAACATTTCAATTTTTATTTTAGTTATATGGCATGTTTTAATATTCGTGTCTAGAGCAGACTGTTTGAGCACATTGCATAACAAGTTTCGGAATTTATGAGTAAAATTTTTTTGTTAAATGCAGAGAACGTTTAGATTTTAATTATTTAATTCAAAAATTTGGGAGTGTTCGATTTTAAATATCCTAAATTTGAATAATTCCTATTGCAACAAAACTATCAGTTGTACTTCTGATAAGAACACATATAGAACACTAAACAGAGAATGAATGTATTGATTTATTTGTAGCGAAAACCATAACACAATAAATGAATTAATTTCCCTTTTCTAAACAATAATTTGTGAACTGAATTTTTATTTAATATATATTTTTACATTTATATTTAACGTTGAATATGAACATAATATTTGAATAGGTACGTGGATACCAATAATTTGAAGCCAAACGAAAATAGATGGCAAAAATTTGAGTACATAACGTAAAGAAATAAAAATTTTAATAATTGGTACGTACATATCTTCAACTGACCAAAAACATTTAATAATTTAATTGTTTTATGTTATATACTCATAATTTTGTCTACCCTTTTTTCCATTTATCTTAGACATTATATACTCGAATGAATTATTTCTCAAATATTTGGACCATAAAAAAAACATAAAGCATAAAAAGGGTCTCGGTTAACTATCATTATCAATTGTAAATACGGTTTGTTAAAAAAAATTACGATTGTTCTTGATTTATTTAAAAAAACTAATCAAAAAACCGCCAAACTTCATATACAAATATGTTTTTTTGACTACACGTGACATGATGCGCAAAGAAAGATAAAAATGAGACACGGGAATATTCTACCTATTTTTTCTGTATACCTAGATTTTTAACAAATAATTTACTACACAAAATTAAAATAATTGTTGATTTTTGTATTTCATTTTTCTTTTAAATTTAACAATAACCCATTAATTTTATTTCAAAAATAAATAAATGATCATTTTGTTAATAAATATCATTCATTTATATTTCGCGTCAATTTAAATTTCATTCATTTTTTGGTATTTTTATTAGAGCTTTTTTTAACTAAACTCCATATAAAACAAATGTAAACAACAAAATAATTTGTTTTCCACTTGTAAAAGTAAGACGGAAGAAGTTGTGGTCTTTTTCATTTAAATCATTATGCGACGTGACGATATTCATCCATGACAACACCATAGTTAGCTACGACAATTTATTTTTCGCATAGTATCGCCAAATGTGATATATTACCACAAAATGACAACACTGCAAAATGAATTTTAAGGGGAAAGCAATGAATCAAAGTGTTGATTTGACACGTAACCTCAATTGTTGATTTTTATATTACTATGAAATATAAAAATCAACAATTATTTTAGTTTTGTGTATTAAATTGTATGTTAAAATAACCATTCTAGTAGCCTAGAATAACAAATTTCACAAAAACAATCATCCTCCTAACAGAAATGGACAAAAAATAAGCAATTCTTAAACGAAAATCAACATAAACCATCTGACATAACCTCATAAAATGCAAATAATGGTCGGTGTTTAAATATGAAATTCTAATATACCAAAGGGTTTTCTAGTTATGTTAACTTAAAAATATAATAATTAGTCTTTTGTTAATCAACAATTTTGGTTTGCAGTTCGTATCACAGTAATTTTCATTCAATTTTTTTTAAACTTTAGTTGCTTTCGATCAAACTCAATGTAGTTTGATATAAAAAAATTAATTTAAAATTTAAAAAAAATGAATGAAAATTACTGTGATACGAACTGCAAACCAAAATTGTTGATTAACAAAAGACTAATTATTATATTTTTAAGTTAACATAACTAGAAAACCCTTTGGTATATTAGAATTTCATGGTTAAACACCGACCATTATTTGCATTTTATGAGGTTATGTCAGATGGTTTATGTTGATTTTCGTTTAAGAATTGCTTATTTTTTGTCCATTTCTATTAGGAGGATGATTGTTTTTGTGAAATTTGTTATTCTAGGCTACTAGAATGGTTCTTTTAACATACAATTTACTACACAAAACTAAAATAATTGTTGATTTTTATATTCCGTTTTCCTGTAAATTTAACAATAATCTATTAATTTTATTTCAATAATAGATAAATGATTATTTTGTTAATAAATATCATTTATTTATCATTAGCGTCAATGTAAATTTCATTCATTTTTTGAAATTTTGATTAGAGGTGTTTTAACCAAACTCCATGTAAAAAAAAATTAAACAACAAAATAAACAATTTTTTCCACTTGTAGAAGTAAGACGGAAGATATTGTGGTCATTTTCATTCAAATCATTATACGACGTGACGTTGTTCATCCAAGATGGGACCGCAGTAAGCTAGGACAAATGTCAGTTTATCACAGTTTTATCACCAAATGTGATATAGCACCACAAAATGACCACCCAGGTCAAAATACTTATTTGTTATAGACTTTGGTAACCATTCTTGATTTACAATTACAATACTTATTTATAATTTATTTATTTATAATTTACAACGCTTCGGGCACAGTCTACTTTGAGCATCATAAGTTCATTTACAATAGTGTGCAGTAATTTGAAAACATATATAATTACACAAAAAATCATCCAGAGTCTCCAAAAAATATTTGTACCGCGATTTATTTCTAAACTTGCACAGCTTCAACTACGTTATACTTAGTCACTAATGACGAATAAAATGTCCAGTTTTTATTTTGTGCAGGCCAATTATCTGCCCAAAAAATAAAATTATCTACTTCAGGTTTAGCCCGTCTTATAATTTGATAATAAGCTGAAGCGACATCAGCGGCATTACGACCCCGAATTCCTTCATGCCAAAATACACGTATATTTTTCCGTTTGTGTAAAGGAGCAAATGTTTCGTTCATCACAATTAAACAATTTACAAAAAATAACTATTTTTAGCAGTAAATATGCTACAGTTTGGTGGATGTTCATTGCCAGTGTCGCTTTGTGTAAGCCTTTCTGGCATCTATATAACTTATTTTATGTAACTTATATCGTTGACATGTAAGGCAGTCGTTTTCAATATGGACTAGGAAGGAATCAGTTTCGGTATTTTGATGATCAGGGGCCTTATTCTCGAATTCCACATCCATTTTTCCACATGTGGACATCTGTCAAAATTCATAAAAATTGCATTTTTTTGGTACTAAGGGAATATTAGCAGGTGGAAGAAATTCCCAATATAGGAAAATGTCCATGCCCCATGTGTTTTATACACGAATTAAAATTTCCAAACGTTTTGATCAATTTTGACAGATGTCCGCATGTGGAAAATGGATGTGGAATTCGAGAATAGGGCCCCAGTGTTTTGTATTGCGGTTCTGGAGCTCTAAAGAACGGTGGTGGAAGGTTAAAATTCGTGACGGACCACTGACTCGATTGCTCGCATACCTTCGTCAATATTTGCACTTGATGCTGATGCATACCTATTGCATTTTCGATGATAATTGAATAAAATTCTAATTTTTACTTTTTATTAATTTTTTTGTTGAATGTTAATTAATTCATGTAATTTCTAATATGCTACCCGTGGTTAGACCATTTTAATTGTGTTTCGATTAACACGAGAAGTATATTAGTATTTACGAACAGTAATTCAACGAAACCGACTAATAGACATAATTCTATTTATTTAATTAAATGATTTTTAATATGTTTCGAAGATTGAATAGGTCGAAACTGGATTGAATTCTCTTACAATCTTCGAAACATATTAAAAATCATTTAAAATTGTAATCAATATAATCATTACGATCAATAAAATGTTGTTAATAAGTAGAACAAAGAGGGCATTTGTCTTCAGATGGTACGGTTGTACTTATATTTTGGTTTACAAATACTTTACGATATTTGTCGTATTCCGGAAGTAACCGAACAGAAATCTTTGTGCAAAAATCTCATATTTACATCCTGTGGCAAATAACGTCTATTGGGCACATGCATCAGTTTATAATGAGATGCCATTGGATGGAACGATTCGATGTGCGCTATAATTCTTGCATCGATTTCTGTCATATTTAAATTTCTTTTCTGGTTTGTTGCTAATGCTCGCTTGTCTTCCAAATCAACTATTTTTTTCGCCTGTTTTGATTTTAAATGACTTGTTTTTTTGCAAACAATTACATTATCTAGCATTTTTTTGCAAACAATAACATTATATTCGTTTGGATCTATATACGGAAATGTATAAATCAATATACGGTTCCTCATCTGATTAATGGTTTGATTTGCTCGTCTTTTAACTTTGGTTTCGATAATGTATTTGTCCAAAAACATCCTCCGTTGAGCAAAATCATCCGATTTAAAATTGTTTAATACGACCTGCCTATTGAACAAATGCACCATCTCGTAGCATTTTAATCTGCAGGACCAAACTTTTAATAAACCTGCATGCTTTTTATATCAATTATCTTCTGTTGTCATGCTATTGGATGAATTAGAGCATTGTTCATTCAACATCCGTTTGCACTTCATACGTTGGATCATCATTAGAATCATCTATTTCAGACTCTTGTTCAGTATGAAGCAGACTCTCTAGCATTTCGATTTCATTATTCGAAATAATAGCATCGACACCACTAACATTTTCTGGGGTATTTGTTCTAAATAAAAATAAATAAAATTGATAAATATAATTTACTCACTTGAAGTACTGCTAATTACCACCTAAGAATTAATTTCTAGAAACCTACAATTGCTTTTGTTCTTCATCGGCGGGACTTCTGGAACTAGGCATATATAGATATTATTATGTCTGGTTGGAATTTTATCGTTATTGAGATTTTCACGTCTAAAATAAAATAAATCGTTTGTATTATTGTTAAAACGTCTTTATATACAATATAACGACTACAGCTTACGTTTTATTTAGGACCAATTCAACTAAACTGTTAAGTTACTCTCTTTCTTCCTTTATATACCAATAGATCCGTTGTAGATTGAAATACCATATACCGTTTGTATGACGCACTATGGTTAGTAAAAGCAAATTTTTAAATATGGTGCACTTACCATAAAATGAACAAAAAGTATTTTCTGGAACTAAAACTCATAAAAAAAAAACAGATTACAAATTTGAAAAGAGCGTTAAATTTTGAGTCAAGAGCCATTACTTTGTTTTGTTATATCACGGCAGAATTAAAACCATTAAAAATCTCTATACATACAGTACAAACGCTTATGATATAAAGAAGTAAACTATATGTACATATGTACAGATCTGTTTTTCAGATCTGTTCTTCACCTGTTTTGTGATTTATGAATTTTGCATGTACATATTAAAATTGTGTTGTTATATATACTACCTCGCAAACATAAGTATTTAATTACCCAAATAATAAAAAATAGGCGTTTTCCGTAATATTTTATTTATTCATAAAGGACTGAAATGACTTAAATAATTAATTAAACTACTATAAAGTATAATTCGTTTAGTTTATAAAAAAATCTGGAGTACATTTTGTAGTTAGGAACTTTAAATCTTAGGTAAGTGGAAATTTTAGCAGCAGAAATAAGTTTCCAGTGATACTAATTAATATCCACTGTCTCCACCGTTTCGTTGAGACATCTTGGCGATACGGTCTGGACCTGAAAGAGTATACTTCCTTCATTCCTCAGGAGTGATATTTTCCCACGATTCCTTTATGCAACTCTTCAATTCATTGATATTCCTTGGCTCTTTTGCAGCAATTCTAAATTTAAGCAAATCCCACACATTCTCTATGGGGGAAACGTCCGGACTTTCCGGAGACCATTCCAACACATTCGTATTTTGATTTCTAATATATTCCATAAATTTTTGCAGTATTAAGCGCTTTCCTTCCGGTATGATCACCTTGGACAAAAGCTTCAGGTACATTACCGCATCAAACTTCCCTTCCAACATCACAATTTTTCCTGTTCCATATGATGAGATGCATACCCATACCATTATACCTCTCTGCGCTGACTTTAAAGTGGGTAAAGCACACTCTTTGAAGTGGGTAAAGCACACACCGTGCTTCTCCAGCCTTTCTCCACATAAAAACGCGACCATGTGAATACGTCCACAAGATGCGATTCAAAAATTCTGCTGGTTGAAGGGTATTTTCGTGACAAAACGTCATCCTTTTCATTAAATTAACCTTGGTAACGAACGGTAATTTTCTTGCAATACGACTGTGCTTTAGTGATGTTCGAACCAATTATAACCAGATACTTTTAACCTGATACTCAAAACGTTCGAAATATCAATTGAGTACTTTTCAAAGTATCAGCACAGAAAATTACTAACAGAAGGCCAGAGTATACGGAGGATCGATGCATACTAACTAAAATTCAATAAATTTGAAGGGGAAATAAATGTATATCAAACGGTTCCACTATACATTATTTGAGTAAATATATTATCTCTTTTCGTCCTTCAGTAGTTTAAAAATGATCGCACAACAATAAATGTTTATTTTGAATGTGTGCATCATTTGCTATAGAATGGAATCGATTTTATTTATAACACAGTGGGAGTGGCTTAGTAATAATATCATTAACATATCGCTGAACAAACTCGCAGAATGACTAAAATCTAAAAACAACATTTTTCAGCATATAAAATTTAACATTTGACGAACTGTAGGTATTGCATTTGAAATTGCATCAATTTTTATTTTAGACATTAAATAATATTTATGTTTAAAATGATATGCAATTGAAGAATATGATAAAAATGGATTTACCCATTCTACGTAAGTGGGTGACGATATGTACTACGATATGCGCTGATTCACAGACACACACACACTATTAAATCTTTGTCACTTTTTTTTTTTATACAAATTACAATTTAAAATCGAAACAAAAACAAAAAAAAAGTATTTTGTAGTGCACTACTGTAGTGCGATTTTGTTGTGTACATGGGAATTTACTCACAGGGAGTTTTGTATACGTACACCATGTAAAGTATAAAATTTTGTTACTGTGTGTTGTCATTAATTTTATTTGTGTTCGTGTGTTTTTGTACCAGTAAGCATCAAAAATTATTCAATCGGGTGAAATCGGTTCAAATTTTTTGGTGCTTATCTTCCTATGGGAATATTTTTTCCCATGCTTTTTAGATTGGGAATATGGGAATATTGACATTTTGAATTGTATGTTTTAGGTTTACAATATTTTTTGTCAATTTTAATAAAATTTTTTTTTAGATTAAGAACAAATTTAAACTAAACTAAATTAATATATATATATATATATATATATATATATATATATATATATATATATATATATATATATATATATATATATATATATATATACGTATATATATATTAATTTAGTTTAGTTATATATATATATATATATGTATATATATATATATATATATATATATATATATATATATATATATATATATATATATATATATATATATATATCTGTGGTGAAAAGGTAAAGTATCTTAACTCGAGATAAGACATTTTTGAGATTTTAACAAAATCATATTCTATTAAAAATTAGCTATTTTTACAGCTAATCGGTTTGCCTGTAGCTATTACAAAGTTCGAGTTATTACTATGTCCAAATAACTTATTTGAAAAAAAACTATAAAATCAAAAGGAAAAACATCTTATTTAAAAATGAAAATAAAGTTATCAAAAAATTCGGAAGCAAAACATGTTAGTTACATATAGGTCAACAAAAAAATTTTAGTAAAACACGTTGTTTCTACATAATTTTCAGTGTTTCAAAAAAAAAATATATTTAAAACAACTTATCTACAAACAAGGGATTTTTCCCTTTTATTTTTGTTGAAATTATATGCTTATTCTATATCTTATGTCCTATTAAGATTTATTGGAATATGCATAAAAATTTGGTAAAAAAGCTTAAGTGAAAAAAGATAAGTTATTTTAACAAAATTGTAAACGTAAAATAACCTGTTTGCATTTTTCTTAATTTTCTTAGTTACTCTAATAAAATTTAAAGTAACTAATACTTTAAAAAAAAATGCTTTGCATCATCTTACGAAAACCCTGGAAAAACTAGCTTATATAGTCATATATTTTTTCACAGATTTATTTTAACCGTTTTTTTGCTCTCCTGAAAATTGTATAAAATCGAGATAAGATACTTTACCTTTTCACCACAGATATATATATATATATATATATATATATATATATATATATATATATATATATATATATATATATATATCGTCAATCTCATGTCGATTTCGATTCGCCTTTTACCAAATCTTTGAAAGATCACTCTCTATTGCTGTGTGAATCGAACAGTTGCTCCGTATTATATATGTATGTGTTTTCGACGTTTATATAAACATATCCTATGATTTTTATACTCGATAAAAAACACAACACATTGTGTTATATGCATAACAACATAACAACAACAGGTTAATTCTTTAATATAAAATATTTATATGTAAATAAACCAGAAACACAAAAAAAACATAAAACACAAATGACGCTTTCAAAATGACAGTTCTATTTGTGTTTTGTTAGTAAATCTGCCAAAAAATCGAGATTCGTAAAACAACAACAATTTTGCTCGACCGAACGACTTTTCTTGACAAATCGAACAGTTTGACAGCAGAAAGAGCAGGCTTGCTCTTTTTTGGTGAATCGAAAACCACATCAGATAAAAAATAAACAAAAACAACATTCACTAAAACATCAACATTTGAAAATACTATTGCGTTCCGGTTATTTACTCCAATGCCGTCTAGAATATACAAGCCATACTGCTAAAACCAAAAATTATTTTTTTGTATTTCATCGACATAACCTAGATGGCAATTAACATTCGAAAAATGAAAGAGTTGAGAGAAACAGAGAATAAAACATTTCAAAAATAAAAAAATTATTTAGTATTATCTCATGCGTACGAAAGGAAGGTTGTACAAATTTTTATCTCTGCTAATTGTCTGCATAATTTAGAACTAATAAAACTATTAATGAAATAATGATATAAATATAAATAAATATTAACTAAAAATGTAATATGAGTTGGAAAAATTTATATGAACTTTTTTTTATTAATAATTTTAAATTATGAAAAAAACACACGACGTACAACCTCCCTTTCCTGCGCTTGGATTAATACTAATTTATTTTTTATATTTTCACATGTTTTAATCTCTTCGTTTTCAAGTTTTGTTCTCTTTCATTTTTCTAGCATTAATGCCATCTGCAGAAGATGGATGGAACTGTCGACATAAATTGAGTGACGTAGACAGCAGTATGGCTTGTATATTCTAGACGGCATTGTTTACTCCCATACTCTCATGTACACAACAAAATCGCAGTACAGGTGTTTGTTTTTGGTTTTTGTTTTGTCTGCTTTTCGATACAAACATACGAGACTTGCAATTCATAATAGTTTGTGCATTATATCGTCTCAATTTCTGTTGTAATGTACTTTTTAATAAATATTTTTGGTTTGTACACATTTTTAAAATAGTTAAAAAAAAAAAAAACAATAAACAGAGGATGTCACCGCCCATTTTAGTCGACCGAGCATTTTAGTTGATTTATGTTGACGATCACCTAATTTTTCAATGTGTTTGAAAGAGATGAAATTCATATGCATATTATTTTTCAAACTTATTTTGTTTTGGTGTATTGCATCGTTTATATAATCTATTGTACATAATATATTTGTATGATACACGATAGGTATGAATGTTTTTAGGTTTGTACTAAAATTGTTTGATCGATATTAATCAGGTGTTAGGTAATTAACGGAATATTATACCTTGAGGTTATTGAAATGAAATGAATTTTAAAAAAGTTGAAAATCGTATGTGTTAGAAAAGATCAATGGGTTGTTTCTCGCTCAGATATATTATAATATTGAGGACACAAAATAAAAAAAAACAAAACTAAACTAATGTCTGTATAAAAATTATTGTTAAAAA
The DNA here is from genome assembly GCA_958295665.1 of Tipula vernalis. Taxonomy (NCBI): domain Eukaryota; kingdom Metazoa; phylum Arthropoda; class Insecta; order Diptera; family Tipulidae; genus Tipula; species Tipula vernalis. The sequence goes on along the minus strand of OY282559.1, from coordinate 226,962,600 downwards.
TTATGAAAACATCAAGAAAATGAAAAGAGCAGTTGCGTGGTTGCATTTTTCCATAAAAAAAGATAATATGTCGAATGCGATGTTGTATTTTTTTGTAAAATATGAATGAGGAGATAAAAATTTTTTTTGACTATAATCGGAATCGAATTGTGATTTATAATTAGTGTTCAACATTAATTTTTTAGAGTTGAATTTGTACTGATTTTGGACCAATTAATAAATATTTTAATAATTAGCCGCGATCTCACGTTGTAGTACGATAACAAAGAGAATAACGACTAAAGAAAATAACAAACAAACAAGTGTAATTTTGTTTTATTTCAATTATTTAAAATTTTTAATTTTTTTGACGCTGCAGAGTGTTGGGTTTGGCCCTTTTGAGGCCGCTTTTTAGTTTTATCGAACTCCTTATTTAATACGGACCATTTACAGTTTTTCCTTATGAGGACTAAAACAAAAAATGAAACTAACTTTTTCATATGGCTTAAACATTCCCCATTCTCTTCGGCCAAAATTAGCGGATGTGTTGAGTTAATTTTAGACATGCATTTTTCAGTTATTTTATTACAAATACCTGAAAAATGGCATTCTGCTTTATAATTGGTTTCAAATATTTCCATTATAGTATGAGCAATATTTTCATAAATTGAAGTTGGCGCCTTTAAAGCGCCATAATTGCTCACATCCTTTTTATAATTTTTTTCGTGTAAAAATGCTTCTGTCGATGTTATTAAGGTTTCTTCATAATTTTTTAATAGTAATGCTGTACATTTTGGACAGTTAATCGTTTTGTAGGCACAATAGCCCGCAAAATATAAAATTGCATTTCCTTTTAGTTCAGGAAAACTACTAGTATTCAGAATGTTTTCTAGATTTTCATCATCGTTTTTTTCATCCATTCGAGGAATTCTAAGGCTAGCTTTATAGTCTTCCCGCAAAATATTCCAATTCACTTTTAAGTTTTCACATTCATCAGGAATGCAGTTTGACGCTGGAGAATTAAATATGATCTTCATACTGGTTATATTGGCAAAGTGGATACCAATATCATGACTACTTGGGGTATAATTATAGCCACCTTTACCACGAAGGATTGAAAAAAAATTTTCTAATCCGTCTTGATTCGTTTTGCCGGTGAGAATGTATTCTATTCCAAATTTTTCTTCTAAATAATCGATCAACATAAGCTGGGCATTAATGGTCAATTCCAACCCTTTTAAAAATTTAAAATAGTTTTCATTGGGTGAAAGTACTTTTAAATTTTTTATGTAATCGATCGATTCTACCAAATACATATATATTTTATTTTCTTTACGGAGAGGCTGTTCGTATGGAGATTTGGATGAGAAATGTTTCGAATTCAGGCAATCGAAAATATTATTGAATCGCTCTACTAAATTGGTCGTTGGAATTGCGTTTTCGAGATTAGCTCCAAACGTTGCCGGCGAAACCTATATAACAGAAAACATAAAAAAATAAAAATAAACTTTTAATTTAGCCATTTAGTATAATATAAGGCACGAAAATATTTATCCTGAATTGAATTTACCTTTAGAGTAGTTCTAATTGCACAAGCCACTGTTTTGCTTAAAAGTTGCACTGCCAACTTTACATTCATTTTTTGGAATGTGTTGGGGTTCAAATGGGTATATGTCAACTTCGGCATCAACTTAATTTTTTGATGTTTCTCGTTTTCGAAGATTTTACGAACAACATTGCTATCACTTATTCCCTGATCGGAGTGCTTAATCTGGTATTAAGCAGCGCATTCCGAGATGATTTTAAAAGATGGGGTGCATCAAATTGTGTAAATATTTTCTTGTTGTTGACAAAAAAGAATGGTTGGTCTGGCACAATACCAAGACATTTATAAGCTGTGAGATTGGTTGTTGCTTGATCGCATGTAAGCATAATAACATTTAAATTAAGCTTTTCTTCGCAAATATTGATATAATTTCGGATTAATTTGGATAGTTCCTCTTCTTTCAATGACTCCTTAAGGAGAACATAGCCTAGTACTTGCTTCCAATGACCAATCAAAGACTTTACCAAAACAAAAAGAGCCGAAGTTGCACATTCCTTTTTTCTTTTAATTCCATCGTCGCAAAAACCATCAATCTTCCCCGTCAATATATTTAAAGTTAAATCTTTTTTTATTTTGATTTCATCAAAACTTAAAACGCATAGTCTTGATTTTTCCGGCATCGTTTCAAAAATATTTTTAAGGTTAAAAATTAAAATGTCATTTACACCCGGAGGTATAAATTGAATCGGAGACCAATTGTGTATGGATGACACTGAAGGCAACTTCAAAGAAAGCGTATTTTTCAAATATTTGTAGGTAGCTGCTGACTTGTAATAGAGGCACTGTGCAAACACTTTATCATTGTTATTGGAGAAAAAGTCCTGTTTCATAAGAAGTTTGCAGACATTTTTAGTGACAGTATTTACATTCGATAATTCGTCAATAGTTTTTTCAATGCTCGAATGTTTTTTTAAAAAATATTTTTTTTTTAAAGATACAAAATTTCGTTGAATTTTACGGTATTTATGCTTCTTAATTTCTAAATCTATTTTAGCTTTTAAAAATTTGTTTTGGTGCATTTTTGCATTTCTGATGTTTTTTTTGCAATTCATGCAGTTAAAATCCGTGTTGCATTTTGATTCGCAATGATGACATGAAATTTGATTAATTGCTTCTAAAAATTCAGTTTCTTGATTAATTAAATCAAAATCAGTTTGCGTGCTAATTGATAACAACTTTTTCGACGCTTCAGAGTATTCATTTGCTCTGGAAGCATTAATAATGTAGTTATTAGAATAGTCAATTACTTCTGTTGCATGTGATAATATATTTAAATCAGGAATTGCATTCGATGTTAGTTTATGTGCACCTATATACTTTTTATCAAAATGCTGTTGACATACAAAATTATTTTTCGTTTTAATGTCCTCGTTTGTAAGACCTATAGATTTAATCCAAATTGAGACTCGATGTGGATCGGTCGGAAATTTAAAAAACTTAAAATTACATTTATGTGCTTTGGCACTACAAGTTGGCACAATACATTTAACACGTTGTTTTGAAGTATTTTGACGTTCTATATTTATTATACAACAAATTGTTTATTCAAGTTTTTCAGTATACAGTCGATTCCGCTTAATCGGGACACCGGTTAATCGGGACAGCCGCTTAATTGGGACAAATCCCAAAGAACGGAAACAAAACCAAGGAAATAACACATATTTACTTCGCTTTTTCGGGACAATATTTCGTTTAATCGGGACAGTATTCATATAGAAAATACATAATGTAAAAAATTGACTAAAAGAACAAAAAACTAATCAAAAATAAAAAAAATAGTTATTTTGCTTTCTAAAGCTACATCAACAAAAATATCATAGCATACAGCAGAAAAAAAGAAGAGAAGAAGGAAATTGTATGGACACAGAACAGACGTATTTTTAATGACAGACGTAAAGTTCTTTAATTTTTTTATTTTAATTTTGAAATAAATTTAGAATTTAAACGTAAATTCAGTTACTAACGTGAGTCTAAATTATAAAGTGATAATTGATATAACCCTTACCAAGATGCCAAGACGGTGGTTTGGCGTCTATTGGAGGGGGGGATCAAAGTTGAGTAGATTAATCTACCAGCTCCGTAACCTTCCAGTAGGGTGCGCATCACGTGGGCTGTTCTGGTCTTGTCATTAGGCAGCTACGTGATGGGTACAATTGTGTAAGGGGTAACCTTTTCACAATTCGCAAGTGTACGTACTGCCTCCTCGTGGCAACCACTGGTAACTAAGGCCACTTGGCACATTTTAGGCCATTTGGCACAGGCTAAAGTACGGCGCTAAAGGAGAAAACCTTGACAAAAAACCCTAATCTAAGGTGGAACAGCATATGCCGAAAGATGAATGGCTGATAGGTTAATCAGCCCAAAATATGCGGACTCTGGATACCAGGCACCCTCCAGTTTTATTTAGCCTTCCTGTAGTATAGCTGGGTGACCTACAGGTGATTTGCAATTCCCAGCAACTCGTAAGAGTAAAATCAAACGGAATACGGGGCAGGAGTAGGAATATACGGGAGTGGGACAACCCTCTCGAGGTCCTTGAGCTCCAATGCTACCGTCTTTCTAGCGGAACTACATGCTGTAGTAAACATCTAGGAGGGAGAGCAATAAGCCCAGATAGTATGTATCACGTACCGGGAGGCAATATTGTCAGGTTCATTAAGAACCTGAATATTGACTGGACGGATAATTAAGCAGGGGCCAGCACAATAGATCTTTTAGGTCGCAGTGCGAAGTGGCTGATCGCCCGCATGGCCCCCCCAATAATAATAATAATAATAAGATGCCAACACAGGATTTAACACTAAAAAATAAAATTGCTATCCTTGATAAAATTAATAGTCAGCCAAGTAACACTAGCTTTCGTCAGCTTGCTGAGATAATAAATGTGCCGAAAACAACAATATCGCGCCTTTTAAAAACCGAAACGCTGCGCGACGAATGGATGTTACATAAAGAAAGACCAGGAACGTCCAAAAACACTAATCCTGTAATTTTTGGGAACTTCGGATAATCGGGCCAGCCGCTTAATCGGGACAAATTGTACTAGTCCCGATGTGTCCCGATTAAGCGGAATCGACTGTATATGAGTTCCAACTTACCGGTAATGCTGTCCATTTTGTAGAATTTTATTATATAATATGTATTTAAATTTTATATGTGAATTTGTGAAATAAATAATATCCTTAATATTTTTCCACTTTTAAAACAATTAATTTCTTTGCACCTAATTTTGTTCGTAAGGCTATGAAATTGTATGCTTAATTAATCCAATTTAAAATTTCCTTATAAGCTGTGTATTTATATAGAATATGCATACATACATATACATGCATACATTGATATTATCAGAGACAGTTTGTAAACAAAGTACAACAACAACTAAAATGCTCGGTCGACTAAAATGGGCGGTGACATCCTCTGTTTATTGTTTTTTTTTTTAAACTATTTTAAAAATGTGTACAAACCAAAAATATTTATTAAAAAGTACATTACAACAGAAATTGAGACGATATAATGCACAAACTATTATGAATTGCAAGTCTCGTATGTTTGTATCGAAAAGCAGACAAAACAAAAACCAAAAACAAACACCTGAACAAAATACTTTTTTTTTGTTTTTGTTTCGATTTTAAATTGTAATTTGTATAAAAAAAAAAGTGACAAAGATTTAATAGTGTGTGTGTCTGTGAATCAGCGCATATCGTAGTACATATCGTCACCCACTTACGTAGAATGGGTAAATCCATTTTTATCATATTCTTCAATTGCATATCATTTTAAACATAAATATTATTTAATGTCTAAAATAAAAATTGATGCAATTTCAAATGCAATACCTACAGTTCGTCAAATGTTAAATTTTATATGCTGAAAAATGTTGTTTTTAGATTTTAGTCATTCTGCGAGTTTGTTCAGCGATATGTTAATGATATTATTACTAAGCCACTGTGCTCCCACTGTGTTATAAATAAAATCGATTCCATTCTATAGCAAATGATGCACACATTCAAAATAAACATTTATTGTTGTGCGATCATTTTTAAACTACTGAAGGACGAAAAGAGATAATATATTTACTCAAATAATGTATAGTGGAACCGTTTGATATACATTTATTTCCCCTTCAAATTTATTGAATTTTAGTTAGTATGCATCGATCCTCCGTATACTCTGGCCTTCTGTTAGTAATTTTCTGTGGTATCAGGTTAAATTGTATTGTTGAGTGTTGACTCGTTTTTTCTTTCATTCCTCTACTTATATGCATATTAGTTGGCGAGAATGAGTTGATCATATACCCACAAAGCATGGTTTTTGTATGTAATTTTTTTATTTTAGAAGAGGACACATGTACATATGTTTTGTATATGTGTCCATTTCTTTCAGAACAAAATAAAATTAGAACATATTTATATTGTATACTAGACTCATTCTGACAAACTAAGTTGAGTAATGTACCAAAAGTATCAAAAACATAGAAATGTAGCTAGCAAGGACATAAACCAAAACAAACATTCCAAATTCCAAATACAAAACTCCACTGTCATGATATGAATATAAAAACTATATCCGATATTTTAACCATTTGGTTCATTTGAGTAAAAAGTATTTAAAACCGAGTTGATACTTTTGAATCGATTGTTATTTGAGTATTTCGAATTGAATTGATACTTTTTTGGTGGAATTAAATATTGGTATTTTTAAATACATACGTTACATTTTCTGATAGAGTTGATGTGTATTTTTGAATTGATATGCAATTATTAGATGTGATTTTTCTCATGTAATATTTTTAATGCGTTACAGCTGATTTATTAAAATTATACTTTTTTTTTTGTTAAATCATTTTTTTAACAAATTATGTAATAATTTTTGTTATTAAATTTTGTGATTTGCTAGTTGCTAAACCGTGAATTTTTTCTCCTTCCGTGCGAATTTTTTGAAATTTATAATTTTAATTTTTGTAACTTTTCGTTTTTTTAAATTTTTTAACTGTGTGTAAATAAATCATCATATTTGGATGTTAAGTTTTTAAGTGTATGTAGCTTTAATTTTTAATATTAGGTTAGTTTTTTTGGTACTGATTACTGAAGAATTTACAATTTTTGTGAAAATGGGTTCAAGAAAACGAAGTGAAGTTTGGCTTCATTTCACCACTATAAACGAGACCCAAGCAAAGTGCGATATCTGCAAAAATGCGTTTTCATGGAAAGGTGGCGCTACGACTAACTTAAGATGCCACCTCGATTCAAAACACCCTACAGTACTACAAAAACTGCCAAAAACTACAAACGTTTCTGAAAATGTTCACGGCAATTCACCTTCGGTACAATTCTCCCTACCCATCTCTTCAACGAGCACTTCAATTTCAAGTCATGCGGCATACACTACTATAGCTCCAGTCGCCGAAAGCTCTGAAATCATGCCGGTATAGTCACGCTCTGGATCTGCTCAAAAAGAATCCAGCATTATGGTACAAGAAACGCTAACACGTTTCATAACACGGCCTGCATCTATTACTCGGCAGAAGAGGTTGAATAACGAATTAATTAAATTCATTATAAAGGATTTTCAACCTTTTTCTGTTGAGGATCAAGGTTTCCAGAATTTCACAAAAGCGTTAGATCCAACCTATCCTACTGCTTCAAGATCAATGTTAACAAAATCATTGTTGCCTCAACACTTTGACGCATGTCAAACTAACGTTGCCCAGTTCATCAAGCTGGCTGCTAGTGTAGCCATAACTACTGACACCTGGACGTCCTTAAGTACCGAAAATTACATGGCAATAACAGGCCATATCATAACGAACGACTGGACGATGAGAAGTGTACTGTTGGATTGTGCCGATGCGTCATCTTCCAGATGTACCGGAGAGTTTCTCAAAGATAGCCTAATCGACTGTTTCAGGAAATATGGCATTGAGAAAAAATCAGTTCCATTGTGACTGACAACGCTAGCAATATTTGGGCAGCGGTAAATTTGGCAAAATACCCACATGTACGATGCTTTGCTCACTCGTTGAACCTTATCGTACAAGGAGGAGTTAAGGCAATTCCAGATTTACAAAAAAAGTTAAATCTATTGTGGAACATTTCCATCGAATCACCACAGCAACCGACAAGCTGAAACAGTTGCAGATTCAAATGAGTGGATCGACTACTCCGTTAAAATTAATTCTCATTAATCATCTCAAGAACTCAACATTTCACATGTTCGAAAGGTGAGACCTGGAAGGCTATTCCTGAATAAGATACGAATCCGTAAGTGAAGGATTCTCATTTGAATTGAATCAAATTCGTTCGTTTGTTATTTAAATGAAATGCGAATTTTACACATTCGATTTCGTATTATATTCAGGACTAACCCCGCCCTAAACTATATGTACAAAGTATCTAAATTGCAGTTTATTTTACAGATTTTGTCTATTGCAAGAGCCAATTCAAGCTGCGCTAGCTTTGCTCCATACTAAAGACTTAGAAATGCTGCCCCAATCAGAAATAGCAGCTTTAAAGAAATATGCGCTATACTGAAACCGTTTGATGGTTTAACAACCGAGTTAAGTGCCGAAAACAACGTCAGTGTTTCTAAAGTATTGGTAATAGTGGAGGGTGTTAAGCACTACCTAACTGCTTTTATACCCTGCCCTTCTGCTTTGAGTAAACAACTACCTAACTACTTTGAGAGGCTCAATAGTTTGCCTTTCTGCTGTCTCTTTGTTAGATGTTGTGCAAAACAAAATAACTGAGCGTTCTCAAAATTACGAGAGAAATTATATCCTTCAACTGGCTACCTACCTCGATCCTAGATATAAAAATAAAATATTTTCTGAATCTACGTCAAGAACATTTAAGGAACGAGTAATTAAATTAGTAACGGACATGCTACAAAAAGAAAGAGGAACAGTGGACATCGTGGAGGAAGAATCAGTTCAAGAAGAAACCTCCAATTCAATTTGGAGTTTCTTTGATTCACGGCATTCGACGAAAGAAGTAACTATGGCAATCATTGAACTGCGGCAATATAATGAAGAAGCGCTGATTCCTAGAAAAGATGATCCATTAAAATTGTGGCAAAGCAGAAGCATGATCTATTATCATTTGGCTTCAATTGCTAAGAAAGTTCTAGCAATACCAGCAACTTCGGTGTCTTCCGAGAGAATCTTTTCGAAAACCGGTTATATATTAACCGAACGTCGAAATAGAATCAAGCCAAAAAATTTAAAAAAAATCGTCTTTTTAAATGCAAATTTTAAATTTTGGAATTCATAATTTATGTATTCCTCATTTTTTTTAATTTCATATTTTATTCAAACTAAAATCATACACATGAAATGAATCATTAAGTAAACTTGATAGTGCAATGTAATATTTAAATGAAATGAATTAAATTTTATAAATAAACATTTTTATGTTATAAATTAATCGGATGATTGTTTAATTTTTCGCGATATCTTGACATTGGCCAACGAGACTCCTGCGATTATTCTCAACTTCCGTCAATATTATGTTTGGTCGATATTCTTACTGCCGTGCATCTGCTACGCCGTGACGCACAACCATTTTTGTTATTTACAATTATTGTGTTGTTACCTGTTGACTTTGCCTCTAGTCAGTTAGTCACATAAATTTTAAATTTCAAACTGCTATTCTGTAAAGAAAAGTATTGCTGTATTTTTTTCTACAATTCGACATACATATGTAATTGCAATATTTACCAATCAATAATTCGACTTGACGTTGCTAATAAAATAAAACAATATGCTCTTAATTAGCTAGTTGATAATACCCTGACTAATTTTGTGGCTTTTCCCAGTTATTAAAATTATTAGTTCTTAATCTTTTATAAAATTTTAATGGAAATACTTCGCTGTGCCATCTTTAGTTGTTTTAAAAGAGCCACATATGCATATGTATATGTATGCACATTACATTAAAAAATGAACCAACTGTCACCAAAAAAAAAGTTAAATATGTACATAATTGATTGATTAACGTTCGATTTATTTTGAATTTAATTTACGTTATGTAAACACTAACAGAACAAAAATATTGTGTGACACATTCAGTCATATTTAGTTTTTACACTTTAAACGAAACATCCGATAAAAAGATATTTCAATTAAAAATACCATTGTTTATAAAATAAATAAAAAATAAGTATTATCCAATTTAAATTATGATATTTATTAATTTTAATGAGCTCAAGCTGACGAAAATTATTATTTTAATTTTTATGTTTCGTATCCGCTCATTTTTTGTGTTTCTTATTACTGTCAAATAAGATTTTCGAGAGTGATAGAAGTATATTCGCATATTGTGTTTGTGATTTTAAAAAAAGGTTGTAGTTGTAGGTATGTACATATTATGTAATGTTGTCTCAATTATAACCTTTTATTTGGTTTTACGTATTTTCTGCCGTTGATGGGGTATTATGACCTTTATTTAGAAGTTTTGCTTTGATTTTTGGTGCTGAAAGGCGTGGATTATGCTCCGATATAATTTTAATCATTTTATCGGATCGTGTATTGGTTATTCTTGGACGTCCTGGTCGAAGTTTGGCGATCACACCTTTATCGTTAAACGCATTAATTACCTTTTTAATGGCTGTGTGAGTTTTGCCAAAAATGTCAGCAATTTTTCTATTTGAGTAAACTTCTTTATGCATATTAATTATAGCTCTACGTTCCTCGTTAGTGAGTTGCTTAAATGAACCCATTATGCGAGGCATTTCTACTGCAAAAACTTGAAATATTTAAAAAAATTACAATTAAAACCTAGTTATTTTTGAAAATTAGAAAAAAATAATTTTAGTAAACTTACCATAAAACTAAAATCAATAATCTTATACTCAATTAAAAATTTATTTTCTAAGAAAAAGTCACAAAGATCACATCAACTTGATAACTAACCTGTGGAAACTAATTTTTGCTGTATCGATATTATTGACCGCTCGCGTGCAACTAAACGTAATGTTACAAAATACTTAAAACAATTGGGATAATTTTTGTTTAAAGACGTTCATGCCTGCACAGACAAAGAATTCTTTATAAAGCAATTTATCAATATTTGCTCATTTCGAAGTTTAATAGTTATTTGTGGTACTAGTGAGCAAAACGAGATATTATCCATGAAGGATAAGTTTGTCCCACGAGGCGGTAGCCGAGTGGGACATTATCCCGAGTGGATAATGTCTCTTTGCTCACGAGTGGCATACAACGTTTTATCCACTTTTGTTGAAATAAATTTCGTAAATTAATAAGAAATAGTTCCATTTTGTGTTTTCACAGTAGAGCATTGAATTTTGAAATACATTTTATCATAGTGACCGTTCTGTAAATTGTCATGGTGTACTTTATTTAATTAATTTTTGGAATATAGTTTTTCATTCAATTTGACTACGAATAATTTTCCAATGACTACTCAACATTTTGTTATACCAAATATAACTCACGTTGCCCCTAGCAGCGTGGGTTATACAATAACAATGGATTATTTTACATTTTCTTTATTTGAAATCAGCATAGTTATCGGGCTATTATATATCAAATGTGGATAAATGCATTTCATTTCCAAATGATGCGTGAAAACTTATTTATGCAAGGTAGTATATATTAGCAAACCGTTTCAGCGAAACACGTCCATATAAAGTAGCAACAATGAATTTTTAGTGGGTTTACTATACAATATTCATTTTATGATATTTTTTGTCCTCGCGTCGCAAGACTATTTTAATTATAAACACACTAATATCTGAGCATTATATGAGTATCTCTTTCGTTCAACGTTTAATTTTGGAATTTTGTTTCATGTTTCATAATACATACGTGGAGTTCACTTAACACGAAAACGGATGACACGAAATATCGGATAACAAGAACTTTTTTTTGGTCCCCAGTTTTTTCATATTATTTTAGTATGACATCGTTCGCTTAAGACGAAGCTATTAGCACAAATTTTCGTTTAACGCGAACAAATTTTTCAGTCCCGTTATATAAAATTAGTACAGAAATATTCGCTTAACACGAAATTTATTATTGAACACCTGGGTTTTCGTAAAACAAAAAATACATAAATACATATGTATGAATATTTTTTTTTGTGATTAGTCAAAACTAACACAACTATGGTATACGTATAGACTGTATATAGATATTTGTTTTGGGTTTAGATTCGTTTTTTTGTATCCATTGCATTTGTTGTTTTTGTAAAACACGATTTTGAAAACCTAAAATGAATCTCCTTTCTGTCTTTACTTCTGTATGTTTACATATCGTTCAGTTTTATGGAATTCCCCGAAATTAAATTTATTCAAATAAAATTTTGTTTTATTAGGTTAGAGAGATAGTGTTTTAGTTTGTATTGTTTGGTAGTAGAGAGTACATACATAATTGTCGTTAAACGAAAAATTGCTTCTTTTTGAAATCTTAAAATTGAATTTATTGGAGTCGTTTGAGGGGTGTTACTTTAGTTTTAATGAGTGAGATATAAAATTGTTCTTATTGTCTAAAATTCCAAAAAAAATATTCTTGCTTCTTCAGTGATTAATAAACAAAAGCATGGCTAGCGGAGGTAAAAAATAAAACGCTTTAACGGTTAAAAAAAAATGAAATTCTGAAAAATGTGGATTGAGGCGGTCGATCAAAAACAGAAATTTGTAAATAATTTGGGATACCAAACTCTACTTTGTCAACCATTATAAAAAATCGTCTAAAAATTCAATCTACATATGAAACGGGTGATTTCGAAGGAAGCCGGAAACGTTTGCGTTTACCAAAATACGAAGATTTAGATTCGGGATTGCTGCTTTGGTTTAAGCAAGACCGATCTCAAAATGCTCCCATCTCTGGACCTTTACTAATGGAAAAGGCTGATAAAATAGCCATCGAAATGGGAATTACCTTACCTAATCCTGGATGGCTAGAATGTTTCAAAACAAGACACGGAATTGTCTTTATGTGTATTAGTGGAGAGGCGAGATAAGTATCAGCGGATATGACATCCGATTGGATATCATCAACTTTATCTACAATTCTGAAGGATTACGACTAAAAAGACATTTTTAATGCGGATGAATTCGATTTATTTTTTCGTTGCATGCCGGACAAAACTTTAACGTTTAAAGGAGAAACTTGTTCTGGTGGTAAAAAATCTAAGGAACGTCTGACAGTGCTTGTTGGATGTAATTCCGATGGAACAGAAAAACTTACTCTTTGTGTCACCGGAAAGTCTCAAAATCCGAGATGTTTTAAAAACGTAAAAATCTACCACTTCAATACACGGCAAATAAAAAAACCTGGATGATAGCCGACTTATTTTCAGGTTGGCTGAAATCATTAGATAAAACATTTTTAAAGGAAAAGAGAAAGGTAGTTTTAATTGTAGATAATTGTCCAGCACATCCGAAGATCCAGCTAGAAAGCATCAAATTAATTTTTCTGCCTCCAAATACTACCAGTGTATTACAGCCTTGTGATCAAGAATCAATCATTAAGAATTTAAAAGTATTTTACAAAGAAAAGCTTCTACAAAAATATTTAGCAAGTGTTGAGCTTAAGGAAGATATGAAACAGGTATCAGTCTTAGATGCTTTGTACATGTTACGCTTCGCATGGAAACTTGTTACGCCTGTAACTATAGCAAATTGCTTTCGCCATTCTGGGTTTACAATTCAAACATCTTCCGACGACGATCAGCCAGAGATAATTTGTGATACTAATGTAAACGATGACGTGCATAATATTTTTGATCGTATTTCTGTGCTTACAAATTTACCTCAAAATATCATGGTCGAAGATTACCTGAGTTTGGATAATAATATTGATACCAACTCATTTTTAAGTGATCGAGAAATTTGTGACTTTATAAAATCTACAACTGTACAAGAAAATGAGGACAGCGGTAAAGTGGATGAAGATGATGGCATCAGTTCCGGTACCATCAGTTGAAACCGTCCGTAAGTGCATAGTGGATTTTCGTTGAATTGCCGAAGCCCAATCAGATCGAGTAAAAGTGTACAACATTCTTGGTGACTTGGACAATTTTTTGGAGGAAAACATTATTAATAAAATGGTACAAAGGAAAATTACCGATTTTTTTGAAACAGCAGCGAATTGAATTAAACTCCGTATTTTTTTTTGATAATTTATTTTTGAAAGTGGGTATGTGCAATTTTTTAACATTACCTATATGAATTTTATTTTTCATTACCTACATAATGTATGAATGTTTTTATTTAAATGAAATAATGTGATTTTTGGATAGAAACTTGAATTTAAAAGTATGAAAATAAATACATACATATTTGATCATAATTACTTCTTTTTATTAACTTTAATGAATTTATGTAAGTATGTATTTAGCTTTAATTTTTTTCGATTGATATTATCGGTTAAGACGAAATTCTGATAACACGAAATATTTTGTTGGTAACTTCGATTTCGTGTTATCCGATTTCTACTGTATTTGGTATACATACGAGTACTTCATTATAATCTGAGAAATTGAATTGAATAAACGTGTTTTAATTTGAAATTTTAAACTGACTTTTAAAAAACTGAATTTATTTGTGGTAATTCGAAATTTATATTGTGTTGTGTTTCATTTATATTGTGTTGTGGTTCAGATTTCATTGATTTGGAATATGTGATAGAAATAAAGGCTAATTGTTTTTAATTCCTAATAACATCTTGTTTTTCTGTTTTTTACTATACTTCGTATTAATTATGCCTCGTCCACAAACAAGCTGGTGTCGTAAATATTTTAAAATAGCTGCCAATATAAATAATTGCCAGTTATGCGGCAAAGAAATTAAAGGTGATCACGCTGGAAATTTACTGAAACATTTACAAGCGTTTCATAAAGACCTATGTATATCAAGAAAATATTTCGAGTCACACTCACAACACCAAAACTATTCCAAAAACAATAGCAAAGTCAACGTTTAATAAATGTATCGTACCCGAAAGACGTAAAATTGACAAGTGATGAAATTAATAGTACGTGCTTAGAGCTGGTCACTAAAAATGGAAGACCATTTTCCATTTTCACCGATTCTGGATTTCGAAAAATACTAAATCCGATTCTCTTGAGATGCACCTGAACGAAGTAGCCGAAGCTGTAAAATCTAAACTTCCTCCCGGTGCGACGGGAATTAAATGATAGGTTCTGACGAGATCAATTTTGGAGAAAATTTTGCATCCATGTAAGTGCATGGAGAAATTTATAAATATTGGGTATCGGGTAGCGGTCAATCTTGATCTTTCGTTTAGACCATATGCAGTGGGCACGAAACGGGAGATGCCGATGGCCAGCAAATCCCTAATTCCACCATGTGCTGAAATTCCGTAAATGCAGCTTTGTAGTGGAGTGGATCTAGCCTGAGTGGTCTTGACACGGGCAGATGGCCTGCCGTGACAATGTGGTGGACCACGTTGTGTCGGACTGGTAAATTGTAGTTCGGCGCTCTGCTGTGAGTGTTGACAGCATATATACTTTTGTTTATCCGCTTTGATACCCTGTATCCATGTGTTAGGTTTTCCTGGCCAGCATGGTTGTAAGTTCGGCTTAGTGGCCGAGACCTCTGGGGGTGGATGACCTTTACTACTTGTATCCATTGCGGTCATTTCACATCTTCGTTTACCATTTTAAAATGAAATGATAAAAATGTGCCGTGAAATATGATACGTGTGTTAACAACAAAAAACATTTGAATGTATTATTTGAGGAATGGTTACCTTGTGTTTAGTGAAAATAAATTAATATACAAAAATAAAAATTTTGTATTACGATGGTCGTTGACGAGACGCCCTCAAGCCGTCTCCTACGTCTTGGGTCTCGACTCGCCAAACGCCAGTGTTGCCAACTCAGCACTTTCAGTGCTATTTTAGCACTATCCATCCAAGTTTAGCACTATATAAAATGATTTTGCACCCAGGTGCAATTTGGCACTATTTAAATATTTGTTGCACTCTTTTAGCACATTCAATACAATTTCGTTGCTCTTAATTTAATTTATGTCGCTCAAAACAATTTCCTTGCTCAAAATGTGGAATAAACCGCATAAAACAAACTTATTCTATGTTATAATAAAACGAACTCATTGCTTTTGCTGTATCTATTTTATGACAGAGAGAAAAAGATAAAATGACGAGGATCGCCATCTCACTCATACTCGTATTATTTATGTCATTTCATTTATCAACCGCTTTACCGCTATAAGAAAAATTTATAATTACAAAGGATCTAATACGAACCACAATACGATTAGTGTTTCTGCAATTTAAATTATTTAAAAAATACCTATAAGTAAAATAGTTTAAAATATAAGTGTTTAATATAACATAAGTGCATTTTGGCGTTCTTTAACAATTGGAAAAAATTTTATTATCATTTTTATTGTATTCGTACATGCTTGTGTTTTGAATAAAAATTTAGTTTATTCTACATATATAAATATAGAACAAAAATTTCACAGTGCAGTACGGTGTTATTGTGTTCGTACGTACATCATCAGTTGATCGTCATCAGAAGTTCAGGCATTCAGTGATAAATGGAATGGATTTAGATTGCTCTGAGTTATCCGAATCCGACAGCAATGAGTAAGTTTAATTTTGGTTATATTTAAAAAAAGTTTAATTGTCAATAACTATTTGTTGGTTAAAACAGAAAATTAATTTCAATTTATTGTGTATAGGGCAAAGAGCGAGCGCCAGGTTAAAAAGAAACAACCTGTGAAACAAAATCGCAGCGTCATATCCAACTATACAATTCGTGAAGAATGGTTTAGGAACGAGAAATATCGAAATTGGATCGTACGTGTGGAGAACCACAAAAACAAATTATCATGCAAGTATTGCAAAATTTCTTTCTTTGCGAAAAAATTTATATTAGATCGGCACGCCAATAGCAATACTCATATTTCTGCATCAAAACCATTTAGTGATCGGCGTCAGCGTACTATAAGCTACCCCAATCAAAACCAAACTATTAATGACTTAGAAGCACATTTATGTTTATATGTCGCGTGTCACCAATCCATTTTGCCTACCGGTCATTTGTGCGACTTAATTAATTCAAAGTGTCGTTTAATCCCAGAAATGAAATTGCGTAGAACAAAATGTTCTAATATAATACAAAACGTGTTAGGCGCACATTTTCGTGACGATTTAAAAAAAGATATAGGAAATTCCCCGTTTAGCATTCTAATAGATGAATCGAATGATATAAGTGTCACCAAATACCTGGGTCTAGCGATTATCTATTTTTCCAGAATTCACTGTAAAATTATTTCAACATATTTGGAGTTGTCCGAACTGTCATTATGCGACGCAGATTCGATTGTATGTGCAATGAAGGAAGTATTTCGTAAATTTAATTTAGATCTAAAAAATCTTCAGGGATTGGGGACGGACAACGCTGCGTTAATGATCGGGATTAATAATGGTGTTCACGCCATTTTGAAAAAAGATGTACCAAATCTCATTTTAATTCGATGTACTTGTCACTCAATTGTTTTGGCCGTGCATCATGCCAGCAAAGCTCTTCCGACAGAGTTAGAATTTTTACTTAGGGAAACCCATAACTGGTTTTCTCATTCCAGCCTCAGAATGCACAAATACCAAGAAATATATAAATTAATTAATGACAATTTAAATCCGCTGAATATTCCGAGAATATCGGATACTCGTTGGCTCTCCATTGAAAAAGCAATAAAAACAGTTTTATCAGCTTGGTTAGAGTTAAAAACAATGTTCAATATCGAGAAAAATGAATGCAAAACCGCAGACATATTAAGTCAAATGTTTGCTAAAAACATTTATAAAATTTATTTCATTTTTTTAGCACCAATTTTAAAAGAAGTCTCAAACGTAAATTTAGCTTTTCAATCGAAAACAGCCGATCCGTCTAAACTACTCAACGATATCGTTAATTTATTAAAATCTTTAGCCAGAAAGATAGTTTATAATCGAATATTCGATGTCATCGAAATGAACATAAATGACTACATAGATTGGTCATCCCAGTTAGGTTATTATTTTGAAACTGAAGTTAAAACTTTACCCGAACTAGAACAACAGTCTGTCAGAAAGAATTGCATTTTATTTATAAAAACTTTAATAATCGAATTAAAAAATCGATTACCAGACAACATATTACGGTTGAAACAAATGAACGTAATCAGTATTGATAAAGTTTTAAGCAAGCACAAGGAGTCAATAATACCAATTTTGAAATGTTTTGAAACTGATCCAAATATCATAACCGAAATTGAATTTGAGAACAAAAACATGGACACCATTAGGTGGCAGTCAAAAACAACCACAGATTTGTGGGTAGAAGTCGATCAATATCGAGACTCTGCTGGGCTAAATACATTCGAAAATATCTCTAAATTCGCGTTAAAATTGTTAGCGCTGCCTCACTCAAATGCAGATATAGAGCGAGTTTTCAGTCAAATGAACTTAGTAAAAAACAAAACTCGAAATCGAATGCAGCTGGAAACTTTAAACGCTATTCTTACAATTAGATTTGGTCTGCAAAGGTATGGTCAATGCTGTAATAACTATGTTTTACCATCTGAAGTTTTCAAGAAAGTGGGTACTATGGCCGCTTACAATAATAAAGAGGAGGAACTGCCAATTGCTGAATTATTAAATCAAATATGCTAGAATTTTTTATATTTACCTTACACACGCATTTGTACCAAATTCTCTAAACCAAATATATTCTAGTATTGAAATTTAAATGAAAAGAGTTCAAATTTAGTTAAATTTATTTGTTATTTTTTAGTTAGTTTTAATTTTTTTCCGCAATTTTATAAGTTTTTGTTATTTTGTATTTAACGAATTATTTACATTCATATTTTATTTATCGCAATTTCTAATTGATTTACCTTATAAGGTACTTAATATAGAATAAATGGAATATTGTTAATTAATATTGACTGTGATTTAATATTAAATTTTTATTTATGTTTATTTTAAAGAAATTAAATATACATTAATTTTAATTTACATTATTATTTATAATTTATTATGAAGATCGATACAAAAATGTTTATGTTGTTATTGTTCTTATACATACAATTTTTAATTAAATCTATACATATTTTATTAATAAGTACTAAATTTATAAAATTAGAAAGAAAATGAAATAAACGAGTGAATTTCTATATAATTTTTATATATTATTAAAATTTTTTTTTTTTGAGGAATAAAAATTTGCACTCTGTACTATAATTTAGCACTATTTTGACTGTGGGCTGGCACTCACCAAAAATAATAGTTGGCAACACTGTCAAACGCCGATATATAATGAGAAATGCTATGTACCGGAAGTACAAAAACGATAAAAATAAGTAAATGTGCGAAAGAGTAAAAGTAAAATATGATTGAAAAAGCTCAGATTTTACGCGGTGTGGTGGTGAAAATTGGATAAAAGAAATTTTATAATAATTACCGTTTATAAAGTGAGAAGTGGAAAAATTATATAATTTTAAAATGTTGTTTTATAATTTTACTAGCAGCCCAGTCGATAACGACAGTAAATGATATAATTTAAATTTTTAATTTTTGACTGTTGCTGCTGAATATTTTGAAAAGTTATAGAAAACAAAAAAAAAATTAAAACTTGCGGTTTTTATTAGATTGATGATGTTGCACCATATGTGTAGGTGATTGTTATATTTCCGTTGCACCGGTTGTATAATATTGTGTATATGTTGGTTTTCTGTGTTTGTTTGTTGATATTTTCACGTTTCACTATTTGGTTAATTTGTAAACTGTATACAATTGTTGAACCGTTTGTGTAGGCGCCCGTTAATCCTCGTTCGTCTTTGTTTTTTTATAAAATTTTGTTGAATATGTTGTTGTTGTTTATGATTTTTATAGCTGTATTCTGTTGACGTCTGTCCTCTTGGTTTTATTTTGTGTGTTGCTCGGCAAAATTTGTAAACGTAAGAGAGAGATTTTTGTTAGGTTATATCATAGCCTACTTAATAAATAAAGCTTCCATATTGACGATATTTTTTTAAAAGCTTTTTTTAAGGTATCAAAAAATCCAAAAGAAAATGTTTATTCCATAGTTTTTATGAGTTTGAGAGACATGACCTCAGTTTATTCAAAATATATTAATGAAAATTGACTCAAAATTAATTTTATTTTGATTCAATTGAAACTATAAACTTTATTTTCCACCTGACTTGGAGGATTTTTTCGTGAGCTATTCCAATTTACGGTAATAATGATAACAAAATAAGATATTTTATATCTGAAAAAGCTTAAAAATAGAGTACATACGAGTATATGTAAAACAGAGATATAAATATAAAGGAAAAGGCGCGACGTTTGCAATACTAAACATGACAAACAATATAGAAACAAGGTAAACATAAGAGAAATGAAGCAAACACATAATATGAAGCATATTATCAGATGACAGCAAATAAAAAGAAACCAAAAAATATGAAAACAAATATTGTTTATTTAAAATTTTCAATTATAATTATAATTATAAATGTAAATTGTTGTTTAGTTGTACATCAAAATGTTTCTTGTCGAATTATTGGGTAAATAATTGACAATTTCCCGCCAGGAATAATGAAATAAAATATTTTGCTTTCTAAAAAAGCTTAAAAATAGAGTACACAAATATAAAAAAGAGGTAAACATATGAAATAGGAAATGGCACGACATTTACAATAATAAAAGAACAAAAAATATACGAACAAGGTCAACACACATAAAGGGAAAAAACACTAACGAAGTATGATGAGCGGATCACCCATTCCACACGAGTCGAGCTTACGCTGTTGCATTTCTTCGTCTCTTATCTCTTTGCACTGTTTTTGCCTATAAACTAAATTTGGTTTATAGGCAAAAACAGTGCAAAGAGGTAAGAGACGAGGAGATGCAACAGCGTAAGCGCGACACGTGTGGAATAGCTGGATGACAAAAAAAAAAAAAAACAACAAATTATGAAAATAATATTTTTATTTAAAATGTTTACAAAACATTTAAATATTTTTTAATTTTCTAATCGTTTAGTTAACGATTTCCAGTTTTCCATTCGTATTTTATTTCTTCAAATGTTGGTTTGTCAACTAAAAATAAAAATAAGAATCAAAACAAAAACAGCTGTTTAGGAAATTTATTTTTGTGTATACATATTTGGATGAAGAAGATTATGTACGCATTTTGGTGGATCACATCTTATTATGAATCAATTCAATGTTTCTTTAATATACCGTGGTAGAAAGAGGACAAATGCCTCATGTGTGTCCATCTATTTATGCCAAATGATTTTTAAATTTTGACCATTGGCCCTTTTTCTACCAACGTACATATTTGATTTTCTCTAAGAAAATTAAATGTTGCTTTGAACTTTTTCACATATTTTCACAAAAATGCACCATAACACACAATAATCTTCTAAATATTTTATTGTTTTTTTATATGTACATACGAACGTCCTGCGCCAATATTTTATTAATTTATTTCACTAACTAACTAGACATTTATTTACCAGAAAAAAAGTTAGTTTTGTTTTAAATTTTGTGTCTCTCTTTCAATGTCAAATTTGAGAGAGACATTATTTTTATTTTGTAAAATGGTTCACGGATTTGGCAATAGTAGCGCCATTAACTATTGCAATTTCTTGTATTATTGGTGTCTTACATGAATTCAAATTTTATTGTTTAATTACATAAAATAAAATTTAATAATATTGCAAAATTTTGCTTTTTTAAATTCGTACTAAAAGTTAACAATTAACTAAGAGTATTATAAATTTTTAAAGAGTATTATAAAACATATAACCAAACATAATTCCTGTAATTAACCGTTGTGAAAGCAATTCACATTTTAGGTTAAATTAGAAAATTCATTTCAGACTTGTTTGAAATTTGTTTCGTTGAAGTATTTTCATAGTTTAACTTTTACAATTACATTTTCATTATTTCTATCGGGTTTCAATATTGATCAAATGTTTTAGTTCTTTGTTATGCCGGTTTGTTGTGTTTCGCTGTGCAAATCCAAACCAGCTGACCATTTGTTTGCTTTTCCCAAATGCGAAGAACAAAAAACTTTATGGAAACAAAGTATTCCACGTAATAATTGGGAGGTTACTAAATGGACAAAGATTTGTCATGTACATTTTGAACCACAATTTATTACCAAACTTGAAAGGGGCTCAACAGAAGATTGTAAGTATTTTCAAAGCCTACTTAATAAATTTATTAGGTAGGTTTTGGCATTATACAGGATGAGCGAATAAAAAGTACCACTGATTTTTTACATCCCTCATTTACAGGAAAGTAGTTATTACTTCACGTCGGTAGGATTTATAGTTTTTGAGAAAGTTACGTTAAAAAACCAGGTGTACTTTTATAGGACCCATCAGCCCTGTTTATTTATTATTTATTGCACAATTATCCTCAAACATTTTTTCTTACACAGTTCTTATTATGTAATTCTTCTCACTTAATCCTTCTCGGACAATTCGTCTCATGTTCTTCAGAAGAAATTCTTCTCAAGGTTTTATTTTGCTAAAATAAGGAACTAGTTAAAATCTAAAACAATTACATTTCTAGACGTTTTAAAAAGTTTAATTTTATTAATTATATTATTTTTTATTCGGTTATCACATTATTTTAGGGGGGGGGGGTACGGGACGTCGTCAATCGATATTTTGATTTTGGATACAGTCGACAGAAATAATTGTCAATATCTCTAAAATAATGATATAATTATAATACCAAAAAAAACTTTCACTTAATAATTTATTTATTAAATATGTTGACACCCATGTCCACCAGTTCCATCTCATTTACTTTCATCACCACTTTTCCCAAATTCATTTCCAAATCCTTATAACATTTTATTTGGAGCCTAAGGTCCTCCTGCAATCGCTTGATTATGAATGAGTTCCAGCCGTGCTTGCTATTTTCTCGATTTATCAATAAAAACCCATCAACCTAAAGAGATTTTTGTGTGAGAATAACTGTGCAAGAAGAATTGTTCGAGAAGAATCAGCCTAGAATCCAATATAAAACGTGTGAAAAGTGCAACTCTCGGAAATAAAATACTCACTACTATCTGCCACTCCAATAATATTTCATGCCGGTTGTCAAGTCGTGATCTTCACTGTAAATAGTTTAGTAAACTTTAGCACACATAAAATTGTTTATGTAAATTATTAAAATTTACATAACTTAGTTAATAAATTTTATTTTGTTTATTGGACCGTTTATTTTTGTTTAACAGAATTTAAAAGCCTTTTCTATTTTATATAAGTATCCTCAATAAGAACCAATTAGATTTTCTCTAATATATCGAGTTTTTTATTTTGGTGTTATTCATGAAATTAGTTTACAGCAGTTTTGTTTGCATTCAAATTTGAACTAGATGTAAATTTTTTTTTATTTACATGGTACAAATATACAATTAAATATAAAAAATTATATTTAATTTATAAGATGAATATTAAAAACAATAATTTAACTTTATATTTTACAAATAGGATGTTCAAAATAATAGGACAGTTAATTTCAAAATGCATATTCAGTCTTATTTGTCTATGATTAAACCTAACAGCCATCATCATTGAATAGTGTTAGTAATGTGACCTTGTTTTATAATAGTGTTAGTAGTGTGAGGACAGAATAATTTATTGCACGGAAAATGGACCGATGTCGTTGTCTAGAAGGTAAACTACCTGGCTGGTGTTTTTAGCAACATAACGACCCAAAGAATACGTCGAGGAAAGCAAAATATTAGATTAACGATTATAAAGTAGGGATCAGCAATGGCCGGGTCAGTCATCTGATTTCAGTCCGAACAAAAAATTTTGGAATCAAGTGAATGCAGCTATTGACAATGAGACAGACAAAAGTAAACAGAAATTTTGGAATCGAAATTGGTCAAATTCGGGATAACTAACCGTTCACAAATGCCAGGAGCTGGTGGGCTCCATGGATGTGCCAGTGCGGGAAGGTCATTCGAAAGGAAGGGCAGACGCATATTAGGTTTAATCATACACGAATAAGACTGAAAATGAGTTTTGAAGTTAACTGTCCTATTATTTTAAACAGTCTATTTGTAAAACAAAAAGTTTAATTATTTTTTTTAATATTCATCTTATAAATTAAATATAATTTTGTTTATTTATACCATGTAATAATTGAAAATTGATAAGTATTTTTTTAGAAAATAAGGAATTTGCAAAAACATTACCGATTGTCCTATTTTATTGAACACCACTGTAAATAATTATATATATATATATATATATATATATATATATATATATATATATATATATACATATATATATTTTTAAGGTATTCATAACTCCTGTGAGTTCCAGTTGAAATCAAGATGGAGGTTACGAAATAATGCTGTTCCAACGATTTTTCCAAACCTTCCATCATACTTTTCTAAGAAAGTTCCAACAAGAGTGAGCCTGGCAATTAAAGAACTCAGGAATTCGGAAAACTTAAGTTCGATTGCTCGTGCTGAACAAAAGGTTCATCATCTAAATGAAAATATCGGGGTACCGAATTAAAAACGGCTGAATTAAGAAAGTTCTTTAAAAATGAAATAAAAAAGTTGATTTTTGTATGAACAGCTGCAACTTATATTAATTCATTTTTTTTTTGTTTTAAAATATTAATTCATATAAAAAGCGATTTAGGAAAAAGAGAAAACTAAAAAATGAATTAAGAAAGGCTTATGTTATTTCATTTTTAAAACAAATATCTTAATTCGTTTTTTACCAAAAATCAGAAATGTGTGCATTATTTTCATATTTTGAAGAAAATGTTCTAAATTCAGAGTTTAAAATGGAATTTCATTTTGCTCTTCGCTCTTCATATTGTTCAAGAGCGTTAATAAAAACAATTAAACAGCACTAAAAAAAATATAGCTCTGAAGAACTGGAGCATTATTTTTATTATAAGGCTCTTGCTCTTCCACTATTGCGTTTGTGTTATCATATTTTCGCTCTTTGTGATGCAATTCAACATGTGCGTTCGAAATGGGATTCTAAAATGATTTTTAGATGAAGTTCTGGAATATGACTAATTAGGATGGAACTTGGCTATTTATCAACCAATTGTGAGATTCTAGAACGAGTTTTAGGTGAAGTTCTGGAATATGGCCAATTTGAATGGAACTTGGCTATTCCTTAACTGATTTTATTGAAATTTGGCACGCGCGATGGAAATGGGATTCTAAAATGATTTTTAGGTGAAGTTCTGGAATATGCCTAACTAGGATGGAGCTTGGCTACTCCTTAACCGATTTTAGTGAAATTAGAATCCCACGATGGAAATGGGATTGTACAATGATTTTTAGGTGAAGTTCTGGAATATTGCCAACTAGGATGGAACTTGGCTATTCCTTAACCGATTTATGTAAAATTTGACTCGCGCGTTGGAAATCTGATTCTAAACTGATTTTTGGATCAAGTTCTGGAATATGGCCAATTATGGTGGAACTTGGCTATTCCTTAACCGATTTTAGTGAAATTTGACATGTGCGATGGAAATAGGATTCTAAAATGATTTATGGATAAAGTTCTGGAATATGGCCAACTAGGATAGAACTTGGATATTCTTTAACCGATTTGAGTGAAATTTAACATGTGCGTTGGAAATGGGATTCTAAAATGATTTTTAGGTGAAGTTTTGGAATATGGCCAATGGGGATGGAACTTGGCTATTCCTTAACCGATTTTAGTGAAATTTAAAATGCGCAATGGAAATGGGATTCTAAAATGATTTTCGGATGAACTTCTGGAATATGGTCAATTATGGTGGAACTTGGCTATTTCTTAACGCATTTTAGAATCCCATTTTCAACTCATATGTTAAATATCACTAAAATCGGTTAAGGAATAGCGAAGTTCCAACCTAGTTGGCCATATTCCAGAACTTAATCTAAAAATCATTGTAAAATCCTACTTCTATCGCGCATGTTGAATTTCTCTAAAATCGATTACAGAATAGCGAAGTTCCATCCTAGTTGGCCATATTCCAGAACTTTATCTAAAAATCATTTTAGAATCCCATTTCCAACGCACGTCTTGTCAAATTTGTCTAAAATCGGTTAAGGAATAGCCCAGTTCCATTACAATTGGCCATATTCCAGAACTTCATCCGAAAATCATTTTAGAATCCCATGTCCATTGCGCATTTTAAATTTCACTAAAATCCGTTAAGGAATAGCCAAGTTCTATCCCAATTGTCCATATTCCAGAACTTCATCTAAAAATCATTTTAGAATCAGATTTCTATCGCGCGAGTCAAATTTTACTAAAATCGGTTAAGGAATAGCCAAGTTCCATCCTAGTTGGCCATATTCCAGAACTTCACCTAAAAATCATTGTAGAATCCCATTTCCATCGTGGGTTTCTAATTTCACTAAACTCGGTTAAGGAGTAGCCAAGTTCCATCCTAGTTAGGCATATTCCAGAACTTCACCTAAAAATCATTTTAGAATCCCACTTCAATCGCGCATGTTAAATTTCACTAAAATCGGTTAAGGAATAGCCAAGTCCCATCTAAGTTGGCCATATTTCAGAACTTCATCTACAAATCATTATAGAATCCCATTTCCAACACACATATCAAATTTCTCTAAAATCGGTTAAGGAACAGCCAAGTTCCATCACAATTGGCCATATTCCAGAACTTTATCCAAACATCATTTTATAATCCTATTTCTATCGCGCATGTCAATTTTCTCTAAAATCTGTTAAGAAATAGCTTAGTTCCATCACAATTGGCCATATTCAATAACTATATCCAAACATCATTTTAGAATCCCATTTCTATCGCGCATGTCATATTTCTCTAAAATCGGTTAAGGAACAGCCAAGTTCCATCACAATTGGCCATATTCCAGAAATTTATCTAAATATCGTTTATCGAACTTTCTTTATTGATTGATATTCAAAGAGCAATTCGTGTTTACAAAAAATTTTGCTCCCTAATGTATTATCTTTAATGGCTCTGTAGAATGGGTTGGGAGCGATATTTTTAGCATTTACGCTCTCTGTTTTAAAAGCAAAATTAAAAATAAAAATTTAAATCACTTTGAAAGAGCGAAATAATTTTTTTTTGTGTTTATCATTAGAGGGTAAGAGCGTAAAAGCAAACTGAAAAAAAATATTATAGGGAGCAAGAGCGAAAATTTTTATAAAGAGCTCTAAAAGAGCGATAAATTTAAACTCTGACTAAATTCCCTTGTTAAGCTTGTTTTGTTTTGTTTTGCCTAAAATAGAACGCATTTTAAATTTATGTATATGTATATATAAATTTAGGTAAAAATGCAGTTTTATTGTTTTATCCACTTTTGATATATAATAGCTCGATAACTATGCTGATTTCAAATAAAGAAAATGTAAAATAACCCATTGTTATTGTATAACCAACGCTGCTAGGGGCAACGTGAGTTATATTTTATATTACAAAATGTTGAGTAGTCATTGTAAAATTATTCGTAGTCAAATTGAATGAAAAACTTTATTCCAAAAATTAATTAAATTAAAGTACACCATGAAAATTTACAGAATGGTCACTATGATAAAATGTATTTCAAAATTCAAGGCTCCATTGTGAAAACACAAAATGGAATTATTTCTTATTAATTTACGAAATTTATTTCAACAAAAGTGGATAAAACGTTGTATGGCACTCGTGAGCAAAGAGATATTATCCACTCGGGATAATGTCCCACTCGGCTATCGCCTCGTGGGACAAACTTATCCCTCATGGATAATATCTCGTTTTGCTCACTAGTACCATAAATAACTATTATCCTTTCGTTTCACTGGTTTCTTTTTTTTTCTATTGTTTTTTATTTTTGGAATAATTTTTACCATTGTGTGCAATGTTAATTACTACCTATTATATACAAAATATTCTTACTAAGTAGTTGCAGTTTTTTAATTTCGGTTAATTTCGATTACTTTTTTTAAATTAAAATATAAAAACTATATACGTGGATACATAATATTAATAAAATGGAATTTCAATTTATTTGTGGTCAACGATTAGATTCGCAGTTATTGTTTACAACACAGTTATGTTTTAAATGAAAAACAATTATATAAAAACACATACAACCCGTAAAAACAAAGCTTTTGACTATATATCCTTTATATATAAGACTCGGTCGATTGCAATGCAGTTTCGACCTTCTTCACCATGACTAAAATTTAAAATTCAATGAGTAAGGGTCATTCAAAAAACAAATTTGAATTTTAAACTGACTTGAAGAAATATTTGGAACACTACTAGATTGAATTTTTTAAATTGAAAATTAAACAAAAACTTAGTTATAGTATGTTGATCGAACTGAAATTTTGCCAAAAAATATTGTTAGGTGACAAAAGTCGATGTGCAAAATTTCAGCGCGAGAGGATCACGGGAAGTGGGTCAATTTTGAACTTGAAGATCGTAAGGACACTCAAGCAAGCAACCAAGCAGGTGAAGTTAATATAAAGGATATAAAAAAGAAAATGTAAGTTCAAAGCATACAGTATATAAATGCTATGTAAGTGCATGCAAAGCAAGAGTTGCTTTAAATGAAAATATTTGCAAACGGGTACGAAATTTTATTGATCATATCCATTCCGAAAATCAAGAAAGCAAATTTAAAGAATTGCAATTACAGAAAGAAATTAAAACAAAATGCTCTAAAGCAAACGTGTTAGTAACAACATCAAATACCGTTGGAAATGTGCGAGAAATTTTTAATACGGTTTGTGAACAGTAAGTTAATACTTACCTTAATTTCAAAAATTACATCTTAATTTGGTTAAAATAAATGCATCTCAGCCATACTATTATTGATCACTCATAAAAGTGTCATAAACACGATAAATTTAAATTAATTGAATAAACCGACTTGTTTAAATCTTAGGTATAAAAATGTAGCTAAAAGTCTAAATTTTAATAAGATGCAAAGGAATTTATTAAAATTTCGAAACATTATCTTTAAAATTAACCCGAAAACTTACGAGGCCATTGTTGAATCTTATAAAAACCCTGAAATAATGAAGAATTTGGAAAAACCAAGCATTTCGACAAAGAGGTATTTTTTAAAGGATGTTTTGAAAAACCAGGATTTTATTATTGCATTTTCTCGTCCGATAAAATAATTAAACTAATCAATGACGATATTGAACCTAAACGAAGAAATTATTTAATGGACGCAACTTTCAACATATGTCCTGTTGGCTGCTTCAAGCAATTTTTAATAATTTGCATCGCAAATATGAATCAGGTTAGTAATAATTTTATGTTAATTCCAATTTAAATAAATACGAAAAATACATACAATAAATTGGTTTATTTCAAATTTTAGGTCATCCCATTTATTTTTGTCCTCATGACAAAAAGAACGGAAATTTCCTATGCAGAAGTTTTCCGTTTTATTGACGAAAACATTAATTCATTAGAATGCAACTCGTTTATGACAGACTTCGAAACTGCAATGAGAAACGCTATTCATACCATAAAGCCTGCATTGAAGCTAAATACTTGCTGGTTCCACTATTGCCAAGCAATAAAAAGTAAAGTATCTAAAATTAACGGTTTCTTGTATAACATCCGCTGTATTGTGCTTGCCATTATTGCCAGCAGAACACATTAAAGAGATGTACAATATTCTTCGTCAAGACGCGGAAGCAGAAAATGAATTTATATTTCGTAAAGTTTTGGAATATTTTGAGAAACAATGGATGCAAGGAATAAGTTGTTATTATTACATCTGAAACTATTAATAACAATAAATATTATCATATGTATAGGAAGGTCCAGATAAAATTTCTGTTTTTGATTGCCAAAATCGAACAACCAGTGCCCTAGAAGCCTACAACGGGGTTTTAGGTAAAAAAATTATTAAAAAAGGACACTTTTTTAAATTTGTACAAGTTTTGCAACAAGAAGAATTTAGAAAAAGCAGGGAACTACAATTACTTATTAACAGTGGCAGTGCAACGAGCTCCAACAAAAGGCGCAGATACAAAGTAATTAATATTTTTTATTTAATAGTAAAAACTAGTCGATTATTATTGTTTTTTTTTTTTGGAATCTTTAAAATAGGCTAGACATGATCACTTAATGGAGGCTTCAAATGATTTGAAACTTCGCAAAATAGCAGCGATAAAATTTTTAAACCGTATTACCTATATGAACAATATATGTAAAAATAATTTTGATGACAAAAATAGCGTAGAAAGTGGTGATAATGCAGATGCCTATACTGATGATAATGAAAATGATTGTGTGTACAGTAGTACAGTCGCTTCCACATCAACCAATTACTGTTTATCCACCAATCTTTGGTGATTTTATTTGTTCCATCTGCTTTGAAAGGGAATGTAATATTGTACTATTTCCGTGCAAACATTTGAAAACCTGTCATCAATGTTGGGAAGAAATATTGAAAAAAAAAAAATAAAGAGGACGCTAAGACCAATACTGGACATTCTGACGATAATAACAACGACGATACAGCAAGAAAGCAACCAAATTGTGCATATTGTAAAAACCCGGTCTGTAATACAACTCAAATTAACACATGAATTATTCTATTTTATATTAATACAGCTAAAATAATAAATGTGTTATTACAAATAATTATTTATTAAAATTAATTTATGAGAAAATGTTGGTATTCATTTCATTTTCATCAATTATTAAAATATGAGATTAATATTATTTGTAATTTTTAGTTTTAAACAAAAATGAATTAAATATTTGTTTCAGAATTTCATGTGTTAAATTTAAATTTTTGAATAATTATCATTTAAGAAAACAGTAAGTGTACGTATTTAAATTGCCTTGGAAATTATTAATGATTCGAAAAATTTAAATGTAAGAATAAGAAGCATTATTTTATTTAATTTTTATTACATTTGTATATTTCAGTTATTATTATTCGCGTTTTCATTAATGAAAATAATAATAAAATAATAAAACGAGGCCATTGCTGTCCTCAAGACATTTCTAATTTGTGCAATTTTAGATTCCATGCAATTATTGATTTCAGCAATGCAAAAATATAGTAATTCCTAAACAGTTTAAATAAACATATATAATTCATACTCGTATATTTCTCTTTTTGTAACTACATATTGCTTTTGATTCCAAAGGCAAATATTTTTTATTTCGGTTTTTTAACAGTTTTAAATAAAAAATAGTAAAATATTACCTAATTTAATTACATTAATTTTCGTACAAAAACTATAAATAAGCAAAAAAAAAACCAACATTTGATTTAACTATGTATGTATCTTTAAAATTGATTAATAACTAAATTTTCAAACGTTGTATTTGTTTAATAAAAAAAAGGACAAAATTATTTCTAATTCAAATTCAATTCATTTCAATTTTTGTAATTCAGAGTACTTAGTACTTAAAAGTGCTTTATATAAGTTATTATTTTTCCACCTTCTCTACGTAAATCTCCATTATAATACGTCATGTGCCTCACTGTCATATTGTAATAGTAGTAATTATTACGATTCAGTTCTTCCTGATTGCATATTTTATTTAAAAATTTTCACAATTCATGAAATTGGTAAAATCTTTTGTTCCATAGTTTAGAATTCTTCCAATATTTGTTATAAAACTTAAAAATCCTTTCTGCCTCTTTACTGGGCCCCTATTTCTGAATACGAATACGAACAAAAAATCTACGAATTCGTATCATTGGTATTTTTAAATGAATACGAATACGTTTATTTCTTGTACGAATTTCGTGTAAACATGATTCGTGACAAAATTTCCCTTATCGGGTAATACGAATTCGACCATTTTTTGTACGTTCATGGACGTATTTGTGTTCGATGTCACTTTAGTTAACGACAAGATATTTAGAGCAAGGAAGATTCGATATGTAAGTAAAATAATTTGAATATTTTTATTTAATAATAACAACTAAGCAAAATTTCTTTAAAATTGTAATAAATGTACTTATTTAGTATAATTGTAAATATGATAAACAGAAAATGCCAATTAATAATTTGAAAATTTTAATTTTAGGACAAAAGCAGTAACCACCACAAAACAATATGAGCCTTTGGTGTCATTTATGGAGGACAATCCCGATTTGGCAAAAGGATATTGCACAACTTCCGATGCAAGGATTTTGGCGAAAACCTTATGCGAGGAAATTAGCACATGGCTAAATAGTAATGGGCCACCAATCCGGAGCTCTGAGGGTTGGAAAAGGTTTGGTCCGATTTCAAATTCCACATCAAAAAAAAAAATAAAATTAAATAAAATTAGTATTTCGGGTACGGGGGGTGGCCGGCCAAAACTTTTTACATTTTCGGCACTTGAGACAGTTATAAGGCTAATAGATTTGCGACGTGTTGTAGAGGGGATTAGTGGCACGAAATCGTTTGGAGATGCCGTTTTAGAATTGCCGGTTACAGTCGATTCGCCTTCTTCAACCGATGGAAATGATCCTAATAGGGAAAATGTTCAAGATGACGTAATTGTTAAGTTACAGACACCAAGGGCATCTACCAGAAACCGATCAAAACAAACCCTTTTAGAAGATCAAATTAACTTACAACAAAGATTTCATGAAAATATTTCAATAAAATTAAATGATATTAACAATTCAGTAACCGACACAAATAAGACGTTGAAGCGATTGGTTAGGCTTAAGGAGAAGTCACATGATTTACAAAAAAGAAAAATGGAATTATAGGAAAGAGAAATGGTTTTAAGGGAAAAAGAAATTAAATTAAAAGAGAAGTCTGATTTAGAGAAACAAAAACTGAAGCTGCAGGATTTAGAAATAAAGAAACAAAAATTAGAAATTGAAGCGGCAAAACTATGATTATTAACATTATACATTATTTATACAAAACAAAATGTGATTAATGAATTTATCTGCGATAATAAAAAATAAACAATTTTTTTAAGAATATAATGAAATAAATTATGTAGCTGTTAGAATAAAATGAAATACAAACAATGAATTTACTTATAAAATAAAATATGAATAAAAAATTTACGTTATTGAATTTAAAATATTTAGTCTAATCCTTCTTGCTGCCGTATTTTCTTGTTCCTGTGATACATTTTCTTCACCATCTTGTTGTTCAATTATAACCTCATTTTCCAAATCGAACTGGACATTGTAGTGCAGGCAAATATTGTGAAGTGCAGAACACACGTTAATTATCTGCGAAGCTTTCTTTGGCGTATAATGAAGCTCGCGGGCTCCCAGAAGACATCTGAACCTCGTCTTTAGTAACCCAATACTTCGCTCAACAACGTTCCTTGTGCGAGAATGTATTGAATTAAACATAGCTTCTCTGCTGGCTTCGGTAGCCGATCGAAAAGGGGTTATAAGCCACGGTTCCAGAGGATTACCAGAATCACCTATTAACCAAAATAAAGGTAGAAAATTATTTAAACATATACGAGTATGTATACAAAAATTTTCTAATTTTATATATATATATATTTTATGTATTATATATAAACTATGTACTAAAACTAAATGTATTATATATTCATGCAACAATATTATATTTACCAAGTAGCCAATAATTAGAATTCTCAGAATTAAAATTTGACTGCAAATATTGACGATAGGTACTCAATCCCCATACGAAAGAGTCATGAGATGAACCCCCATATCTTGATTCAACAGCCATAATTCTCATGTTATGATCGCATACGTAGGTAGGTGGGAATAACACAAATATTAAATACTTGACATATGCGTATCGGTTATTGACAATAATTATACTTAGTATCATTGTATTAATGCTGTGTTTGCCCTTCCGGTTGAAATATATGTGCTCATTTTCTATTGGGCGTACTATATTCACATGGGTTCCGTCAACGCACCCTATAACACCGGGAAATCGAGTTTTGTTAAAAAAAGCAGTTGCTGCCAAATTTTTATCCGTGTTGGATTGACGGAACGATATCCACTTTGAGCACAATTTGGATTCAAATAGATTTAGCACTTCGCTCATTACACTGGATACCGTTGATTGTGCCATTCCAACAAAAAAGTCCCGCCCTACGCTTTGCTGATAACTTCCTTGAGCGCAAAATCTAAGCGTTGCAGCTAATTTTAAAATATTGGGGATAGATGTTGCTCTTCTCCTGTTCGGTAAATCGACATTTAGTTCATCCAATATATATTTCACGCCAATTTTTGAGAGTCTAAATAATCTCACAAACCTATAATAATAAACAATAATTTGAAACATACAGAAGCTACAGATGATACTTATAATTAAGTCAATTTGCTTGAACTAAATATATTTAGATACTCACATTATATCAGAGAGTTTAAAAATGTCCGAATTATCCCGGATTTGTCTGTATCGGCTGGGGTGGGTTTGCTCCATCATCGCTCTCATCACTCTCATCACTAGAACAATAAATTGCTATGGATTCCATATATTAAATATTATTGTATTTATTTATTTATAGCTTAAAATAAATTTTTACAAAATAGACGTGAAAAATTTGACAATTATTTCACTTACACTGTCATTTTTCAGGGCTGTTCCACGTAAAAAATAATTTCCCTGTAGTACACTACAAAAATTAAAATACTTGATACGTTCGTATTCAAAAACGCTAATTCATATTCGTATCGTATATCATTTTCGTATCGTATGACGATACGAATCGTATTCAGAAATAGGGGCCCTGGTTTGCATGCCATTTCCATGGCAAAATATCGCTAGACAAAGTCTTCCTTGGTATTT
The DNA here is from genome assembly GCA_958295665.1 of Tipula vernalis. Classification (NCBI taxonomy): domain Eukaryota; kingdom Metazoa; phylum Arthropoda; class Insecta; order Diptera; family Tipulidae; genus Tipula; species Tipula vernalis. The sequence goes on along the minus strand of OY282559.1, from coordinate 226,928,256 downwards.
GAAATTTGGTGAAAAAATGATTTCAATTATATAATTAGGTCACATGTTTAATGGAAAAAAAAATTCTTCTATCCAGTTACGGAAATTGTAGTTATTTTTCTTATCATATAACCGTATCTTTGCTTTAAATTTGTTGAATTTTATTTTATCGTTGTTTTCTTTGGTTTTTTGTAAAAATAATTCACAATTTTTTGCCGTTTTTATTAATTCTAAATCTAAGTCATCATTAAACAGTTCATATTGTTGTACGCACTGTGACAGGTAATTATCATTACCATCGTTTAGTAATTTTTTCCCTTGTTTCGATGATATAACTTCATTACAAGTGAACAACTTCTCAAACGATTTTAATAGAAAAAATTGAGCTGCGTTATTAATTTTTCTTGTAAGCACCACACAAAACTATTCTAGATAATAATTTAATATATTCATCAAACAATATGTAACAACGCATATTGTATACACATATAAATAATATCAGTATATTTTTACCTTATTTTTCATTTTCTAAAATATATCTAAATTCGTTTCCAAAACGAAATAAAAAAGGCTTATATTATTTCATTTTATAAACATATACATATATATATTAATTCATTTTGAAAATGAATTAATAAATGCCTTTTTAAATTTATTTTTTCAAACTTTTTTAGTTCTTTTTCAATTCTGATTTTAATTCATTTTTAAAATGAATTAAAATCGCTTATTTAAATTCAGAAAAAATAACTTTTTTAATTCAGCCTTTTTTAATTCGTGTAGCCGAAAATATCTTATCAGATAAGTACTCAATAAGAAATTTTCATTTACATGTTGGTGAAGACAAACTAACATTTTATAAAGTTTGTTGGGCTACTAATAGCCCATTCATATATGTGTCATTTTCTATGTCTCATTCGTTTGATGTAGACATTTTTATTAATAATATCCCACAAAAAAAAAAACATTACAAAGATATTTTGGGTTATAAATTAAAACGCGATTCATATTCTAAATTAAACCTACTTATTGTTCGTTTGTCTGAATATAAATCCTTTGATAAATCAATAGAGGACTATAAAACATCAATACAGGCCAATTTTTCAGTTTTAAAAACGTGTGAGGGTGTTGATGAAGGAAAATTGTCCAATTTAAATTTTATAAGTGAACAGTTCGATTTGATATTTACGAACGTGAATCGTTACAGTTCAGATTTGATTATTTATTCTTCAATGATGCTCTATACATACTCCGCAGCATACAATTACCTAAGAAATAGTGATAACCTAATCCTTCCAAACCCAAAATATTTGAAGACTGTTTCTAAAGGTAATTTACAGTCTGGGGCAGCTAAAGATTATTTAGTTAAAAAATATTCCAAATTAGAACCTCATGAAAAATACTTGAATCTTTTGCTGGACGAAGTTCACGTTAAACCGGCTATGAAATTTAAGGGTAACAGATTAGAAGGTTTAGCTGATAACCAACCAATTTTGGAATCCTCGTTGACTGTTGCAAAATCCATTTAGGCATTTATGGTAACGTCTTTGTTGTCTAAGAACAAAGATATTGTAGGGCTCAAAAAATGGGTTCGGATTATTTGCATTGTAAAATCTGTGAAATTTTAGATGCCTTGCATACGGTATAGGTTATGAGGTAGTGTCAATAATTTCAGATAACAACCAAGTAAACCGAAAAATGTTTAAGAAGATTTTGCTTACCGGCAATCTTCCGACGTTTATTGATTCACCATATTTAGAAGGCAAAAAAAATTTCTTTTTATTTGATACCGTGCATCTACTCAAATCTATTAGGAATAATTGGCTTAATAATAAGTCAAAGTCTTTTATATTTCCAAATTTCAACGACACTAACATAATCTTGACATCTTAGCTAAGTCATCTTGAAGCTATATATTTGAAAGAAAAACATTTGGAGGTTAAATGGCGCCTGCGCTTGCTCTTAAGGTTCTTCATCCGAATAGCTTTGAAAGCCAAAATGTTTCATTATTCGAATATTTGATGACAAAACAATTAAAGCTATAAAACATTTTAGCCCAATTTTAGGAGACGAATGTATTGGTACCGCAGAATTTCTCTAAATTATTCGTAGTTGGTGGACCACAGTCAATTTAAAAACTCCCTCAAAAGGTTTTTATTTAAGAAAACCATTGACTGTACCTATTATACAAGCTAACAAGCGCGGTTTGCAGTTTCTAGAACAATTTGTTAGTTGGTTACAGAGTTGGAGTGACCTAGAAAATTTTAACAAATTAACCAAAGAAACGGAATCTGCTTTGCTATACACAACAAACACGCTTTGTAAAATTTCTGATTATTTACTGCAAAACCTAAAATTCAAATATATTTTATTCGGCAAGTTTCAGACCGATAAACTTGAGGCCCGTTTTGGACAGTATCGACAGATGAGTGGTTGTTGCTATAATGTAACAGTTCAACAAATTTTACAATCCGAAAAAAAGTTAAAATTGTTAAGTTTATTAAAATTGGTTAAATCTAAAAATGAATTTTACGACTTTAAAACTAATTGTAATTTTTCGTCATCAGCAACCGTCGAAATTGAAGACTTAGAAAATATATTATCACATGCCGAAAATATTTCTTTTGAACAGGAAATATGTTCAGCAATGATGTATGTATATTTCAGGTTATATTGGGAGAAAGGTTACGGGAAAACTGCATTGCAATGAGTTTGTGGCAAAATTAATAACTAACGAAGATCTCGCTTTTGAATTTACTGCTGAAACAGAATATTTAAAAGATTTAGATCGAGGCGGTTTAAAATACCCAACAGAGTTTTCAATTTCATTTGGTATTTGTGTCTACCAAATATTCAAAACTCTTACTTCGGAAAAATTTTTACAATCATTTTTAAGTTCTTCGTGCCATCGGGAATATTTTTTTACCACGGTCTTAGAGTACGCCGACCGCTTATTTTTGAATGAAATTTGCCAGTCATGTGATGTGGTTCGACTGATTATGAAATTTTAAAAAATGTGCTATTATTTGGTGTAACATATTCTTAAACAATTATTATAAAAAACAGAATAACACCATTCAGTCTACCAGCCTTTCTAAAAGACGAAAATTAAACATCTTGGACGGTTGAAATTCAGATGTTATATTTTTTTATTAATGTGTATTTATTTCTGTAATTCTGTTAATCTCGTTTGTATCTTAATAAAAATATGTAAGTCGATCTCGAAAGAGATGCGGTGATAAGATTATTAGGTCTATCACCATAGGGGGTCAAGGATTCTTTGGGATTTTTTAATTTAATTACCCAAAATCCATCTATCGGTCTCGCGTAATTCATTATAATGAATGACATTCATAGAACAGTGTTCCTGTTATTAGCTTCAGCCGGTAGAAGACCGTCATACGTGGTATTTAATCACATCCTACTCAAGGTGACCCTATTGTTTTAACAAAACATGACGGATCTATTGGAGCAAACCAAGAAAAAAATATCATACCATGTAGAATAGATCTAAAAAGTTTTATACTACATACATACATATCGTATAATTTATTTAGTTTTCTAATTCAACATTTATTTTGCAGTACATATACCAATGGAATTAAACGTAAAATTCTAGTTCAATTGTGAAATCCTCTAAAATAATTATTAATTAAACTTATGTAAACTTATACACAAAAATCAAAATAAAATCTTAAGAATTAAATCACCATATCAGTATTGAATTTAATTAATTTTCAGTGAATGGCCCATCTCCCCTGCGAGATATCCCGGCAACTTGCTATGTTTAGTTTAATCGGCTGGTGTATTTTCAAAAGAATCTACTAGGAAATGGCATTCAACATTTCTTATACTGGGGTCCTATTCTCGAATTCCACATCCATTTTCCACATGTGGACATCTGTCAAAATTCATAAAAATTTAATTATTTCGGTACTAAGGGAATATTTCCGAATGGGTATAAGCATGTGAAAAAATTCCCCATATAGGAAAATGTACATGCCGTATGTGTTTTATATACGAATTACAATTTTCGAACGTTTTTGTGTGAACTTTGACAGATGTCCACATGTGGAAAATGGATGTGGAATTCGAGAATATGCCCCCTGGTATATTAATTTACTCAAATCAGCATTAATTGTTAATTTTTAGTACGAATTTAAAAAAGCAAAATTTTGCAATATTATTAAATTTTATTTTATGTAATTAAACAATAAAATTTGAATTTGAATTCATGTAAGACACCAATAATACAAGAAATTGCAATAGTTAATGGCGCTACTATTGCCAAATCCGTGAACCATTTTACAAAATAAAAATAACGTCTCTCTCAAATTTGAGATTGAAAGAGAGACACAAAATTTAAAACAAAACTAACTTTTTTTTTCTGGTAAATAAATGTCTAGTTAGTTAGTGAAATAAATTAATAAAATATTGGCGCAGGACGTTCGTATATACATATAAAAAATAAAAAATAAAATATTTAGAAGATTATTGTGTGTTATGGTGCATTTTTGTGAAAATATGTGAAAAAGTTCAAAACAACATTTAATTTTCTTAGAGAAAATCAAATATGTACGTTGGTAGAAAAAGGGCCAATGTTCAAAATTTAAAAATCATTTGGCATAAATATATGGACATACATGAGGCATTTGTCGTCTTTCTACCACGGTATATTAAGGAAACATTGAATTGATTCATAATAAGATGTGATCCACCAAAATGCGTACATAATCTTCTTCATCCAAATATGCACAAAAATAAATTTTATATAAATAATTTATATTTTTATTTTTAGTTGACAAACGAACATTTGGTTTTAAAATCAAATATTTTGTTTCATTATTCCTGGCGGGAAATTGTCAATTATTTACCCAATAATTCGACAAGAAACATTTTGATGTACAACTAAACAACAATTTACATTTATAATTATAATTATAATTGAAAATTTTAAATAAACAATATTTGTTTTCATATTTTTTGGTTTCTTTTTATTTGCTGTCATCTGATAATATGCTTCATATTATGTGTTTGCTTCATTTCTCTTATGTTAACCTTGTTTCGATATTGTTTGTCATGTTTATGATCGTAAACGTCGCGCCTTTTTCTTTATATTTATATCTTTTTTACATGTATGCACTTTATTTTTAAGCTTTTTCAGATATTATATATCTTATTTTGTTATCATTATTACTGTAAATTGGAAAAGCTCACGAAAAAATCCTCCAAGTCAGGTGGAAAATAAAGTTTATACTTTCAATTGAATCAAAATAAAATTAATTTTGAGTCAATTTTCATTAATATATTTTGGATAAACTGACGTTATATCTCCATATAAAAACTATGGAATAAACATTTTTTTTTTGGATTTTTTGATACCTTAAATAAAGCTTGTTTTGGAGGCTTTATTTATTAAGTAGGCTTTGGTTATATTCAACAAAAAACTTTTGTACTCAATGGCCGGTGCTATTGCACCAGGCCGATTTATTCACAAAACTCGAAAATTTCCTGTTAATCTTTTTGTTCTGGCGTTACGCGCCACGCCTTTCCAATTATTTGATGTATATACATATGTACGAGTACATATCTAATATGTATATACTATATATAAAAAATTTTATTGTTGTTTTCGAATGTTCTGTGTGTTTTACTACGTCGTAAAAACGGTCGTTGAAGGTCACCAATTATCTTGATTAAATGTCGATAAACATGCTCGAAATATCCGCGCGACAATAATCGGGCTGATTGATTGATTGCGATGTACGATCAAGCATTAAGCAAGTCTCCCGTATTATAAATGCAAATACCACAGCACTATGCCATGTTTACACAACACGACACGATTCTTCATGAAGCCAAACAGCAATATTCACCCCGTAAAGAAAGATGCCACATCGATAACCACATCTAATAGTTGTGATATTCGCCCCTGGCCAGGCCGCCATTGTACACCTTTTAACATATAACAAGATCGAGGGATGGGAAAGGAATGTTAGCAACAAAGATTCAACCCGGTTCCAGACACCTAAGTAGTTGATAAGCTAGTAAATTTGTTAGTAATATATTTTTTTCTTTTTGTTTTTAGTAATTTATTTAGCACACGACAATACAATTTTTAAAGTTCATCTACTGCTCCAACCTGTAAGAAGACACAATGACAACACAAATTTTCACAAAGAGACACGGGCGACTACCAATTGTGGTGGTACACGCAAAAAAAAAATTATTTTTGTAAACAAAAAAACGCTAATTACTTTTCATTTTTTTTTATTTTTATTTTTATTTTTTTTCAAAATGACGATGACGCGTCGTGCTTCGAATAAAAACAGAACGAGAGTCTATATACATATATACATATACATATGTGTGTTGCAATTTTTGACAGCACAGCAAAGACTTTTAATAAAAAGTGTAGACATTAAGATTTTGGTTTTTCTTAAACGTAGAAATGGTCGAAAAAGTAGACAAGGAGATGTACACCTGAAATGTATTCGAAATTAAATTGTGGTGATGAAACGAATTGTTGAGCGATTCAATGAGTGAATCGCTACACATCATATGCGCTGCTGTATGCAGCACACTCCAAACAAATTTTGAAAGAATACATGTAGTTACGAAAACTTTTATCAGCCGTTTTAAGTACGTGTTCAAGACATTTTATCTCTCCAATTGGAACATTTAGTTTACTATGCTGGTGGTTTTTAATATCGTCGCTGGTAGTAGAAGGTTTAAAATTAGAAACATGTAAATATTTTCAGGTTTTACAATCTCTAAAACTGAATGTATGCAATCTGTTCCGACAATCACTGATTGTTGACTCAGCGAAGTAGCGTTACTCGGTGCGGCTGTATTTGTGTTAGATGTACAGCCCATTACAAGATTGCTGGATATTGTCTGAAAATTAGCAAATAGTTTTGTCAACAAGGTTGCACAGTACGTTCTGTATTATAGAATGTATATTGTAGTACAATTAGTCCAGGTTTTAGGGGTTAAAACCAGCCCTTGATTTAAAATGCTTTTTTCGATATATCTCGGCTTCTACTACACTTTTTGTGATAGAAGAAATTGGTAATTATGCCTCATAAAAAGAACAAGTAATCCATAGTAAATTAGATTATGAGGGTTGTGTACCTCTGTTTTTTAGGGGATGAAATCACCTTTTTTTTGCAAATTAAGGGGTGATTTTAACTCCTAAAATGGGATTGGTTGCCGATAAAAAAATGGACACCAACTTTAATAGCCTATGCTCATCGGTCAGTTTTACTTCTACTGAAAGTCTGTGTTGTGATAAACCATTTCTTTCCAGATCCTTGTAATGGTTTTATAACTAATTTCGTAATGTCGCGCGATGTCTGTGGCTGTGCTAAATTGATGCTGCTGGATTACACTTACATTGCTGTTTTGGTCGGAATGAGATAATTTTTGAGGAACCGCAGGATTGAGGCGCGTCTCAATTGCATTTGTTGGTCATGCGTATTTACCCAACGGCATACAGTGGTTTTCTTTAATAATAATCAATTAAAGTTATACACAAATTCCCGATATATTACAAATGCGTGAAGAGCGATTATGGCGCTACGAAGCTCTGTATTTAAGTGTTTTCTGTTATTTTCCCGCTTCGTTTTGACAGACAATTGAAAATAGTATTTATAACACACTGTAGTGTATTTTATTAGAAATATTGAATATTAAAGCCTTACAGTTGGCCGCTTATCTCCGATATTTTTTTATAACTTTATTTTTATTTTTACATAAAAATTGAGGCTGTTCATCCAAGAATACACCATCAGATAGACTAAATAAAAATTTAGTTAAAACACAGTTAAATAAATTAATACGTCAAATACAAAATACAAAGGAAATTCGCACAACCAGTCATCTCTTTCTGGTATTGACCATCAATAGTCAAAAATAATAAATAGATTCAACAAATAAAATCACCGCTACTTAATTGGATGTAATAAAGACGCAGAAAACATCATTTGGTCATTCAGTAAAATCACATTGTTTAAGGGTATCGGTCCTTATTTTCAAAAAGTTGAATTTTTACGTTGGCGTTAGTAACGTATGGCTCTTTTCACGTAAATGTAGAAAAAAGTTCGAGTTAGAATTAACTTTACAACCTGTGGTGAAGGAACGCCCTGCCTGGCCTACATACTAGATCGGGCGAAAACAACACAAGTTGAAACATGGCTTTGCACCGTCTGCCGTTATGGGAGCTTTAAATATATGTATTTATTGTTATGAATCCCGAATAACTAAGGATTTCAGGTGAGAGGTAGCGCGCCCTATTGCCTTCAAATTGCTTAAGAATAAATGGTGTTTCATTAACTTTATACCGTCTGCCATTTTCATAGAACGAAAGTAAAAAAAAAAAAATCCGGCACTCGGTTATCGGCAGATGGTTTCCGGTGATACGAAACTTCTGACACTTGAAATGTTTGAAATGTTATGAAGTCATTAAGAGATAGTCGAATTTCTGGCGAATTCAAATTGATACCGAAGCCATTATAATAGACCAAAACCGTCTGCCTCTCTTGATTTACATAATCTCTATGGTAAATGTAACATGTCTCTGCTATCAGCAGACGGTATAAAGTCATTGTGAGATACATAATTTTTGATCGATTTGATTCAAGTAACAGAAGTTTGTTATCAACAGAAACCGCCTGCCGTCGAGAACTGAGGGCCGATTTTTTTTTTTTTTTTTCGGCAAATAGTGCAAAGCCATATTTCAACTTGTGCCGTTTTCGCCTAGGCTGTACATTACAGGATAGTAGGAAATTTTTTTTGTGAAAATAACTAAAATCCTAAATTAATTAATCAATAACATGGATTTTCACTATGTATCCACGGTTTCTACAATTAATTGCTTAATCCATCAATATTAATCAACGAATCGTGAGATCATACAAAGCGTTATCCAATAAAAGCAGTGTTTTAGAAGGAAGCCCTCAAGCAGTCAAAAATTGTTTTAGAATGATGAAATGAACAAAAATTATGAATGATATACCACCGGAGCAAAACGGTTTCAGAACCTGGTTTCAAATAGCGTTGTGGTCATCCAAGAATTTTAGAATAAGTTTAATTGCGAAAGGTTCGCAGTTTTATAGTCGTGCCAATTACAAATAATTTCACTTTATGAGCATCTGAGCTATTAGTGCAAGCAAGAAAAGTAATTCTTTCCTTGCTGATTTTACGACCAGGTGCCGTCTTTTCAATGACACGCACTAATGTTTTATCTTGCAAGAGCTTCCAAAACAAGGCATTTTTACCGTCATTGTATATTTGAAGACCCAAATCTTAAATTTATTTTGGAATTTTAACACAAATGGGTCATTTGCTGGTGGATTATTTCACAGCTTTTCACCGAAATTTTTTAAAAAATTGTATGCCATACCGCTTTTAAAGTTCTTTAAAGAACACACTATTGGCATAAAATTTCTAATTACCGTTTTCTTTTATTTGTTCGTAATTTTTTTTACCTTTTCACATTTAAAATCCGCTTGTTGCAAAATCATTTATAACAGGCTTTCTCCATTTTGTGAAATTCTGCCGACTTACGTTTGCTTGGACCTACATCCATTTGACACTCGAGCTCTTCAGTAGCGGTCCGTGGGTCTTAATTCAGGGTGGGCAAAATTTTAAAACTGGTGGTTAAAATCGAAAAATAAAATATATTAGTTAGGGTTATAACCGTTTATTGCAAAACATAAATTTAAAGAATAAATTATTATAATTTCAATAAAAATAACAGTTTTTTAAACTCAGAGGAACTTCTTTGTTGAATTTTCTGTTTGACGCTTTGGAGTTATTATTGATAATTACCACATTCGGATGATATGGGCCCATATTTTTTATTTTTAGTTTTTCTTCAAAAGTTAATTTTGTCAAATTTTCAATAATAAAATCAACAGAATTCAAATTTTCGACAGACATTGTAACATAAAGCTTATATACGAACTTTTTAAAAATGAAATTGTAACAAAAAACAATAACGCCCGAAACTTTTTAATTAATTACCTATTTAATTTTTTTATAACACACAAATTGGTTTAAAAATATGAAAAAGGCAACCTGACTGTAATTCACAATACTTCATAATGAAAAAAAAATGATTCGTACTACACTTCCATGTTCCATGTCTAATTTTGATACCGTAAATTTTATTTTACCGTTAGTTTTTAAAAACATATACATATATGTATATAGGTCGTCCTAGACGAATTTCCTAAAAATTCATATACATATACAAATCAAAAACTACTCTAATTTAACTAGTAGATAGCATCGCGTAAGTGGAGGAAATCCAGTAGTCAAAACGAAAAGCAAAAACAAGAACAAAACTCAATCGATGAAAACAATTTTTTTTTTCTTGCGAGTGATTTTCGTGAATTGCCCACAATGCTTGTATGTGTGTGAACTTTTAGCTTATAAAAGGAAAGAAAATTTGAGCGAGGTAGAAAGCGAAAATGCGCGCGCAGCTTTATGTTATGTAGATTTACACCATCATGCGGCACTACACGATTTGCCCAATGAGAAATTATGCACGAAGAAGAGAATGAAACGATGTAATATACAGTTACACGGCTGAATATGTGTTAATTTAGATTATAGAATATTATTGTAGACGTAGAGAAATAGAGATATAGATTATTTGCTTTCAACTTTTATATTTTGTTTTTTATTATTATTCTAGCAGTGAATAGCTAGATTCAAAAACAATTTTGTGTGTAGCTTCACTCTAGTAACTAGTTTATGCACTAATTTGTATATATGATTTGTTGTATTTCATATTTGAATCTTATACACAAATTATGAATGTGGAAAATTTACAGTGCAACTTAGGCTAACATTTGTATGTCGATGGATATTTGTTTTTATAAAAAGAAAAAATTTGGGTCAAATTTAAGAGTGGGCACTGCCCACGCTGCCCAATATGACCGACCGCGCCTGGAACTCTTCAATATGGTTCAAGGCACGGAACACTGTTTCGCTAATTTATTTGCGGATATTCCATAATTTAACTGATTCAAAATGTCATTCGTTAGTTTTATTGACAAGGAACTTCGTTGTATTTTAAAACGCATTTTATTTAAGATTACTTTTTCAGACTGATCTTTACTTAATATTGTTACAAAATTTTCGTTTTAACTGTTAGCGCCACCTTTTGTTTCATTTTTTTTGTGTAGTAGGTACATTTTATTCGTTCTTTACACTTTTAAAAAAATATGTACATGTATTGTCGGCAAAATGTTACTCGCAAAAGAATTATGTGAAAATCTTTGTATATAACTATCTATTGAATCGTTTCGAGCCTTTTCGATGGACCTGAGAAACCAATGCAGAAAGGCGGCTGTTGTTCGCTCATTATTTAAAATACGTTATTATTGGTTTATAAAGTCAAGAAGTTATTCTATTTTAAGCTTGCAGGACGGAAATTCCCCATATTAATTAAACATTTAAATTTATAATTTATTTGTTGACAATGAGATATATGGTACAAACGACAACATGTAGAAGTATGGTAATGGCTTGGTGAGCTTGAGCAATGTATAGTTCTGGTAAATTAATCTTCTAAACTTGCCATGTACCTAATTTAAATTTGACAAGATCTAACAACGCGATTAAACAGAAGCGTTACATCGCAATGGACCTAATTTGTAGAAGTATTCTAATTAGCTTTAAAGCAAGTACGTTACCATGAATAAAATTTTATAATCATTTATAAAAACCGATTTCATTTATAATATTTTTATAAAAACCTATAAAAAACAACCACAAAACGTCAATATTATTTCATTATAAAAAACACCCACATTTTTATATACTCCACCGACTCACAAAATAATAAAAACAATTAAATTATTATTGAATTAAATTTTTTGTATTTTATAAATTAACCACAAATAGAAATTTATTTAATAAAAAATGTAATAAAAATAAAATTCCTGCTTGTATTTTGTGTTTGGTTTTTAGCGGTGTGATACCACTTTCACTCCCTCAAAAAGTCAACATAAAAAATTAAAAATATATAAAAAATAACATAAAATTGAAAATGAAAATAAATTAAAACAAATTATAACAATAAAAAAATAATTATATTACTTTTAATTTTTTTTTTGTTACAATGTTTCGCCGAATTTTCATTTTCTAATGCCAAATTATGTATTTTTCTTATTTTACGATTTTTGCTGTTTGATTTTTAATACAAAGTAATAAAACAAATACAACAAATTATAAGAAAATTAATTTAATTCCATTTCGTTTTTATTTTGTTTTAGTATTTTAGACTTTTCTTATTTTAAAATAAATGTGAAATTAAATAATTTTAATCATTTTTTTATATTATTGTACTCGACTTGTATATTGTATTATGTACTATGAACAAATATATAAGATACTCGGATTGAAATTAAATTTATTAATTTTTTCATGAAAATATGATTATTAAAATATAAAACGGGAAATTTGAAAAAAACGAAAAAAATTATAAATTGAACTTGGGTGATGAATTGTTGTTCCTGTGGGAGTTCTTTATAGAAGCGAACTGGCTGTGGAACATTTCATGTTTCATTGTTTTTCCAAAATAGTAATTATTTTATTATGTGGAACTTGTTTGTTTCTATAACTAATACATACATTTCGCATGAGTTTTAATTCAATTATAACGGAAGTTGGAAGGCAATTATTTCAACGATATAATGTATACGATCTTCCCGCACACAAAATGAGAAAACCAATTTATTTTAATTAAATCGATTAATTGTCTGCAGGTCGAGGTAAAAGTAATAATTTTGTACGAAATTGATCTAATTAACTATTTTCATTTTCATTGAAGCCTGAATGAATAATACCTTCTTATAAAATCTTAAAAAGTTCAAAATAAATTATATTTTTGGGGAACATAAAAATTATTTATTAATGCCAATTGAAAGAGACAATTTTAGATCGGAGATGGATTAGACAATCAATTTTCCAAATGAACCATGACTCTAAATTGAATTATTAAATATGGCAGCTATATATAGATGCCGGATTGGAACGGATTTTTTATTTTTGTCACATTTTGGTTTCTCGCTGAAAAATTCCGTTTCACAAATTTTTATACTAGTTCTCCTTGCGAGGTATACATAGTTTTTAGTACTAGTTCTAAATCAGGGAAAAAACGTCAAAAGTGGAATGTTTTCCTGTCATTTTATTTGCTATGATTTGTTATGTCGATTTCGATTGATTTTTGCCCCTTATTCGAGTACACTAAACAGAGTACCCTATTTTTTATCGTCAATCGAATGAAAATATTTTATCCACTTTTGATATATAATAGCCCGATAACTATGCTGATTTCAAATAAAGAAAATGTAAAATAACCCATTGTTATTGTATAACCCACGCTGCTAGGGGCAACGTGAGTTATATTTGGTATAACAAAATGTTGAGTAGTCATTGGAAAATTATTCGTAGTCAAATTGAATGAAAAACTATATTCCAAAAATTAATTAAATTAAAGTACACCATGACAATTTAAAGAACGGTCACTATGGCAAAATGTATTTCAAAATTGCATGCTCCAGTGTGAAAACACAAAATGGAACTATTTCTTATTAATTTACGAAATGTATTTCAACAAAAGTGGATAAAACGTTGTATTGCACTCGTGAGCAAAGAGATATTATCTACTCGGGATAATGTCCCACTCGGCTATCGCCTCGTGGGACAAACTTATCCCTCATGGATAATATCTCGTTTTGCTCACTAGTACCATAAATAACTATTATTGCACTAGTGTTTAATTGTGTGTGTCTTTGATTGAAAAATATCAATAACAATAATAAATACCAATAATAAAAACAATAATAATAAAAATAAATATGGAGAAACTAAATGTAAATTTAGAAGATTATAATTTGGTGTTTGATGTCGAGGGATGTGTTATAATGAGTGCTTGGCGGTGTAGGAAAATAAAATAAGTATGGAAAATAATACTTAAATTTCAAATAATTTCCTAATAATTATATTGAAATTTCAGCGAACCATCAAGTCTTAGCGGATATTCAATTAATTTCAGAATATTATAATTTGGCTATAGAAAATACGGACATACAAAATTTAGCAGAAAAATCAAAATTGGGAAATCAACCAACAACAAAATTTGGCAGAAAATTTAGAAGAAACCAACAAGAAATCTACTGAAGTCAGTGAACAGGTGTTACGACTGGCATACGTCTGCACTTGAAACAGGGAAAATATTTTTACGAAGATCCCAGACGCTCAAATAATTTAAATTTGTTTTTTATAGTTATAAAATACCATGACCACCATGGTGTTATATTTATGCTCGATTTTATGATTTCCAAATTTAAATTTAATATTCCCTCCGATTGTTATGTAAACATATTTTAAATTTTTTTTGCATTTACTTGTTTTCAATATTGTCATGTACAAGCATATATATCTCTTGCGAGTTGGTGTGTGTGTACATGTATTGTGTAGTAGATGGAATGTTTGCTTTATTAAAATGTTCAATCTGGAATATTCTATTTTTCGTTCTGGTATCTCATTGGTTTAATTTGACGCGTGATATTTGCTCTGTGTGGGGAACAAGCCGACCGGTGCATTCGGCATAAGTCCGATGTGGCGGTGAGAGTAGATACTTAGATATATATATATACATATGTTCGTCATCGATTTTCGTTTTGCTCGTTGGATTTGTGTACACGATACATAAAATAAAATATAAATTAAAACAAGAAAAAAAAAAAACAAATGAAATAGGTACACAGATCCAACGAGAAAAGCGAAACGATACGAAGAAGAAATAGAGGGGGAAAATTTGACTGATTTTTTTTTCTCGATAAAAAAATAAAATAAAATAAGTTAGTCGAGTTTTAAAAGTTGTTGACGACAAGTCAATTTTTTTTATATAAAAATTAAAAAGTCTAGTTTTGGTTTTTGATAAAGGCGGTCGATGTTGTTTTTACCGACTGTCACCTTTTGAATACAATTTTTATTGCTTTATATAAAATCCGTTATTTTGAAGTTTGTTTTTTGATTAAAAAAAAAAAATTTAAAAGGCTAATGAAAAGCCTCATGTGAATAAATTTATGATAATAAAATAAAATAAAATAAAAGAACAATAATATATTTCTTGTGTTTTAACTTTACGCCGAATAATCATAAATAAAAAAAAAAATTTAATCCTAAATAGTGACCGTTCATTGTGGGGTGTTTTATTCCGTTTGTTTTTTTTTGAAGCTGTAAACGGAAATTAGGACATTCTAATGTGGTAAATGTTTGCAAATGTGTGCAAATTTTATTGCTGCAAAATAAAATTAAGAGTGTGGTGCGTTGTCAGATGTTCTTGTCATACATCGGATATTTATGGTGTTAGTTATCAGAACATTAATTATGATCTTCACTGTCAAAAACAAAAAACAAAAAAAAGTGAACCAAGATACCCACCTCAATTATAAAATCAGAAAATTTGATGGTCGGGCGTGAATAAAATAAACTGTTTATACCGTGTGTGAACGTGGTATTGAGACATAATTTCCGCCCGTGGGGGCAGGGCAACCATTGTGAGGGGGATCCTGCGTCGGCGCTGGTTGCGGTTGGTCGGACAGGAGGCCTATTATGAACTTGATGCGAAGCTGATCGCATTTCGCATTTTCATGCGATTTCGCATTTTCATGCGATTTCGCATTTTTGTATTATGAAACACTCTTTTCGCATTTAATCCGCTCTTTGTCGAATGAAGCGCCAAATTATAGAAAAAGAAGGCGGATTTTTACGGAAAAAGATTGACAAATGCGACTGCTCAATAGCAGACGGATATCGCATTTGGTTAGTGAAACATTATTTTGTGCAGCGATAAAATGTAATTAAATGATGATTAATATTTTTAATATAAATAATTGAAAATGTTTTTTATTACAATAAAATTTTTCTATACATTTATTAATTATTTAGAACCACCACTCCGAAACAATTTGAGGTTATCGTCGAAGGGGATAAAGAAAATGATCCGCTTATATTACCAAACCCACCGAAGAAAAAAAGAACAACTTTAAGTTTGCTACAAAAGCAGGTTGACTCTCAGGTTGATTTTCATAAAAAAACAATAAAATTTTATGAAGAATCAACAAGTAACCAAAAAAACATTTTAGGTTGCTTGAAGGACATACGGAGAATAAAAGAAAAGAAACTTAGAACTTTTATTAACAAATGTGATAATGAAAGAGAAGACAGATTACAAAAAAGAAAGCTGATTAAGAAAAAATTGGAACTTAAAGCCAAACTAATAGAACTCCAAACAGAGTGCCTTAATGTACAAAACTAGATCTAAACTTTTTATTATAAATTAAACAATTTTTGTTTGGTTTATGGATCTTTTTATTTCTCTTTTAATTAATTAAAGCTATAGCTTTCGAACTCTATTCGAGTTCATTTTCAAAAGCGTAATTGATTGAGGCTCATAAAAATAAAACACTAATTTTTATTATAAAACGCTAATTTAGCAAATGAATTATTTTTATTTTCATATTTAATTTTACACAAAGAATGGTTTTGTGGTTTATTTTTTTATTTGAACTGTTATCGAATGTGATGTAATTTTAAGAATTTTTAATAAACTGAAATTTACAAATAAACTAAACTACAATTAGTCCATTTCGTATTCCAACTTGAATTCGTTTTGCTTCTGATTGAAAGTTCGATGTGTTTGTATTGCCCACATTTTCAAAGTCTTCATCGTTCACAAACAAAGTCTCGTCGAACTCCACATTATACTTAATGCAAATGTTGTGGAGCATACATGACACATTTACAGTGACTCAACTTTTTGATCACATGTTTGAACGAAAATATTCTCTCTCATGACTCTCATTCGCCTTGTGCATGAATAATCCAAGAATACAAACAAATAAATTCTTTATAGCAGCCTGTGAAAACAAAAACAAAAACAACGGTAATTTATTGCGTAGTGCATATAAACAAAAGAGAATCGGCGAAAACGGCGTGTGATCAATTAGTTGAGTAGTAGAATTTTGATTGTGCAGACCGCAATTTGTATACTGCTAGATAAATTAAAAGTATTATTTTGCACCCTTAAGTGTCGTTTTTTAAAAAATTCTAATAAGACAATTTTTGTTTTTTGCAAAATTTTTAAATAAAAACAAATCTTAACTGTAAACGCAGATGAAGCAAGGACATGCAACAAAAGCCGCTGAAATTCGGCGACTATTGCAGCAAGGCCAAACTCATCGTCAAATTTCACTGAAATTGGATTGTTCCGTCGGTCTTGTTTCGAAAATCCGAAAAAAATATGGCGGAATATCACAAAAAAATCCGCCTGGCCGAAAAAAAATAATCACGGAATACCACAAACGCCTAATGTTACGCCAAATTAAACATGGTGTATGTGATACCGCCGTCCAATTAAACAAAAAACTTCGTCAAAATTATCAAATCGAAGTTTCGGATGAAGCAGTCCGCAAACACTTGCGAAAAGCTGGCTTCAGGGGACGGGCTAAAGTGAAAAAGCCGCTTTTAAAAGATAAGCATAAAAAATTGAGGCTGCAATTTGCAAGAAAATACCAGAACTTCGATTTAGAGGATTGGGGAAAGGTCGTTTGGTCTGATGAAACGAAAATCAACCGATTCGGGTCAGATGGACGTCAGTGGATGTGGAAAAAGAAAGGCGAGTCACTACAGGATCGCCATGTCCAGCCGACCTTAAAATTTGGTGGCGGTAACATCATGCTGTGGGGCTGTATGTCAAAAGAGGGAGTAGAGGAGTGTCACAGAATTTATGGGAGAATGACGTCACGCAGTTATATTGACATTTTGGAGCGCAAGTTAGAGCTTAGCTTAGAAAAGTGGGGAAAGACTAAGACTGAAGTGATCTTTCAGCAAGATAATGACCCCAAACATACTGCGAAAGCCACATTGAAATGGTTTGCGGACAATAACTACCATCTGTTGGATTGGCCACCACAATCACCGGACCTCAATCCAATTGAGCAACTTTGGGGAATCCTTAAACAAAGTTTGGCAGAACATGAGACTGAAGCAGAGAACATCGATGAATTATGGAGCAGAGTGAAGAGGGCATGGTCCACAATCACACGGGATCAGTGTTTCAGGCTAATTTCTAGTATGCCTACCAGAATCCAGGCAGTTATTAAGGCTAAAGGGGGCTACACGAAGTACTAAAGTATAAAACTAAGTCTGAACACGCATGCACAACTTATTGATCACAAGAAATTTTAATGATTTTTTAATTTTTTTTTTTTATATTTCACTAAGCTTCGGAAAATCTTTACTTATTTTATAGTTATTAATAAAACGATATTAAAAAACGTGAACACTGATAAAAAACTCATTGTCGTTTATTATTTATAAGCTAATATCAGAGCGATCATTGATGATGTGATCAAAAAGTTGAGTCACTGTAGTATTTGGGCGGCTTTTTCGGGTTTGTAATGAAATTCTCTCGCACCTAAGAGACATCTAAACCGACCTTTTATTACACCAAAGCATCTTTCAATGGTAGTTCTACATTTAGAATGAATATCGTTATATATTGCTTCATTTGTACCGTCTAGAGCATTTTTATATGGGGTCATTAGCCAAGGCTCTAGTGGATACCCAGAGTCACCTGTAAAACAAAAATGTTTTAGTTTGAAAATAAAAAATTATGTTTTCATGCTATAAAAACCTAACAGCCATGCCGATTTATTTCCAGTTCTATATTTAGTTTCCAAATACTGTCGTTCTAAGCTCGTCTACCATACCGATGAATCATGAGAGCATCCTCCATGATTTGCAGCAACAGAAGTGATTAACAGGTTGTGGTTGCACGTCTATAAAAATAATTTAATGTGAAAAATGTTTAGTAATTTGGATCGTAATGTACATACAGCCATGACATTTATGCTGTGATGGCCTTTTCTGTTGTAAAAATGATGTTCATTTTTAGTTGGCCGGATTATGTTGACATGGGTCCCATCTATACTACCGATTATACCAGGAAACCCCATCTTTACACAGTAATGTTGTTTACACTTTTTTTATTCTTCCTCCGTTTGGTCAAAATTTATGTATTCATCACAGAAGGACTCCAAAATATTAATTACTTCCGGAATAACTATTGAAACTGTGGGTTGAGCCATTCCGACTAAATAGTCTTGGCCAACGGACTGCTGGTAAAAACCCTCAGTCAAGAAACGTAACGTTGCTGCTAATTTTAAAATTGGAGGAATAGCACTTTTACATTTGGTCAGTTTAAATTTAGGGTTTGTCTTGTCCAACAAATATTTAAATGATTCCTTAGACAATCGGAAAATTCGTTTAAATCTGTAATAGAATTAAATTAATAAATAATAGGTAGTTTTAACAATAAACTAACTTTTTCTCGGGAATATCTAAAGGGCATGATTCGTTCCGCAGTACATTTCGTCTGATTCTCATATAATTTTTATTTACAGTATTCTCTTTATCCTCATCACAGCAAAAATATAAAGCCGCAGTATCCATTTTATTTTATTTTTATCAATTTACAGTTTTGTTTACTCAAAAATAATTTTTATTGAAATATTCGCACAACAATAAACGTGACTTATTACAATAATTTGACAGAAAATAAATTTCCCAAAAATATATCCTTAAGGGAAATCCGATATGCGATAATGATATTTCATAATAAGCTCTTGCGAAACAGATCGTATTTACTAAATCGCAAGAAATGCGAAATGCGATCCGCTTCGCATCAAGTTCATAATAGCCCTGCAGGCCTTTTAAAAAAAAAGGTTGTAACGACACAAAAAACAAAAAATATTTCATTTTTTTTTTCTCGCCGTTGCAACCGAGGGTTTTGAAAGTACACTAACAACAACTTATTGTTCTCGAATGCACCAGAAAAAAATATCTGTTTCTAGAAAGGGCGCGAAATTTTCTTTTGTGGTGTGGCGATCGGATGATTTTTTTTTATGACCTACGAGATATAAAAATTTATGATTTTTTTTTTTATTGATCGGTAGTCAAGTCAGTTCTAAAATAAATTTTGAGGTGTCTGGTTATCAATGCTAAGAGCTTGTTGCATATAGCAATAACCACGGAAAAAGTTTTGTTAACATTCTAAGAGTGATAAATTAGAATTAAAGAAACAACTGTTATATTAGTTTTAAGTAGTGCATAAGCTTACCAAATATAAGATTCTGATAAGACTACTCTATTTGGGTAGTAAGACCAAATAAACTGTAAAGTGATTTAATTAATAATACATAAAATTCAGTTACTATTTAACAAACAAAACATTAATGAAAAAAAAAAAATGAAAAACAATTTAAATTCATAAAAAAACAGTTGATTTTCTTTGAATGATCTAAAATTCTTAAACGTGATCATAATATAATAAACTAAATATATAAAATAGTCTCTAATTATTAAAATTGTTTACGTGTGTATAGTTTCAGTTGATAGTGAATGGACTAAAATCATGTGATAAAAAAATGAATTAGTTTAAAGTACAATGAAAACTATTAATTACGTCTAAATCAAAGTACTTATGTGCTTATTATTGTGAAAAGTGTTTCATTCAACGAAAAAAAAAAGGAAAAAGATTTAACCCAAAACAATAATAAGTGGTGTCAGTGAAATAACGGGAACTATCATCCAGTTCAATTGTTGATAGTGTTCTGTAAAAGTTTATATGTTTCCTTAACGAACTATTATCCATATACTAAGGAACATATAAACCTTCATGGTTGAACTCTGAACTAATAGAAAAACTGGATAAATTGCAAATTTAGTTCAGACATAAGATCACCAACTTCGCCAACTAAATAAACTTAAACTTTGCATCGCGTCATCATGTTAATGACGTCAACATCTACAAATTATCGGCAGCCGCATCACGTGTACAGTTGGTCAAGCGCAAGTTAATTTATTTTACTAAATTTGTACTTTCATTTTTCTTATTATTTTTTTTTACTATTATGATTTATTTAATTACATTTTTTTTTTGTTTTTGAATTATGTTTATATAAAATTTACTTTTCTTGCAAATTTACATTTTTTTATTTTTTTAAGAATAGCTAGTTAGCTTAGGGTACAGGGTCTTATCTTAGATGTTAAGAATTTTTTTTTCTGCTTTTGTTTTTTTTTGGAAAATAATCTTCGTTGTCTATTTTTGTTTTTTTTACTTTCGCTTAATTCTTGCGTATTTCAATAAAGATTTTTATTTTCTAAATTTTGTTCTTGTCATTTAAAAAAAAAAAAATCGGTTTCGTTCGCTATCCACCATATTGTTAATGATTGAGATGACCGAGTAGAGGAAATTTTCCGAGATGAGTTCAAGGTATGTATAGTTCATATAGGTGAGTATATGAATCAGCTGTTGTTTCCTACCCCTTTATTTTCCATCCTGCGGTCCAACTAGATCCGCGTCATGTCTCTGGAAAACCCACGCATTTCCCCTGAGCTTTAGCCGGCAAAACGACCGCCCAGAGACAATAAAATGACGCGGATATCTGTTAACTGAGGTGATTTATTTATTTATTTATTTATTTATTTATTTATTTTACATTAATTTTAAATATATGTGGTGCACTCTGTTTTGAGCATATTGGCTCATTAATAACTGAGTGTACTAAATACATTAACTTTTCCCAAAAAAACAAAAACAAAGTAAGGATTATGGCACCGCAATCCCGCACACTGGACCAATAATACTGCACGTTATGGTTAAGGATCTTCATTATCCGCTTGATAACACTGCACATTTTGGATCCTATTTTATCACAAAACCTACAGGTTTGTTGCATCACTCGTACAAGTACTGATAATTTCATAACAGCAATGATATGATCCGGGTCAACGGCATACAATTTTAGTTTGTTTTACTCATAATTGATAATAAACTAAGTATAATATACAACAATTAAAATAATTATTTTTAATAAAAAATAAAATTTTCAAAGAATAAATTGATAAGAATGATTTGGTAGTTGTGTTTCAATCCTGAACTTAATGTAGATGGTTGAGTCATAACTCCACTTCGTTTCGTTACAAGGTAAAACAAAATCAAGGGACAAACAAACTGGGTAACTGTAAATTGTAGTTTTTCAAAGTCTGTAACAGTTTGTTTCTCCCTCTCTATTTTCACTATATTATATGTACATATATTGCTATTTTTACCGTTTGTTTTCGGCGTTTCGTGGTGGTGCACCGATTTGGTAAAAACCCCACTCAGAGCAAATTATTGTCAAGTTATTTTTTTCTCCGTCGTTTTGAGTAATTGCGTTTGGAATTTCCGCTGTTTTTTCACTTCAGCTCGGTTGTTCGTTTTTTTTTGGGTGTGGTTCGACTCCATAATGGTTCATTTCTTTCAGATATTTTTTTTGTGTTATTTTCTTAATTTTCTTAAAACAGTGAATAGTGAAAGTGAAACTTAACATTAACGTAGAATCAGTTTTAACGTAATCTATCTTGCCTAATTTTCATTTTTTTTTTCTTTTACCGTAACAAAAAGTTTCTTTGAATTTTCTTGTTGTTGTGTGCTACGCCACACCATGTGCGTGTAAACAAAATAATTGATCGGATGATGTGAAGTATGGTCGTGTGAAGGGTCGGTCTTTATTCCACCCTGTTCCGTGCGTGCCGTTCGTTCCTCCAGGACAGGCTGTGCTGGAGGGCGGCACGCCATAAGAGTTGATCGCGTCGGGGTGACGGTCTCCGTTCCGAGGGATTGTCATGCGGGCGTCCTTCCCTCATAATGGCATCGCTGGCCGTCGCGACTGGGAAACAGCATCCCAGTAGGCGGGCCGATGAGGGGAGGCCCGTGTGGCAGTCACGGCGGTGATCGCCTTGGATTGAGACGGTCGCTCCGGATCAATTTAATTTTAATTGGCAATTTAATTTTAATTTCCCTTTGCCCCTCTAATTTTGTTCTTCATGCGGTTATTCAAGCATGGGAAATATGTCTGAAAACCCCCACGCCGCACCGTGGGATTGCGTTACACAGGCTCAATCAGGTGAATATTATATCTAACATTGAAAAAAAAATATTTAATTAAACGGCAAACAGGAATTTTTACTTACATTAGACCAAATCTGACAATGAGAAATTGTTGTCGTTTAATGTAAATATTAAGATGATCTGTCTTTCCGTAAATTTTAATAATTTTAAGAGTTTGTGTATGATTCTGTTTTGCCGTAATAAAGATAAAATTTCCCGGAAGTGGAATTATAAAATATCTAAATTGTTAATTGAATGGCAATGTGTTGTAAATATACACTGATTTTACAGTGTGATTATACAGTGGACCTGTATGCACCCTAATGATTACTTATACATTTTATTGATTTTATTTTTATTATAATTGTGATTAACGAAAACGCAATTAAGTTGACCGGGAACGAGACAAGTTTTTTGCTTGACGTGTATGCGGAGAACGTAGACTCCGTTGGTCCACTAATAAAATTCAAAACAAAAAAAAAATGTTTCTTTTTATGGCCGAAAAAATTAATACAAAATTCAACTTAGCAATAACCGGCGCTCAAACGGAAAATAGGTACCAGTGCGTAATGACAAGAACAAAAAAAGTAATTGACCACAACGGGACAAGTGGAAATTTTCGCATTGAGCCGGAGTACGATGAATCAATCCAGCGTATTATCGCGTATCGTTAGACGATTCACTGGAGCCACGGTGCCTTTATTTTTCCGTGAAAATTCGGAAGAGAGCCCCATTCCCGGAAATAAATAAGCCCGCCCCAGTTCAAAATTCGGACACACCCTCGCTAGTAAGCCAGTCTTTTGATAGTGTAAGGTGTTACAATTGGCGATGTTTCTTGGGACACGTCGACATTTTCGTCTAATTCCCATAAATCGCATTGTTCGATACACATATTATGTAATAATGAATTTACACATCTTGTCTATACCAAAAAAGTCCAAACGTACTAATTTCCGAAAACGTTGCTTAAGGTGTCCAAATGAATTTTCAATTTTTACGCGCGTTTGAAAATGCTTTATATACTTTGTGTTTGTTTGCCAAACTACCATAATCCTTGTTAGGAGTTAACAAAAATATCCTTAGCGGATAAGCAGAATCTCCTAATATGTGGTATTTATCGCACATATTGTTGGAAGATCTTGCGATATATATGAAAATTTAAAAATTCGAGCATCATGCATCTTGCTTGGAGATCCAACACAAACGTCTATGAATTTTTTTTCTGCGTCACATATAGCTTGTAGTGTTGTGGATAACCAACCATGTCTATTAACATAGGTTGACGCTATTTTGTTTGTGGGTTTCCTAATATAAATATAGCACCCGTCGATGCATCCAATTACATTCTGGATTCCGGCCAGCTAAAAAATAAAAATAATTTTATATAAAAAGATGTATTTTTAGACCATTAATAAATTACCTGTGAAAATCCATGTGCTTTTTCAATTTTCTCTTCTTCGGTTACTGGAAATTTTATATAATTTGGAGAAATTTCAAACAAAAAATCTACAACATATCCAATATGTCTGTGAGCCGATGATTTTGACATATTAAAGAGGTTGGAAGCCCCACGTTAAGTTTCTTTATTACCGGCAAACCTTAAAATAAATTTATAATTAACTTTTCTAAATAATTTACAATTTAATGTAATACCACAACAACGCCAAAACTTGAACTTCAGCTGATATTTCTTGCCGACCTCCACACTTTTTTGTTTTAAAATAATATGAATTTCGATATTGTTCAATCAAACTATAAACTATAACAACATAATTAACGTTAGGTATAAACAGAAAATATTTTTTTCAAAACTTACTTCTAGTTTTGAATATTTATTGACAACATTTTTTACGAAATTTTGCACTTGGTGGCTTCCCGACCAAACAGGATTTGTGAAAATTCATCATATTCTTCGTCAGATGAGTCAGACGATGAAGATGATGTTGTTTCAGCTATCAAAATGTCTTTTAATAACTCCTCCATATTATATTGGGTGTACAAATAAATTTCCGACCTTTTCAGATAGGTGTCGTTAGTATCACTGCTTGCATATTATTCAATCGGGCAATACATGTTTTTTGGAGGTTAGATGTCAAGCTTGAATAATCACTAGTGACATTTGTTCAAAGCGTAAACAACAATTATTTTCATGTAATTGAAAATGTCGAAATTCTTCGAAAAACAATTGGCAGAAGAGTTGAATATTACCCAACAATGTGTTGCGCAACGTATAATACATGCAATGAGATTGGTTCAGAAGCTGGGAAATTGGATGCCACACAAATTGAAAGAAAGGGGCATGGAACGTCGGAAAACCATGTGCGAATTGTTGCCTCAACGACAACAAAGGTGACTAGAACAGTCTGAATGTGATCGTTGATGTAGTTCTTGTAACTATACCATAATAATTTCCCGATCTGTTGAAATCGCCTGATGCAACCGTGCAAACATATCAGTCAATAAAAATCCAAACCAATATCATATAGATCGTCTTGCAAAAGGAATAAAAATTAAAATGATTCTGCTAATACCAATTCCATTTCATGGATTCTATTTATCCATTTTTATACGGACAGATATTTTACACTGACGAATAAACACACTTCATATTATGTAAACTACGGGAGGGGTACTATATCCCGTATTATAAAATCCCGTAAGTACGAAAAAACCTAAATTTATGTAATCCCGTAATACCAAACCCGTAATTGGAAAATCGCACAATCAAAATTCTCTATATCGATTAAAAAAGAGATTTCGTAAAAATTTCCTAATGCTAATCATTTAAATTTAAAAAATTCAGTTAAGCATTACGCAATACGCTTCAAGTAGTCTAATTTTACAAGACTATTTCTTTCTGTATCACACTTTTGATTTTTTTGTTCCTTTGAATTCTCCTTTTATTTTTCGGTAACTTATACCTCGATTTTACTTTCTCAATGAGAGACATTGCAAAAATCAATTATGTCAAAAAATCTTGGATAATTTTCGATAATCCACCTCTTACCCGCAACAAGTTTAAGGCGACGAAGCCATGTCTCAACGCAATTTTGAGTCCATGGGAAGCACACACACATCCAGTACCAACCATGATACATCGGCTTAGGTTAGGTTAAAAATCGCCGCGATTCGGCGATCTTCTGCCGATATGCATCATGGTTAATACGGGACTTTAGGTTACGGGATTTTCGAATACGGGATTTTGGAAAAGGTATTTTTTTTTTATTTTTCTAATTTGGTACTGCTTCTGAAAATTTTTCTGCAATTTAAAAATATTTTATTCGCAAGGGGAAATTTGTTTATGAAATAAACTACGTTGATTTTATTATATTTTTGCCTGCTGAACATTTTTCGAAAGAATATTTACGTAAAGTCGCAATTATTTTTAAAAAAATATCTCACCTTCTAAAACTTAATACTTGAAATCGATTTTTGTTCAGTTATCGTTTATTTCATTCATTTTGGAATAGCATAACTTAAGTTACGAATGAAATTCAAAAATCTCGTATTCTATAGCAAAATTACGGTTATCTTAGCCATGTACAGATATAGGGAAAAGTCGTTCAGACATTTTCGACTTAGTTTTATTAGGTCTAGTTGGACAACTTACTATACTAGGGGTTCGAGGACATTCTTCATCTTGTAGAATTTTTCAAGAATTATCATCAAAATTCAAGAAGCTTGAAATGAGACTTTTGGATCTTCGTAGACTGGAGTGCAACTCGCGACCCATTTTAAATAAGTAGACTTATTTGATTTGTTCAAAATAGCGGCGTGGGAACTTAATACTAAACTTTATTTAACGTACGCAATAACAAATATGTTGTCATTTAGACCCAGTCTTAGAAGCGCAACAAAAAATGTATTTAACTGATATCTGCGATTTGAACCAGATATCAGTTAATGTCCTTCAACATTAATATTCTTCATGTTTCGAGTATTGAGTAAATCCGCATACGACATTGGAAATTTTTCATTCTGTTTAATTTGCACGATTTTCTATTATCACAATTTTAAGTGGTTTATACTCTTTTACTTCAAATGAATGTCATATTTTACCACTAAACTGTTAACAATTACATATTTCATCTTGAGTATAAATGTCTATTATACTTGACTAAAAAATTCACGCCACATTCTAGTTATACTCGTATATGTATGTATTTTTAGTATTTGAACATAAAAAAAACTCGTAGCACGAATTTTTATTTTTCTATAAACATTCCAGATATTCTCTTCTGCGTCTCAATAGTTAAGTGCAGAGTTTAAACCATATTCACTTTATAATTTCATAAATTTTTTAGACAATATATAAAAAAGGCGACATCACCCGAATTTCAACTCGACTCTCCGTCCCATTTTTCCTCTTACATACATTTAAGTATTAAAGTTGATATGTTTTATAACAGTCGTAAAAAAATATTCCCAACCATTTTTTTCTTTTCAGAGTCGTACAGATAAATATAGTTACTGCTGCTTTATCACTATTGTTGTCGTATACATATAGTTATTATGATCAATAGAATTATATATGTACTACCACCATCCATAAACATAATCATCAGACGAATGCAGTATGAATATAAATTTTCGACATTTCCATCTTTTTCCAAGTTATTCTTTGTATAAAACTGTGTAACGATATAATGATTTGAAACTCTACACTACAGCTAAGAGAATTGTGGATCTATGGTTCATACTGCAAAAAAAAAAAAAAAAATTACAGAACATGGAAAAACAATTCGACAAATTTAAATGCAATAAACTATTGTCATTATACTTAACTTACAATTTCTGCTATCTTCCTCAATAGTAAATAGATGAACACTTAAATACAATATTGTTCTGTTTAGTTAGTGGATGATGATACGAATAAAATTATTGGGAGTGGTTTTTTTGGTTTGATTATTTGATTAGTAAATAAAAGGGATAGATTTAGATAAAAAACAGATAAGCAGCTTTGTGGGAAAATTAAACTAATAGCTATCGTATATTATTATGGAGATGGACATGTGGTCTTGTAACGGAATTTGATTTTGAAATTTTCTATATATTTCAAGGGGTACATAAAAAACTACAATTGTTTCAATTATAATTAAATTTTAACAATCAGTTGTGGTTCTCGCATAGATTAACCAACGTTTTTAATTTGGCGTTGCTTAACGAAGTGCTGCCACGTTAATATAAAAATCAACCGAGTTACTGTCAATTTTTTTTCGTATCCTAATCATGAATTATGTTTTAAGAAAGTTTCGGTCAAAATGATAATGATTATTGTTTTATGTGCAATTAAATAAAAGTCAACAAAATTAAACTTTTATTTTATATTGGAATTTTTCAAACAACATTGTGTAAATGTGTAATAGTGTTATAAATCGCGTGATTTTTAAATTGTTAGTCGTAAAATGTATTGTAAATTTGTTGTGAATGAATAAAATAAAATACTAAATATTTTTTTTTTATATCTTATAGTGATAGTTTAAATTTTTTTATATAGTATATACAGAACTAGTTTCGAGCCACCAAGCTCTTTGTCAACTGTCTTAAATATTCTAATTTAAATGTTGAAGATTTGCGCATTCGATCATTAAGTAGTTGTGGATTACACCTGGGTTTGTAAATCTCCAATTGAATAGAGCCGATTTTTCCCCTTTAGGCATTCTGTGTAGAATTTCCACATTGTTCTCGAATCTGTAACAATTGTGGAGTTTTTGTGTCAAATGTTGTGCAACATTGGAAGTTATGTTAGGTTTTCCTATTATTTTCATGTGATCTACAAATTGTTTGGTGAAATTTCGTCAAGTTTCATGTTATACATAGGCCAAACTGGACGAAATGTTACCAACAGATTTGTAGAACACATGACACAAATAGGAAACCTAACATGTTGAACAAATACAAAACGTTCTAATTGGCCACATCGATTCAGCTTATGTATTGGAAAACATCTCCATAAATAGTCAAAGCATGTGTAGTCATCGGTGTTGCAACCTCATCAAAATGACACTACCTTTATTTTTGTAAAATCAATATTTCTTTTATGAATCCAAGTTTCAGTCTGTACGTGTGTTTGTAATAACTGCTAAACATTTTCCAGTTGCTTAATTCTCAATGAATCAATGTACATATATACATATCTCTTGCAATTGTGGCTTTGCAATTACGAACACACAAATACAACTGGTTTTGAAAAAATAAAATATGACCAAGAGGAAAATTTGAGTTAGTTGCGTTTTGGCTGTAGATCTTGTATTTAATTAAAATTAAAATAAAAATATTGTTAAATTAAAGTGAATTTGAAGTTGTGCTTTCTTGTTTGCAAGGTTCGGATTGTGCGGATTGTAATTTGAATCCCAAATATTAGTTTCATTTCCAAAAAGGCTTGGAATTTATTCATGGTGTCAGAAGTGGGATATAGCAGTGAAGCTTCTTTGGATCGTCGTCAATTCATTCATCGATTTATTCATCAAAGCCGTTCTTCACTGGATTTCGTACTTGATCGCCGTGCTTAGCAACAATTATACATTCTTCAGGACACAATTGATTAAGTATCATTTGATTTATTATTATTTTTACTGGTTTGGTTTTTGTGCGAAAGTGTGATTTTTGTGGTGTGATATAGTGCAGTGACAACAAAAAAAAAAAAAAAAAAAAAAATTCGAAGGTCATATTCAGCGTGATCAAGCTTTTTATCGTACGAGAGATTACGGTAATACATAACGGTATAAAATGACGGATCTAAAAATCACAAAATTGAAGAAACAGCGAACGATTTCATTTGACCAGTTAACTCGAGCAAAGGAATTCCTTGAACAGAAAGCTAAAGACGGGACAAGCGCGGAATTGGAATTACGAATCAATTTTGTGGACAGAACATATGATTCGCTCTGTACAACACAAAGTCAACTTGAAATTTTAGACGATGATGAATGTACAACTAAAAATCGCGCTGAATTCGAAGAACTTTATTTTGTAATAAGGCCAGCGCTTGAAGTATTTCGCGACAAAGCTAAGGCAAAATTACAAATCGCTTCGACAAATGTACAACAAGTTGTTCAGAAACCACGTTATCCTGTAGAACTTCCAAAAATTTCAATAACGCCTTTTACGGGTGACTATACAAAATGGTTCGACTTTTCAAAAGCATTCGATAGTTTGATTCATAGAAACAACGCGTACGATGCCATTGCGAAATTTCAGTATCTCCGTAATTCTGTTGAAGGTACCGCTGCTAACACCATAGCTGCGCTTGAGTTAACGGAAGCTAATTATGATATAGCAAGAGATTTACTTAAAAACCG
Organism: Tipula vernalis; assembly: GCA_958295665.1. Classification (NCBI taxonomy): domain Eukaryota; kingdom Metazoa; phylum Arthropoda; class Insecta; order Diptera; family Tipulidae; genus Tipula; species Tipula vernalis. Next base: position 226,897,959 of record OY282559.1, on the reverse strand, counting down.
CTTCGAAAACCGAAAAATAATCTGCAGACATCATGTGCAACAATTGTTTTCAGCGAAAGCTGTTGATAAACCCAATAGTGCAAAGCTAAGGATGTTAATCGATATTTTTAATTTTAATTTAAGGTCACTCAATTCATTAGGCAGACCAACTAAACAGTGGGATGATCTTATAGTGGAGATAATAAAATCAAAACTAGATGTGGAGACTCTACACAAATGGGACGACGAGGCTCCTTCTAATAGAATAGAGACACTAGACGAATTGATGGGTTTTTTAAACAAACGTTGTGAGACACTCGATTGCATAATTCAACCATTGAGGCCAGGTCCTAGTGTTAAATCTTCTACTTCAGTTCATCGGCAAACCACGCATGCAGCATTCAGTTCCTCGAATACTAGACCACGATACCAGTGTGAGTTTTGTTCGAAGGCTGGTCATCGCATTTATCGGTGTAGAAAATTTCTGTCTATTAAAAGGCTAGAGCGTCTACTTGATGTTAAACGTTTAAATTTATGTATGAACTGCTTGTCATCTGCCCATCAAACTACTGCGTGCGAATCATCATATCACTGCAATGTACCCAACTGCAATGAAAGACATCATTCACTCTTACACCAGTTCGACGGGAATGCGAGAACAAGTGAAGTATCAAACAGTGCTCCAAACATTAATGCTCCATTTAAAAATCCTCAATCGCCAGCAGTAAACAATTCATTAATAGTCTCGTGCTCCCAAGAAAACGTTAACTCCGATGTTTTTAGCACACTTTCTAATATTGACAATTCATATGTTTTTCTGGCTACAGCTATAATCACTGCAATCGATGTCAATGGCGCGGCAGTTTTATGTCGAGCTCTTCTGGATAGTGGCTCGCAAATCAATTTGATCACGGAAGCCTTGGCGTTACAACTCGGATTCCAGCGTTATCAATACCAAACTCAATTGGGAGGAATCGGAAATACAACACTGAATTCCAAATCCAAGATACAATTCAAGATCAAATCCAGAATAAATGACTTCTCAGCCCATATTGATGCATGTGTGCTGCCGAAAATTACAAATGCTCAGCCGCATTCAGCAGTCAACATCAAACAATGGCCAATACCTAAAAACATAAAATTAGCTGATTCGCAATTTCATAAACCACAAAAAATTGACCTTCTTATTGGAGCTGGTTTATATTACAAATTGTTATCTGTGGGTCAAATTTCGTTAGCTGACAACAAACCATTGCTCCAAAACACACTACTCGGCTGGATTGTAGTTGGAAATTCCGTTTCAGATTCGGATGTCAATGCATTGCTGGTTCCAACTATCAATCAGGTTTATCATGTCTCTGATCGTGATGACCTCAATCTAGATCACCAGCTTGAGAAATTCTTTCAAATTGAAGATGTTAAAGAAGCAACGAGAAAACAGTCAGTCGAAGAAATTTTGGTCGAGGAACATTTCAAGAAACATGTTTTTCGAAATCAAAATGGTAAATTTGTAGTATCCCTACCTTTTTCGAAACATCCTTGTGTGTTAGGAGAGTCATTACAAATGGCAAAACATCGGTTTCATGGAACAGAAAGAAATTTAAATAAAAATCCACAACGGAAGCAGGAATATGCAATGTTCATGGAAGAATATCTCAAGTTGGGACATATGGAGCTAATTACATCTGATATGATCCCACAAACTCATTATTTTCTTCCACATCACTGTGTCATCAAAGAACACAGTTCATCAACCAAACTCCGCGTCGTCTTTGACGCTTCCGCGAAGACATCATCCGGAGTTTCACTGAATGACATCCTGATGGTAGGACCGGTTGTGCAACAGGACCTTTTTTCCATCTTGTTGCGATTTCGCACACACCAGTTTGTTTTGAGTGCCGATATTAAGCAAATGTACCGCCAAATCTTGGTACATTCTCCTGATACCAACTTGCAGTGTATTTTATGGCGAAACGATCCGGATACAGACATCAAACTATATCGGCTTCGTACTGTCACATATGGTACTGCCAGTGCTCCATATTTGGCAACCAAATGTCTTCAGAAGTTAGCGCAAGACGAAGAGATCAACAACAAGCGAGTGGCTCAGGTAATTAAGTACGATATGTATGTCGACGATCTTCTTACTGGTGCAAACTCTTTAGCCGACATTCAACAAATCAAATCAGAAGTCATCGAATTGCTAAGCACGGCTGGAATGGAACTTCGAAAATTCTGTTCTAACAGCGAAGAAGTTTTAACTGACATACCTCAGGAGCATCAAGAGAAATTTCTGCATATTAAGGACAGCGATTACATTAAGACGTTAGGCATGTTTTGGAATCCTGTTCAAGATGTCTTCAGCTTTAACGTACCTGAAACACCAAATCACCATCAGACAACGCGACGTAAAGTACTTTCAGAGATCTCGCGCATTTTTGATCCTCTGGGGTTGGCTGCCCCTGTTATCACCTTAGCAAAACTTTTCATGCAGGAGATATGGAGCTTGAAACAACACTGGGATGCATCATTGCCACAGGAGCTTTTTACACGATGGCAAAAATATCGAGGAGAATTACATTTGCTAAACATATTACAACTGAAACGTCATGTGATGCAGCCAAACACATCCATTGTTCAACTCCATTGCTTTGCAGATGCTAGCCAATCCGCCTATGGGGCCGCCATTTATGTAAGAAGTGTGGCATCGAATGGCTCCGTATTATCATCACTTCTTTGTTCTAAATCAAGAGTGGCGCCAAAATCCAGAACAAAATTAACAATTCCAAAGATGGAGCTATGTGCTGCTCTTTTGGTAGCACAATTAGCTGAACGAGTGATTCCAACTTTGAAGATCAACATTGACAAAGCAGTTTATTGGAGTGACTCAACAATAGTCTTGGCTTGGTTAGGAATGCCTCCTAATAAACTTACCACATTCGTCTCAAACCGTGTTCTAAAGGTTCAACAACTCACAGACGTAGAAGATTGGCACCACATCGCATCATCAGAAAACGCAGCTGATATTGTTTCTAGAGGAGCTCTCCCTTCAGCTCTTGTTAAGTCGACATTATGGTTCTCCGGCCCATCGTTTCTTTCGCACGATGAGCATTCATGGACAAACATTACTCCACCAAAGCCAGCCGTCATTCCTGAATGCAGAATAGCTAAGGAGATCACACACGTAATAGTTAACGATCTAGACATCATAGAACGAATGAAGTACAGGAACAATTTCTCATCTGTACGAAATATCATGGCCTATGTGATGCGGTACATCCACAATCTTAAACCTGGAAGGGCAAAAAGGAATGGGGCGTTGACAACCAGTGAACAAGAGCTAGGGATGACAGCCATAATCACGGTTATGCAGGTTTCGAGATTTCCTCAAGAAAGAATTTTATTACTACAAAAAAAACCTTTGACTCGAAATTGTCATCTAAACTCACTTTCCATCTTTCTAGATGACAATAACTTGATTCGAGTAGGAGGACGCCTTCATCACGCCTCCTTATCATATTCTTGCAAGCATCCTCTCCTTCTCCCTTCCACACATCCTTTTACCATCACAATCTTTAAACATTTCCATCTTTCTCATCTACACGCAGGTCCTCAAGCACTATTGGCAGCAGTACGGCAACAATTCTGGCCAATAAATGGGAAACGTCTAGCGCAAAGAGTGTATCAGAATTGCATAAGATGCTCAAGAATTCGTCCACGAGAATTTTCGCAAGTAATGGGTAACCTACCGTATGAGCGTATAACGGCTGCACCTCCATTTCATAATGCTGGACTGGACTACTGTGGACCAATATACGTGCATCACCGAATACGAGGAAAAGGACCAACAAAGACATATATCGCTGTATTTGTTTGTTTCGCAGTTAAGGCCGTTCACTTGGAGCTGGTCTCAGATCTCACGACGGCTTCTTTTATTGGTGCTTTAAAACGCTTTATTGCGACGCGAGGTATATGTAAACATATTTTCTCCGATAATGGTACCAATTTTGTAGGGGCAAACTCTGAATTGCACCGTTTATATCAACTATTTCAATCGCAACAACACATCGATGAGATGAACAATTTCTGCTCTTCAAGTAAAATTGAATGGCATTTCGCACCACCTAGCGCACCTCACTTTGGTGGTATCTACGAGGCAGCCGTCAAATCAGCTAAAATTCATCTTCGAAAGGTAATGGCAAATGCAGCGCTAACATACGAAGAACTCAACACGCTCGTGAAACAGGTAGAGGCTGTTTTGAATTCCAGACCAATCACTCCACTCTCTTCGGACCCAGCAGACCTACAACCACTAACACCCGGACATTTTTTGATAAACAGACCGCTCACTGCTATTGTCGAGCCCAATATAGAAGATGAAAAGATTCCAATACTGAAGCGTTGGCGCATTCAACAAC